>CM054995.1:29820319-29988428 GCA_029030765.1 Salix suchowensis | reverse complement strand
GATTTGTTGTTAATATCTTTGCCAATCATGCTTAACCTTGAAAGTTGCAGCAGCATCTGCAGAAATGTCGAAATATGGAAGTTGTATATAATCAAAGAGTTTCTTGACATTTGGTGATTCCAGGACATATCTGCAATCAAACTCGACAAATGAGTGTACGAAACATTGGCAACACAGAATAAATAAATTATGGAAGCTGATAGTTGAGAAAAGCAATGGCGAAACAAAAAAAAAAAAAATATGAAATTGAGTGTTCTAGTTATTGACTTCACATCACACTTTGACATGTTTATGTAAAGATAAATGGAGCACATTTTTTAGTATAATCAAAAGTCTAAACAGATTTTTTTTTAGGATTTTTAAGGAAAAGATTACTCTCACAGTCAGAGACAATATTGATAGTCTGATATAAATTAAACCGCACAGTTGATTTGCTCACCTGGCAACAGTCTGATGACGTATGCACTCCCTCAACATTACACCATAGTGCAAAGCCATATCTGTGTTTGCATAACTAAAGAAGCAAGATACCGTAGTTAGAGGATCCCAAGAAGTATAGTTCACATGACAAAACCATTTAAAGACTCTGTAAGCAGCCATCCTCTTACATTATAGAGAATCTAAAAAAAAACACAAAACAGCTGAACGCAACTTCCAGACATTCAAGAAGAAGAAAGGCATCACTTGTGAAACAGGTCATAATGGAATCTTGAAACAGAGAATGGATAGTCAACCAAAATATATATGTGATAATTAAGGTATAAAAAATTATCCAAAAGATGTCAGATACGATGCAGCAAACAAATAATTTAACCCAGTAATCATCTTGAAAATAGTAGACAGCCTATTGAAAGGAATCAAGTATTCCAAAGCAATAATGGCATACCCTGCTATCAAAATATCCAAAAGATCTGTATTTTTCTCCAGGTAGTCTGATGCAATCAACCTTGAATTAACTTGTTGCCTTTGTAGATTTGCAACAATCTGAGTGGCATCTTTTCTGGCCTGCAAAAAGAAACATGTTCATGCTAAATGACAGAAGAGAAATTGGCAGTTAAAGGAAAATTCTTTCCAGATGGGAATCTAATCCAACAGATTCAACAGGGCAAGTATAAAGTATAAATCATGTCACTAAACCGATCCATTATGAAAGAACAATGAATAAGAACAGTATCTCCTCATAAATGTGATAGCAAATTCAATACAGCAATCTACACAGCTCTCAATCAATACTCATGAGTGCTTACCTCCAAGTTCAATTGGGGAAGACAGACGATCAAAAGACGAAGTGTGTTTTCTCTGAAGAATTCCTGAGTCAATTGCGCACACGCTTCTGACACTGGTTCAGACTCACTATTTCCATAAAGAATTGACTTTAACTCCCTGATATTTTTAGCTAACTCTGCCATCTGCAGTAGAAAATACATCTGTCAAATTCAAATACCACAAATAAAATGCTTGACAGAAGCTTAAATGCCCCAGTAGTCCTACTCAAGAAAAAACTTATCAAAACATGCAACACAAGCAAGAAATTATACAGCAACCGTAATGCATGTTCATCGCAATCCTACATCCACACTCACCAAAATTCAATAGCACTATTCTAATTATTCTATTGTGAACAAACTAGTTGAAACAAATCAATGGCACATATAGCACCACAGATCACACCTAATTAACAAACCTACAATCAAAGTTTCCACTTTGACTCCTTTGACAACTAAAGCTACTCAAAAGCTAAAATCTTAACACTCAACCCACTGCCAGTAATATCAGACTCCTCTCGTAACACACCCAACCACATTCAAGTTAAACTTGGCCAGCAGTTGCAATCACATTAGCACTCAGCAAATTAACTATGTCTTCCTATCTATGTAAATATCACAGCATATTATGGCATACTCAATCAGAAATCAAGAATCATCCTAAAATGGCAAGTTTTTCATGAAGATTGAACCTTTCTCGTACAAAGCAAAAAAAGTAAAGCAACCCAGATCCCAAACAATCTCAAATCAATCAAACCCCACCTAATTTAAAGAAAACAACAGAAAAAGAACACAAGCACACATAAAATATATAGATATGAATAAAAAGAGACTGCCAACCTTCTCTTCTCGTTTTGAATCTGATAAAGAAGTTGCACTCTGATCAGCAAAGATTAAAATATCGCGAGTCTGTCTAACTATATCGACAGGAGTCCTCGGTTTTGACTTGAAAAGTCCCTTCATCCTCTTTGAATCACCGCCTAACTGTCCCGATTTCGAACTCAACAACCCTGAATGTCCCGATTTCGAATTAGTCAACAATCCAGAATGTCCCTTTGTCGCTGCTGCCGCTGCCGGCACCGGTGATTGTGGCGGTGGCGATAATCTCCTCACCACTACCTCCTCCCGGGCTGCTGCGGCAGCTGGTTTTGACACGCAGACTCCTATCTTTCCTCTCTTTATAAAACCCACAGAAACACAAGAAAGTGATTTTGCTTTCTATCTACTAAAAGGGTTCACGGTTTACTTGATTTCAGCCACCAAATTTTGCTTTTGGATGATTGGGATTTTATCATGGGATCTTGGTAAAAATGTGTGCTTGATTCGACGGTTACGGATTTTTGGGCTTTGCGTAAACATATTGTCAGTCTTTACTTACTGAGTCACTAACCGCTAAATACGTAAAGTACAGACTTTTTTTTTTTAACTATTAACAATAATTAAAAAAATATTAATATTACCGTCCTCATAAAACACTTTAACAATAAACGTTGTTTGATTCCAACAATTTGGATTCGTTGTTGACTCATTATGTTTTTAATAAATATAGGAAGATTGGATCTGTCTGTTAATTCTAGAGCTTTATATTCGATTTTTCTTGTAAATTATTCATTTAATTAATACTCAATTATTCATGCCTGACTAAGTAAGAAAATTCTATTTTCTGATGTATCATTGAATCGATTGACTATGAAATCCGGCTTTTGGAATGGCATGCATTGGTAACCTCGAAGGGTACAATTGATAAAAATTATCAAAAAAATCTTGCTTTTTAATTCACAATGTATTAGTTTGCCCCTCCTTCATTCACCGGCCACAGCAACGAAGCCAACAACTCGTCCCTTCGAAGTCCTGCCTCTCGCCTTTAATGATACTCACAAGCTTCACAATATTCAAAAATGGCGATCTCTATCACGTGCTTGTCATTCAAGTTTCTTCCTGGGGTCCATACGCCGGGACCAGCTCATCGACGACCACGACTGTTATGACCATGAAGAGGAGGAAGAGGGTCAGTGCTTGTCGTTTTACATGTTTGGGGGATGAGGTGGGAGTTATGGATAGTGCCGTCGACGCAACGGGAAATTTATTGTCCGGAGCACTGGCATGGGGGCCCACACTGGTTCGTTTATTCTTCCTAAAATTAGTGCCATTGAAAAACAATTTTCGATAGTAGGACACGGAGATTTTTATTTTGTTTTGAAAAGTCACGCAGCAAAACTGTGGATTCAATAGCGATTTCTTTTAATATATATTTTTTAACTTTAAAAAAATTAATGTGCTATCAATAAATTGCTTTAAATATTGATGCATATCAATTTGAAATTATAAACAAATTACGGCGATATTATTGTAGGTGCATATTTAAAGCAATGTGCAATAAAAAGTAATCCAGAAATTGCTTGAAATATACATCCCTATTATATATGTAAAATAAATTGATGATCCTATATGTGATCAAATCTTAATTTAGAAGATGATCTAAATAATAATAAATAAGAAAAATTATGGAATATGAATTTATTATATTTTCAAACAACATAATTATGACTAATTAGAGTTCAAGATCACCCCCACAAAGAAATTAAATCCTTATTTTCGAAGAAAATATTACCCACAAATAAACATAATTGTAAAAGCTCTATAAATCATATTCTTAAACTTCCATACAACTTTACTGCTTCATATACTTATAGAATTGTAGAGTTCGATGATTAATCGATGAATGAGGGGTTTGTGGTTTTCTCTCTCTCTCCAAGAGAATGGAGAAGAAGATAGGTCTATGAAATTTATGCCTACATTCTATTCTTCTAGATGCCTGCTAGTGTCTAATTCTTATTTGACTTGGTCATGTTGACTATTAAATAAACCCTAAAAGTCACAGAAGGGTAGTTTGCTATTGGTTTTTCTGTTCTAGTTTCCAAGAGAATCCTGTTAGTCTTGACAACAAACTTGGAAGGTATTTTTTGCATTATTTTTTGCATTTCTTTAGTTATTCAATTCAATTGTAAGGCTATATATGCCCAGCCTTAGTGCTTTAATAAAACAAGAAAATGAAGCCATTTTGCATCAATTGTTTTGATCTTTGAGTTGCAACAATTGATATTAGAGCTTCGCACTGAGGCCCGAGTAGTACAAATTCAAAGTAAAGAAGAAAAACAACAAGTATTTTGCAGCAACAAAGTCAATATGGCAAGTGACGACACTGGTTTTGTGAAACCAGCAATCCCAAGATTAGATGGACATTATGACTATTGGAGTTTGCTTATGGAAAATTTCTTGAGGTCTAAAGAATACTGAAGTTTAGTGGAGAATGACATTACTGAACCTGCTGCAGACATTGTTCTTACTGAGGCACAAACAAGTGCACCAACAGACCAAAAGCCTAGAGACTTAAAGGCTAAAAATTTCTTGTTTCAGGCCATTGATCATGTCACTCTGGAGACCATTCTCAAGAAGGATACAACAAAAGATATTTAGGATTCTCTAAAGCAGAAATATCGAAGGATAGCTTGTGTGAAATGAGCCCAGTTATAAGCTCTCCGCAGAGAGTTTGAGATTCTTACCATAAAGAAAGGGGAGTCTGTTATAGACTATTTTGCACAAACTCTGGCCATTGCAAATAAGATGCATATCAATGAAGAACAAATGGAGGATGTAATCATTGTCGAGAACCTTCATTCAATGACCTCTAAATTTGCTTATGTCGTATGTTCATTAGAAGAATCTAAAGATGTTACTAACCTCTCCATTGACGAATTGCAAAGCTCTCTACTCTTTCATGAACAACGAATGATCAACCAACATGTTGAAGAGAAATTATTGAAAGTTTCACTAGGTGATGCCAACAATCATGAAAAGTCATCCACATGGATGAATCATGGAAGAGGTAGAAATCATGGGAGAGGCCGTGGATGTGGGAGATGACGCTAGCATGAACACCATCAGATGTATGAACATGCTAGACCATGGGACAAGTCAAATGTTGAATGCTATCGCTACCACAAATATGAACATCATTAGTATGAATGTCCAGAATCTGCTCGAAAAGAACAATCAAATTATACTGAATTAGAAGAAGTACTTTTGATGGCTTACATTGAGGAGCAGAATGAGAAACTTGTAGATTCTGGGTGCAACAATCACATGAGTGGTAACAAATCTCTATTTTCTGATTTAAATGAAGATTTTAGAGAGCATGTGAAGCTTAGAGATTGTTGCTACCCAAATTTTGATCCACTTATTTTTATATTTTGGAAAAAAGACAAAAAAATATAAAAACGAGTAAAATCCAAAAATATCTTGGTACAAGGACAAAATTGAATAAATTGAGAATTTAACAGTCAATGCAGGGTCAAATCGCGCAAATTGAAAATTAAGGACCAAAAAATATATACCCCCACTCACTTCCCATTTTTCACCTTCCAGCATCCCTCTTCTCCTTTATTTCCCTCTCGGCAGCCCTCTTGACTTCAGCCATGCCGTGCCCATACAAGCCCATGCTTCCCACCATGCCACACCATTCCTAAGCACCATGTTGCACCATGCCACCAGCCCATGCTCTACCATGCTGCACCTTACCTCTACACTCTATGAATAGCCGGAGGTTCATTGTTAAAAGGAGGAGGACAGACGAAAGACTTAGGAAAGAAAGGAGGCTGAAAACTGAAAAAACCGGGGACCCAAAAATCAGAAAAAGGGAGAAAAAGACAACCAAAAGACCCTAAGCAAAAGACACACCCTAACCCGAAAATCCTCTTTCTTCCAAGGGCTGCAGCCGCCAGCCCTCAAAATTTTGGCAGCTGCAGCCCCACAACTTTAGCCTCCCCATTTTCCCTTTCTTCTTCTCCTCTCACTCTCTTCTCCGACCAGCTTGCCTCTCCTCAGCTCCGACAACCAACCATTAGCCCCTACTCACTCATTCACTCTCTTTTCTTCCTTTGCAAACAGACCAGCCCACAATCCTTCCCCATTTCTCTTCCCTTTGATTTTCATCCACTCCCTCTCCGGCCAGCAGCCCCACGACCTCTCCTTTCACGCCCTCCCGGCGGCCAGCACAGACATTCCAGCCCATTTTCTCTCTTCTCTTCACCTGCTCACAAGCCTCCAGCAACCAGCCATACTGGCTCCACAGCAGCAGTCCACGATTTCCCTTCCTCTTCCTTTCCAAGCCATCTACGGCACCCCCACAACCTTCCTCAGCTGCCGCCCCTCTCCCCTGCCTCCAGTCACGGCAGACCCTCTCTCCTGTCAGATTTTAGCTCTGGCCATATGGAAGAGGAAGAATGGACTGGAAGAGAGCAGATCCGAGATGAAGAAGAACCGATCGCTGAGGAAAGAGCCAAGATTTGAAGGACTGAACTGACTGATTTTCCTTGTGTTTGTGTGGCTTTCGGTTAGTTTTGCAGGTCATCGAGACACCCTCGCCGGCGAGAAGAAGAGGAAAGTCGAAGGACAGCCTGAGAAGAAGACCGGATCTGTTGATTTTGGGAAGAAGCCGAGAACAGATCCAAAAAATTGAAATTGATTTTGTGTTGTGTTGTGCTGCCTTTGTGCGTTTGTTTGTGTTTTCTTTGTTTTTGCAGGTCACCGGAAGGCCATCTCCGGCAAGAGGAAGAAGAGAAGGAGCAGATTTGTCCCCCCCCCCAATCACTGTTCACCGGTGGAACCACCACGCGCCGCCAGTGACGGTGGCGCGTGGTCAGTCGTGCCACCAGTCCTCCCTGCACTGCTGCCACTGTTCCGGCACTGTTCCTGAAGTCCTTTTTGTATTTTTCTCTTATGTTTATGTGTTTATTTGAACTTTTATTGTATTTTTTATTATTGTTAAAAATGTAATGAAAAGAAATGAAAAGGACAATGTGTGTGAGTTGTATTTTAATTATTGTAAAAATATAATGAAAAAGAAAGAAAAAGAGAATGTGTGTGTGTGTTGTTTATTCATTTATTTATGTTATTTTGTTAAGAAAAAGAAATATAAAATGAAATACAAAAAATGTGTTTTCTTTGCATACGGCCACTAATTACACTAGCATATTTAAAAAAAAAATCTTTTTCTTTCAAAAAATATATATTATCTTGGGATTTTAAGAAGAAAATGTGTTTTAACATGAATTTTGTAAAGGAAATTCATTTTCTTATATTTTGAGATTTTATAATATGTTTGTAACAATCAAAGAGTACTGGCCAATATTTCAAAAGCACAAAAATCTTACTTTTTGGGAATTTATTATTCACTGTGGTATTCGGATAATTAAATCTTAAGGGTTTAAAATTCAAAATATTCAGGGGGAATAGTATGTTATTATTCACTGTTCGGTGTTTGGATAAATAAAGTTTATCCAAAATATTCGGCGGGAATAGTATGCTATTATTCACTTTTTAGTGTTTGGATAAATAAATTCTAAGGGGTTAATATTCAAAATATTCGGCGGGAATGATAATAATCAATAAAATTAACAGGATTATTTCTAAGCGGTGATCAATTTTTTTTTAAATCGAAACTTTTTTTGTGTGAATAAATATGACTTATTGAAGCATTTAAAATCACATCAAAATTGACAATGCAGCTTACCTCAGGTAAGGCGTACTAGGGGTGTTAATACCTTCTCTTTACGCAACCAGTACCCTACCCTTGAATCTCTGAGCAGACCAGTACCAAATCGGGTGTTCCTAGCGACCCTCAACAGTCAGGTGGCGACTCCTCAACTCCATTGCGAGGGTCAGGATCCCTCCCGGGACGTGCGCGGCGACGTGCGACAGAGATAATTCAAGCATATCTGTGATGGGAAAGAGAAATATTCAAGTGCACATTGATGATAATAATATGTATATGATTGCCAATGTATTTCATGTTCCAACACTGAAAAACAATCTTATCAGCAATGAGCAATTGCAAGAAAATAGGCATACAATTACAATTCAATCAGGTTGCTGTCAGATTCGACATCTAAGAAGAGACTTAATTACTCAAGTCAAAATGACACAAAATCATATGTTTCCACTGCATACACACAATATTTTTCCAAGCTATTTCTCAACAAAAGTGTAAGACCCTACTTGGTTGTGGCATTTCTGTTTTGGACACTTGAGCTTTAATGTGTAAGACCCTTTAGTAGAAAAACATGGTAACTGGTTTACCTCAAATTCACTGTCCATCTCAATTAATAAAGAGTGCGTAAAGGGGAAACAACATCGTGATTCTTTTCCACACACTCAAGCATGGAGAGCTGAACAAATCTTACAACTAGTGCACTCAAATTTGTGCAGACCCATCAATCCAACTTCAAACAGTGGTAAAAGGTATTTCATCACCTTCACTGATGATTATAGTCTCAAAATTTAGGTGTATTTCTTACGTGAAAAATCTGAAGCCTTTAAGTACATTTCAAAGTTTTAAAGACAAAGTACAAAAGATGACTAGATATTTTATTAAAAGTATTCATATAGATCATGGAGGAGAAATCAATTCCAACAACTTTGCAAAGTTCTGTGAAGATACTGGAATTTCAAAGACAACTTACTACACCACACACGCCTTAACAAAATGGCATATCAGAGAGGAAGAATCGCACAATTTTGAATATGTGTGAAGTATGATGGAAGGGATTGGTCTTCCAAAGAATTTCTGGCCCGAAGCTGTAAATTGGAGTGTTGATCTATTAAATCAAAATCCCACATTTTCAGTCAAGATCATGACACCAGAAGAAGCATGATATGCTCATAAACCATCAATTGATTATTTTAAAGTATTTGAGTGTATATATTATACACATATACCAGACGAAACAAGAACAAAATTGGACAAAAAAAGCATGAAGTGCATTTTTCTTAGAGTGAGTGAGGAATCCAAAGCCTATAGGCTTTACAATCCTGTCACAAAAAACCATTATTATTAGTCGTGATGTTTAATTTGATGAAGGCAAGATGTGGGAATGGAGCAGTACCAATCAACCAAAATTCTTGATTGACATTGAAGAAATTACAAAAACAGGTTAGCAACCCAGAGAAGTCAATCATCTCAACGATGAACAAAATCATGGTCCATTTCATTACACAATTATGATACAATTGCCTAATCATATTGCAGCACAACCACCAAGTTCACCGCCAGTGAGTTCAACAATATCACAACCATTAAGCTCACTATCACCTTAACGCCTCAAAAGACCAGCAATGAAGCCAACTAGATTAATTGATTATGTCAGTGGTGATGAGCTATTAGATGATGAAGCCCTTGCACACCTTGCCTTGTTTGCAGATGTAAAAAAAAGAATACTGATTTTAGAGAGAATTTTACTGTATTTCTTCTTGTCCATTCTCTGTACATACAACTAAATATATATTATTACATTGATGAAGAAAATTCTAACATAACCATTTTTTAATGTACAATATCAAATCATAGGATCATATCTTCCTTAAATTGGGATCTGAAATGTTAATTAAGGATTGCATGATTCTGTCACTGGTGCGTTGACTTGTTTCTGCATTTACATTGATTTTGTCACTGTTGTGTTGCATTTACGTTGATTCTGTCATTGCATACATTCTTCTACATTTGTTTCTATATGCATTTACGCTACATATATTTTCTTGCATTTAATTGCTGATCTTAAAGTGTAATTTTGTTTAGGGATTAATTTAGAGCCCAATTGAAGGATTTAATTATACTTTAAATGGGTCAAATTAATTTTATTAAGAGGCTTAATTGGTGAGAAATTAAGTTTGGAAGCCTAATTTGGGTTAAATTGAGAAGATCAGAATTTTTGGAGACAAAACATTTTTGGGTGAAATCAGAAGCCAAAATTGAAGAGAAAAACATCGTTCTTCCCGTTGAAAAACTCTTTTTGTAATAACCCAGCTTTGTTATATATATATAAACTTACCTACTGAGGCATTACCGACAGCCATGCCTGCCACCCACTCCCACTCCTGCAACACACAACATCCCATACCTGGACACCTCTCCCATGCCTCATTTAGTCTATACAAAGGGGGTAGCATGAAATATACAAGGGGAGAGGATATAATAGACAAACGGGGAGACCATCGTTAGCAGGAGGACCATCGTTAACAGACAGAGAAAATGAACATAATGGGAGATAATGAAAAATTTATAGTCACGAGGGGGAGAAAATCTTACATAGTAGAGCAGAAAAAAACACACACAAAAGAAAAGGGGGGTGCATTTATAGGGACGATCAGAGCACAATAAAACAAACACAAAGACGCACACAAATGGATGGGGGGAACAAAAGAAGGTTGGTGACTGTTGCATCACTTTCCTTAGCATCGGCAACCCTTCACCAGCCAACAACCACCACTTTCAAGAACAAGTAGTAGTTGGCCTCTGTGTCCCTCAACTCCTCTTCCCCATCTCCGGTAGGACACACAAAAACCGACCCTTTCTCTCCCCATTGCAGCGTCAACTCTCTCTCTCTTAAACTAGCAGCAGTCAGCCACCACGACCCTCTCTCTCTCCTTCCTCAGCACCGACAACCTCACTGTGACCTCCATTGGCAGTAACTGGTCTCCAGCGACGCCATAACAACAAAGTAGTAACAATAGCTTAGACCAACCCTCTTCCATTGCTCCTCCCGGCCACCACAGGCCACCATTTTTGATGCCACTACCACAGGAAAAACCACATTGACCTCCTCTACACGACGACAGTAGCAGGCAAGTCTCTCGTCACGGTCGGCCGACCACCTTGTTACTGTTCACGTAACACGTGAACAATGCACAACCCGATTCCCTTTTTTTCTTTCTGTTGTTTTAATTCTTGGACTAGACTACTATTGGCCCAGCCCAAATCCAGCAGGTTTGGGCCTTTGGCCCACCTTGGCTAGGCCAACCCATTTAGTTGGGCTAGGCCCAACCCGATTTAAAAAAAAAAAATACAAAAGATTGCATTTAAAAAAATAAAAATGTGTTATTTTCATGCATACGGCCGAATTCCAAGGTTTTTCCAAGCATAGTTTTTTTTTCATAAAAATCAAATATAGCATATTTCTAATGTTTTGAAATGAAAATTAGATATCGTAACCAATTTATGATTATCCGTTGGAATTTGGCCAAGATATCAAAAAAATTAACAATTATTTTGTTTTAGCTATCACTGTGTAAAATTACATTGTAAAGTACAGATAGTTCAGAACAGGGTTTTCAAAATGCAGTGTAAAATTCTTTTTGGTTCAACTCGCAATGAGGTAGAGATTCTCTCACAAAGAGAGATCTACGTCAAACATTAGAAAAGACCAACGAAGAAATCAAACTTAGAAAAACAATAAAACAACAATGCAACTTGCCTTAGGTAGGGTGCACTAGGGGTGATGCGTCTTCTCCTTGCACAACAAGTCCCCTTACCCAGACTCTTGCAGACCAATAGGTTTTCTAGTGACCATAATACTCCTGATAATTATAGTCACAATTTTACGGCTATAAAAAAACCCCTTTTCACCGCGCGTCGTCTCCTCTCTCGGGGATGGCGGGGCATGAAGCACGAAAAAAATGTCATCGGGACAACAAGCACGAGATCATGAGGAGAAGGTATCATCTAAGGCATTCCAAATAACCATTGATGTTGTATAATTAACAACTTGAGCAAGAACTGGTTCAGATAGTGAAGTCATAAGTGTGCTTAGGATGAGATTGTCTTGACGAACCCATTGAGAGTACGCTGGGTTTAATCTTTCAGAAACAACATTTGTTTCAGGATGAGAGATGAAAATGATTTTAGGTGGTTTGGGGATGCTCCCTTCAATGTATCCAAAGAGATTTTGTCATTTGAAATACAACACCAGTTGTGCTTTCCAGGGAAGAAAATTGTCATGGTTGAATTTTACCGTGACAATAGATGGCATGGAGATGACAGAAGGGTGGGTTGGTATTGCAGGGGAATTTGAGGAAGACATTTCCAGACGTTGGTCTTTTGTGGCTCTGATACCATGTAAAAATAACAGTATGATTTTAGAGAGAATTCTACTGTATTTCTTCTTGTCCATTCTCTGTACATACAACTAAATATATATTGTTACATTGATGAAGAAAATTTTAACGCAAGTATTCTTTAATGTACAATATCAAATCACAGGATCATATCTTCCTCAAATTGGGATCTGAAATGTTAATTAAGGCTTGCATGATTCTGTCACTGCTGCATTGGCTTGTTTCTGCATTTATGTTGATTCTATCACTGTTGCGTTGGCTTGTTTATGCATTTATGTTGATTTCATCACTGTATACATTCTTCTGCATTTTTGTCTATCTGCATTTATGTTGCATAGATTTTCTTACATTTAATTGTTGATTTCATCCTTGATTTCATTTATTTCTTTCTGCATTTAATTGCTGATCTTCATCCTTGATTGTATTTAATTGCTGATCTTTGTCCTTGATTTCAGTCAGCATAATCTGATTCTCTATGGCAGACAATGATCCCATATCCTTCCATGATGTTGTCAAAACAAACATTTGGAGAAAGGCTATGGATGCTGAGATCACAACTATTGAGAAGAATGGGACATGAGAGTTAACAAATTTACCTGAGGGTGTGAAAACTGTTGGGGTCAAATGGTTATATAAAACAAAGTTAAATGAAAGAGGTGAAATCGATAAACACAAAGCATGTTTGGTGGCTAAGGGATACACACAAGAATATGGGATTGATCTTGCAGAAGTTTTTGCACCAGTTGCACGATTAGATACCATTCGATTTGTGGTGTCATTGGCTGCTCATAATTCTTGGCAATATTTCAGCTGGGTGTGAAATTTGCTTTCTTGCATGGCGAATTGAAAGAGCAAGTTTGTGTTGAACAACCTACCGAAACAAGCACCATGGGCTTGGTACAGTCGCATAGAATCATACTTCTCCAAATTTGGCTGCCAGAAATGTCCTTATGAACAAACTTTGTTCATCAAAATCAGGAAGGGAGGTAAAATTATGATTGTTTGTTTATACATGGATGATTTGATCTTCACTGGAAATGATGATAACATGTTTCTTGAATTCAAACAATCAATGATAAATGAATTCGATACAAGTGACTTGGGAAGAATGTGTTACTTTCTTGGTATAGAGGTCAAGCAAGCATATGGGGTGTGTTCATTGGACAAAAGAAATTTGCACATGAGATCTTTGAAAAGTTTCAAATGATTAATTGCAATTCTGTTCATAATCCAATTATCCCGGGCTTTAAGCTCACAAAAGATGTTGGAGGAGAAAGAATTGATAACACGTACTACAAGCAAATTGTAGGAAGTGCGATGTATTTTCTGCATTCCTTTAGATATTTAGTTCAATTGTAAGGCTATATATGCCCAGCCTTAGTGCTTTAATAAAACAAGAAAACGAAACCATTTTGCATCAATTGTTTGATCTCTGAGTTGCAACAATGCCTTGTATAGGAAACACGGACAGTTTTATCATTATGAAGCACGACGCTCAAATTTGCTAAGATAGATGCCATGAAGATGACACGCCATTAGAAGTTTGAAGCAAGGATTTGGTGGCAAATACACACAGCTGTACAAGCATGGCTATTTAAAGACAACATTAAGCATGCTCTAGACATTTCTTATGATATAACTATTACTAGAATTCATCACTAGCCAATCGACTTATAGTAAACAATTGATCTAGATTATTATTCAAGACACGATTTAGTTTCGTTACCAGAAGAAGCATTCACCATACTTGAGAACTGTATTAATTCATCAACCCCAGTCACACAACTTCGGAACTTGATGAGGGAACACTGGCTTTGATATCAGAAAGCTTAGTAACAACTTCGGACATGCTAGGCCTGAGAGTAGGGGACTGGTTGGTGCACTCCATGGCCAAGTGCAAAAGAGTGAGAGCCTGCTTATTATCAAACCTGGATCCTAACTTTTTGTCAACCAAATTCAGAAACCTCCCTTGTTGGTGTAAACGACCAGCCTGAAATTGCAAAACAGGGTTGCATTGCAGCTTTAGAACAAGAATTGTCACTAGGGAGTATATAATCCTGCCAAAAATAACTTACAGTATCTAAAAGGAAGTCAGCTTCCTGGTTTGGAATATATTCAGTATTACTTCTCCCACTGACTATTTCAAGCACTACAACCCCATAACTGTACACATCTGCTTTAACTGTTATGGCTTTCCCCAATGCATGCTCAGGTGCCATATATACTCTGTAATAGTTTGAGAGATTAATCACTATTATAGCTAACGATAAATAAGATTAAATTGTTTTGATGATGTAATTTGCTGCTTACCGCGATCCCTTTGCTTTGATGGCTGTAAATGGATCTTCCTCGTTGTAAATTGTTGCCAACCCGAAGTCTGATAACTTTGCGGTATGATTTTTATCAAGCAAAATGTTCTTGGCATTTATATTCCCATGAACAATCTTGATCTTGATGCTCTTTTCTTCTTCTTCGTGTAGATAATTCAAACCTTTCGCTATTCCTAGGCAGATATCAAATCTAGCACTCCAATGAAGTTCTGTCTCAGTGTTTGTATGTCTTTGTTCTATAAATTCAAGGAATATGTTAGCTGTTGTTTTTCCTGCTTGAAGAAATTTACTTAGATTACCAAACATTATTTCAATATAGCTAGGGTAGGGTAGTGAAAATATTACCAAACAAGGCCTTATGAAGGGAGCCAGTTTCCATGTATTCATAAATTAGCAGATGCAAGTCTTTATTGGAATAGCCACCCAACAATTGAATTAGATTTTCATGACTCAAGGATATCAGGTTGCCGATTTCACTTTTTTAATTCATCTTTTTCTCGCTGTTCTGATGGCGGAGAAATCTTCTTCACTGCTAGTTGAATCTGATCGGGTAAATTAGCCTGCAAATTGAAACTCAAAATATAAAATACAGTTGTTTCATGACAACTTCAAAAATTGACTGATTAGCAGCAAGTGTAACCTTGTATACTCTGCAACAGTTAAAAAAAAAAAAAAAAAGTAACCTTGTATACTACGCCGAAACGTCCTCTACCAATCTCCATTTTGGAGCTGAAATATTTAGTACCATCTATTATCTGTTGGAGGGTGAAAGATCTGTTCTGGACCTCTATTTGTTTTTCTATTTGCAATGAAAACACCATCAAAGAATTGAATTAACAGACACTCTACCCAATAAGAATCTTTCAAGCAGTAAAATGCAGAATGGAGTTTGATTTCATATAGTCTCACCTCGCAACTCTCTATTCCCAAGCAATCCCATTTGCCATGCGAAAAGAAATAGAAGTAACGGAGCAAATGCACAACCTATGGTGATCCCGGCTATTTGAGAAGCAGAAAGCTTCCGATCATGAACATCGAAGTCTGTATATATCAGAAATCAAAAGGTAATTTCTTTTGTTTTTCAGATGTGAAGGGATAAAACATATTCGAGCTTGAACAAAATTAAGAGAAATGTGCTTTTCCTTACTTGGAGTTACAGAGATGGCAGATACAAGAGGTCCATTCAGAATCCTTAGAGATCCTTTGCCGGCCCAGAAAAAATGAATTTCCAAGGGATTGTTGTCATCAACAAAGGCAGTGAAATTTGGTTTCCATGCTTCATTTGGACCTTTGGCCATCTCTATTATGTTGAGATCCTTCAGTTTTCTCTCACCCTGAAATGAGAATGAGTACCATACATGATGGAAATTGCTAGTACAATTAAGCTGTTGTTCGGAATAATCACCTGAATATATACATCGAAAATACGAGTCCCTAAGCTGCTATAGTATTCATCCGGAGTATATTCAGCAAAGTGAAGTTCCACTGTGTAACTTCCTTTGCGCAGACAGAACCCGTAGTATTTCAAAGACACAGGGCAAAACCGAGATGTTTCATATAAATCAGAAACTCCAGAACAAGAACCCGTAGTCATGTTTCTGACGAACTCGCTTGAATTTCTGTTTGTGGAGATGAAGTCTCCAGAACAAGAATATGCCCACGTTCCTGGAACGCTGAAAAAACTCTCTGTAGAAATATCTTCATCATATGGATTCCCTTCAGCGTTAATACGCGCGCCGCCGCAGTTTATGAACAAGTAATGATCTGCAAAACATTATTGCCATTAGAAACTGAAGGACTCAGATTCTGTAATCTTAATTTAAATCCATGAATAGAATTTTAAAACATACGTTTTGATGTACATTTCTTACTCAATGCAAGGATAGAATCCCTATAAAGAACAACAAACATGCTTGTGAGAAAATTAAAACTCATCAGTAAGCACTGTTACAGTACAGAAGATTAAAATTCATCAGAGTACAAACACGTCCAAAGGATATAATAGGAATACACACTCATAAGTTGAAGTTTTAGAATGAAGGAGAGATTCAAAGGAAACAAAAGAAAAACCAAAATCACAGCACTTACATATTTGGCTTTCCAGGGTCCAGGGTCTTGACTTCTGCTGAATCATGGTGTGCTGGATCTGTAATGTTATCTTTGATGAAATCTGCAAAGTTATTATAAGACAAATCCCTGCAACAAAATAGTTTTCGTAAGAGAAGGTATTTTCTTTTCGCTTTGTTGGATGAAGATTATTCAATAACCGACTGTAAATGTAAAATAGATGCATCGTCCCAAACTTGAAGGTTATGGAAACTTACGCTTTATCTGTCTTCAGAATCCAAGGAGGAATTGACCCATTAAGCTTATTGTTCGTGAGTGACCTGTTAAAAAGCAAATTATCCCAATCTCTTAATGGATTCTGAGAAACAGCTTATGATGAGTTGAAGAAATTAATCCACATACAGTCTTTCCAAAGATGGCGCATTCTTCAAAGATTGTGGGATCGAACCGCTCAAGTCGTTAAAGCTCAAGTCACTGCACCAAGTACATCAAGGCTGATATAACAAAAACTATATATATATAAAAAAAGCCATAGCAATTGAAAACATCATAAAGAAAAATGAACTTACAGGTAATATAATGATTTCCAATTATTACCAATGTAGTCAGGGATTCCACCAGTAAGTGAACAATTCCTCAGTACCCTGTAAAAACCATTTAATAAGTTTGTAATTTTGGATTTATCTGCTGATTGTGATATCTGACAGCAAAATAATTTATTTATCAATCCCTTAATTAAAATTATTATTAGCAACATGGAACAAATCACTCACAGGTAATTTATGCTTGTCAGATTTCCAATTTCTGGGAAACGGAAACTAGTGTTTTTAAGATCACTGACCGTCCTGGAAAAATAAAATAAAAATTCTTAGAAACATTAAGTAAAGAACAAATCTTTATTTGATGTGGGAAATAAAGATAAGTCGAAGAAAAAGCATTTACAATTCATAAAGACCGGACAGATTGAAAATTCTTGGAGGCAGCTCCCCTTCGAAATCATTTCCCATGAGGTACCTGTGATCAGTATACTCAATAGTTTTTTAAAAATATTTGGATATTAGCACATCAAAATAAAAAATAAAAAATACTTGTAAAAGCATTTTTGACACGCATTCCATTGCCTAGCAGACACCAAATGTGTCATATAATTAGTTTTATATTTCATGGAATCACATATTTTTTAAAAAATAAAATAAAATCCGTGTAAAAGTTTTTCCTACAAAAAGTAATTTTTTTTAAAAAAATAATGGTACGTACGAAGCACCCTTTCGATTTTCTATATATGAGCTTGAAATGATTTACAGTTAAATTTCTGAGGAGAAAAAATGCAGGGAACTTACAGGTGAGTGAGATTGGTGAAATTTGCAATGAACGGTGGTATCTTACCACTCAACTTGTTCCCAGAAACAGTACTGCGAAGACCAGTAACGTTTCTATTAAGCAAAATGAACCACGGAGAACAATGAGGCTAAGACATAACATTAACAGATGCACTTACAAGCGATGCAAAGATTTAAGATTGACAAAACTTTGTGGCAATGTTCCAGTCAAGTTGTTGGAATGCAAAGATCTGTAACAAAACAAAAACTCCTGAGTTTTTTATATATCAAAGGATAAGTTGTTGTCTCTAGCAGCAGCTTACAGTTGTTCAAGCTTGCTCAAATTTCCAAGTTCTTGCGGAAGATAACCAGAGAGTCGATTCTCGCTCAAACTCCTAATTAAATCAAGAAAATTAAGGGATTAATACCGAGCTGAAATGGAATAATACTTCAAATAAATTAAATGGAATCTGGCAGATTGAGGCAAGAATATTTACAGTATACTGAGATTTAAGAGGTTTCCCAATTCTTTAGGAATTTGACCTGATAACATATTAAAACTCAAGGACCTGAAACCATAATTATTTTTTTCCAAGGATTGCAAGATCATTAGAATATATTCCAGTAGCTAAAACCATCGACATTGATACGTGAGTACAGAAGAGACAATGATGGTTGTTTTACTTACAGAGTGGTAAGGTTCATCAACTTCCCTAAAGATGGAGGTATGGAATCATTAAGGAAGTTCGCTTCCAGATCACTTTGGTCAGTAAACAGGACAGTTACCATTTAGTCCAATATTATTATATATTATCGTACAGAAGGTTAAAGAGACCAACAAAATAAAAAGGGCAATACAGCTTACAGTGTTTCCAGAGCCTCCAGATTCCCTAATGTTGGAGGTATTTGCCCAGATAATCGATTATATCCAAGGTCTCTGATAATTATCAGATAAGTTTGTGAGTATCACAAGAGCGTAAAATACAAAAATAAAAAAAATAGAAACGATCAAGCTGGATCACTCACAGAGTTTTTAGCCCAGTCAACTTCCCCAAGGACTCTGGAATGGTACCATAGAGTTGGTTGTTGGACAGATCACTGTTCAGGTAATTATTAAGTCCATCAAATAATTATGTTGCTGAAGAGCACAACTGATTAAGTTTCATATTTCAACCCTCAGAGGGAGAAAAATTTATGAACTTGTCCGAAAGAAAATAAAAATCTCTAATTTCATCTGAAATCAGTTAATTAATTAAATCGATCATGTGGGATTGACTTGGATAGCTAGTTTTACTGTTGATTGATGTTGTTAAGGAACCATCTTACCTAAAAGCTCAAGCTGATAGGTAAGATCCCAGAATATAATTTATATTATTCTCTAACACACCCCCTAAAGTGAAAGCCCTTTGAGCTTGAAACTTTAACATACCCATTACCTTGTGCTTGATTTTTATCAAATAGAATAAGAATGATGAGATTTGAACTCGTGATCATTGGGTCAACAAGGTTCTGATACCATGTCAAGGAACCATCTCACCTAAAAGCTCAAGCTGATAGGTAAGGTTCTAGAATATGATTTATATTATTCTCTAACAGATGTAAAACCAGACTCTTAAAACAATTTGATAGAGTTTTTTCTAGGATCTTAAAACAATATTTTAAAATCATATATCAAACGAGAGATAACAACAAACAAATTTATGGCAATTAATCTCACACATCAACTTCTTAGATGTGATACACGAAGAGAGAACATGGTAAATCTTCCACAAAACTACTAGTAATCCCCTAAAGCTATCAAAATAAGACTAGAAAAGCATGCGAGAAACACACCTATGTCGCTGTTAGACTTAAATAAAATTTTTTATTTTTGATGTATTTTTTAACAAAATATATTTTGATAAGCTATCTTAACCACTTCCCGAGAAGAGTTATTATAGGACGTCGTCGGCTTACAAAACTAGAAGTTGCAAACCATTTTGTGGCAATATTACCTGCTTTCAAACTTTCAAGTGTTACTTAACATATATAAAACATTTAAAGCAACATTAAAACAATTTACAATACACAGTAAAACGGTGGTTTAGAACAACACCACAGCAGCATATACCTACATTTTGTTCAGGTGGGTGAGCTCACTTAAACGCTCATCGATTTGTCCATGTAATGGCAAGCGGTGTGTAACTCTGCCAGCGAAAAATTAACTCAGTGAAATTCGGAATCATTTATGACCCAAGTGATATATATTTCAGGAAAATATTTACAGAGAAGTGATGTGGCAAATATTGGTAGTGCTTTCATTGCAGGCGCCACATTCAAAGGAAATACTTTTATCATCGGACGGTGAGCAGTATTTATGTGAAACTGATGGTTTTGGGAGCCCCAAGGTGACGATGATGTTTTCAAGAGCATCCACTGCATGGAAGATATTTTAACAAATAATTAATTCATCGTCTAATTTGCTGAATACATAAAAATATGCTTGCAAAGACAAATTGTTTATTCGAAAGTTATTACATGAACTAGTTGTTAATATTTTTCTTAACCAAAATATTTGGTACTAGGAGTGTTCACGGTCGGATTTAGTTCTGTTCGGGCAAAAAAACCCAACCAAATTATATTTGGCACTAGGAGTATATTTTTAAATGTACGTTGTCCGTCGATCTTTCTTTGTAAAAGATAAAAGTAAATATACTCAAATAAGAAAATAAAAGATTTATATACTCTGTTAAAGTATAATGAACTGCTCATGCGCGAATAGATGATATGTCAACATGCATTTAATAGATTTCTCAAATAAAAACACCAAAAATATCATTAACTCTAGAATAAAAAAAAATAGTGGATATAGACTTAGCAAGCAGTTAAAATCTCGATAATATGTAGTAAAGTTCGAGTATGTAAAGATATAAAATCATTGCTAGTTGTCTTTTGATGAGTTGACAAGGTTTAAGGTTCATTTCGAAAAGAGAAAAAGAAGAATAAAAACAATTTTATACTTTTCTTTTCTAGATTTTTTAAAAATTAAAGGAACTTTGGAGCCAGACAGTATTACTCACCTTCAGCACAAGGTAACCTTTCAGCTGTGTAAGGATTTTCTTGAGAACAAGGTGACCCAGAGCCATGTTGACAAAGAAGAAGGAGAAGAGGAACGGAGAGAAAGAAAGGAACAGCCATTTTTTTTGTTTTTTGTTTCTCAGTTAATCTACAATATGGGAGGTGTTGGCATATTATAGGCAGAAAAATTCATAAAAGACAAATGTAAGGCTGCTTTTGAACGTTCTTGACCTTTAAAAAAGCAACCACAGATTTTTATGACGTCTGATGTTTATGTAATCAAGATATTACATAATTGTATATTAAAAAAATATCAAGAAATATTAATTATATATTGATCCGACTATTAAATTGATATATCGTTATGTTGATTTGTGAACTGTGTGTGAGAAAGCATTTCACTTTATTTTCAACCAAGTGTATATATATATATATATATATATATATATATATATATATATATATATATATATATATATATATATATATATATATATATATTGTTAAGGAACCATCTCACCTAAAAGCTCAAGCTGTCAGGTGAGGTCCCATAATATGATTTATATTATTCTCTAACACCCCCCCTCAAATGAAAGCTCTTTGGGCTTGAAACTTGCACACAGGTCCATTCTACCTTGTGTTTGATTTTTATCAAATAAAATGGGGGTGGTGAGATTCGAACTCGTGACCGCTGGGTCAATAAGGCTCTGATACCATGTTAAGGAACCATCTCACCTAAAAGTTCAAGCTGTTAGGTGAGGTCCCATAATATGATTTATATTATTCTCTAACATCCCCCTCAAGTGAAAGCCTTTTGGGCTTGAAACTTGCACACAAGTCCAAATTGGAAAGTAAGAATGAATATTAGGTTGTGCCGCAACCAACCTTTCCATTTATATGTAAACCATTACACCTCAGCACATACATACCATAGTTACTGTAGGGAGTACAATAGGTAAATAAATCTATACAATGCTATACATTCTGTAATATGCCCCCTCAAGCTGAGGGTGGGGAATCTACCCAAAGCTTGAACCTAAAAGCATTAAAAGACGCAGTAGGAAGCGGTTTAGTAAAGACATCGGCAAGTTGATCCCGTGAAGGAACAAACCGAATTTGAATTTCTTTCTTGGCAACTCGATCACATACAAAATGATAATCCACTTCAACATGTTTAGTACGAGCATGAAAAATAGGATTCGCTGAGAGATAGGTCGCACCAAGATTATCACACCAAATGGTAGGTGCAGAAACGAAAGGTACCTGCAGATCAGTTAACAGGTATTGAAGACAAATGACTTCAGCGGTACCATCGGCAAGGGCTTTATATTCAGCTTCAGTAGAGAAGCGAGCGACTGTGCGTTGCTTTCCAGATTTCCAAGAAATCGGAGTCTGTCCAAAAAAGACAAGATAGCCTCCTGTAGACTTGCGATCAGTGACACTACCAGCCCAATCGGCATCTGTAAAGCCATGGAGAGCGAAGGAGGAACTCCGAGTGATATGAAAACCATAAGATGCAGTACCTTTCAGATAGCGTAGAATACGCTTAACGGCGGCCCAATGTGAATCAGAAGGAGCATGCATAAACTGACAAACCTTGTTAATAGCAAAGCAAATATCTGGACGGGTGAAGGTAAGATATTGAAGTGCACCTACTATTTGACGAAATCGTGTAGGTTCAGAGAATGAATGATCCGGTAATAGGGTGACTTTCGAAGGAGAGACTAGAGTGTCAACAGGTTTGCAAGAAGTCATACCAGCTCGGGTGAGGATGTCAAGGATATACTTATGTTGACGCAGACATTAAACCCAAAGCAGTAGACTGAACCTCAATACCCACAAAGAAGTGAACATCCCCAAGGTCACGAAGCTTGAATTCGGAGCTTAGTAGCTGTATTAGCTTATGAACCATAGCAGAGTCGCTACTTGTAAGTAGAATATCATCGACATACACTAGGAGATAGAAGATATGAGTACCATTAGACAAGATGAACAGAGAGGTGTCAACTTTTGATGCCCGGAAGCCAATGGAGAGTAAAAAATTACTGAGACGAGTGTACCATGCTTTCGATGCCTGTTTTAAGCCATACAAAGATTTGTGCAATTTGCACACATGAGATGGAAGAGAAACGTCAACAAATCCGGGAGGTTGCTTCATGTAAACCTCTTCAGTCAGAACTCCATTGAGGAATGCATTATGAATATCAAGCTAATGAATCTTCCAATTCCGCGACACTGCAATAGAGAAAACCAAGCGCACAGTAGCTTGCTTAATAATTGGGCTAAAAGTTTCAGCATAATCAATACCTTCCTGCTGGCTAAAACCTCTAGCAACAAGTCGCGCTTTATAGCGCTCAATACTACCATCAGAATGATGTTTGATCCGATATACCCATCAACTGCCAACAACATTCATCGAGGGATGAAATGGAACCAGAGACCAAGTGCAATTAGAACGCAGATCAGCAATCTCATCACACATAGCATTATGCCAAACTGCATACCTGTCAGCATCAGAAAATACAAAGGGCTCCGAAGTAGGAGAAGATAAGACCCAGGTGGAGGCTGATGTGGCGGCAGCGAAAGCCACTAGATTGGCTGTCTTCGGCTGCCGTGGCCGGAGAGTCATAGGATGTCTACTAACTGCGGACGGAGATGCAGGAGGTGAGAGCTGCAGTGAAGGTGCCTGTGGCAACTTATAGGAGGATAGATCCACCATGAGCTGCAAGCCAGCTGAAGTGGATGATGAAGAACCAGCCGTAAGAGGAGAGCTGGCAGCCGAGGAGGGGCTAGGAGCTGGACTTGAAGGTGCCATAGGACCATGAGGAGATGAAACCACTGGAGGAACGGAGCCTGCATCACAAGGGTTAGATAAACAAACAGGTGATGATGGCCAAGGAATGGGTGGAGGCTGTGGTAAGGTAGCTGTTTGCAACGGTATGGGGTGGGAGGTGGTTGTTGGGCGATTGGGCAGTGATGTAAAATTTTGCAAAATAGGAAGGGTGACAGTGGTAGGTTGAGTGGGTGTGGGAGTGATGGGAGAAACCTTTGCAATTTGTTCAGAGTTATCAAAAGGAAACACATGTTCATGAAAGCGGACATGACGAGAAATATAAATGCGGTGAGATTCAATGTCAAAACATCTATAACCTAGATGCAAAGGACTATAGCCAAAGAAGAAACATGGAGAGGAACGAAAGTCTAATTTATGGTTATTATATGGAGCAGAAAGGGAAAACAGAGACATCCAAAAGTACACAAAAAATTATAATCAGGAGACCTTTGAAATATGCAATCAAATGGAGAGCGAAGACCAAGAATGGGAGTAGGCATGCGATTTATTAGGTAAACAGCGGTCTCAAACGCATAATTCCAAAATCGAAAAGGTGCTTTACATTGCCCTAAAAGAGTGATACCGGTTTCTACAATATGCCTATGACGACGTTCAACGGTACCATTTTATTCATGAGTGTGTGGACAAATCAGACGATGTTAGATACCAATGGTTTGGAAAAATGTGGACAATTTGTGGTATTCACCGCCCCAATCAGTTTGAACAGATTTTATTTTTAAAGAAAATTGACGTTCAACAAGGGTTTGAAATTGATGAAAAACCGCGTAAACATCAGATTTGGCAACAAGCGGATAATACCATACATATTTAGTATAAGCATCAACAAATATAACAAAATAACGATATCCATCAGAAGAAAATAGGGGAGCGGGACCCCATACATTGCTAAAAATTAATTCAAGCGGAGCAAACGTTTTGTGACCCGT
Organism: Salix suchowensis; assembly: GCA_029030765.1. Classification (NCBI taxonomy): domain Eukaryota; kingdom Viridiplantae; phylum Streptophyta; class Magnoliopsida; order Malpighiales; family Salicaceae; genus Salix; species Salix suchowensis. The sequence goes on along the minus strand of CM054995.1, from coordinate 29,963,663 downwards.
AGGTCCTAAAGACAGACGCTATGATTTTCCTCAAGGACAACTTTGACATTGAAAATTAAGACGTTTGGTGTTGCAAATAATCTTACTTTTCAAAACTAACAATTGAAAAATACGTGAAGTAGGGTGACCTAATTGACGATGCCATAAATCCGCAGAGGCAGAAGTGCACGGAGACCAAAAAGCTTGAGGAAAAAACTTGACGAAAGACCAGGTCAAGGCATAGAGACCATCATTGCTTTGACCGGAGAGAAGTACTTCACGAGTGTTGAGATCCTTGACATAAAACACATGAGTGTGAAATTCAAAATACACATTATTATCACGACAAAATTTCTGAACAGAAAGCAAAGGTTTCGTAATTGATGGAACATGAAGTACATTAGATAAAATGAAAGAACGATGTGGTGTATGTATTTTTGTATGGACAAGATGAGATATAGGTAGCCCCTTACCATCACCAACATGCAAATTATCATTACCCATATACGCTTCGGCAGTGGTCAAAGTGGCAAGATCGGGTGTGACGTGCTGATTTGCGCCGGTGTCCGGAAACCACTCAACAGAGCTAGTTTGAGAGGGATTGCGCTGCACCATATTGGCAGTGGATTGGCCATAACTTCGCTGCTGGAATTGAGAACAATGAGGGGCTGTGTGGCCAAAATTTTGGCATAGTTGGCAGCGTGGATTCTGCCCCCTATTGCGCTGCCAAGTGCCCTGCCAAGAGCTTTGAGGGCTGTGATAATTCTGCCCAAAACATCCCCTATTGTTGTTGGATTGGTTGGGACACCAACCACCATTGAAACGCCCCCTGCTGCGCCCAGAATTCCCAAAGTGCTGGCGCTGTGCAACCATGGCAGACGGTGGAGTGGGCAGCAGAGGAGCATGAAATGCAGCCGAAGACTTTGTGGAGAAATTCATGCGTGAGGAGGTGGATGTGGAGCTCTGCATATGCTATGGGTTCTGCCTTGGTAATTAGACTTGCAACTAAGTCTTTGAATTCACCCCTCAAGCCACGAAATACATACAAATTAAAGTCTGCAAGGGAAATTGGTCTCCCGGCAGCAGCAAGTTCATCAAATAACACTTTGGCTTTTTGCATAAAAAGGGTGACAGATTCATCACCTTGTTTTAGCTCCTGAAGAGACCCATGGAGCTGCATAATCCGAGAGTTTGAAGTGGAAGCAAGGGCTTGCTCAAGTGTGCGCCAAGCTGAACATGAGCTTTGACAGCCAACAATGAGGTGCAGAACCTCCATGGATAGAGAGGAAAGGAGTGCACTGAGAATGAGCTGGTCTTGTTGTTTCCAGCGAAGGAAGAGTTGATTAATCTGAAGAGAAACACCATCTTCAGCAAACACATGAGAAGGTGGACATATGGTAGAACCATCCACAAAACTGAACACTCTTTGACCTAGGAGGTATGGCAGCATCTGCATACGCCAGTACAGGTAATTGGTATTTGTTAACTTGAGAGAGATAACTTGATGAGTGTGAGAGAGGGAGATAATGGCAGATGCATCAGACGTGAGTTGAGAGAGTTGATTTGTGTTTTGAGAGGTGAAGAGAGATGGGTCATTAGCCATGGCAGAGGAGATATTTGGCTGTGAGGTAGAAGGGGTCATGGGGTCGACTGCAGGGGAGGCAATCTGCATTGCCGGAGAAGATGTCATTGGTGCAGATGAGGTTGGCAGCTGTTCCATAGCAAAAGAGATGAGGTTGGCGGCTGAGAGAAAAGTAGGTTAATTGTTTAATATGCTCTGATACCAAAATTGGAAAGTAAGAATAAATATTAGGTTGTGCCGCAGCCAACCTTTCCATTTATATGTAAACCATTACACCTCAGCACATACATACCATCGTTACTGTAGGGACTACAATAGGTAAATAAATCTATACAATGCTATACATTCTGTAATATGTATACATATATATATATATATATATATATATATATATATTATTTGAGTATATGTAATTTTAATTTTTCATTTGGATGCTTGTATTTGAATTCTGAGAAACCTACTATTACTACTCTCAGTATTCAATTCTACAATCAAATTTCAATCAAAATAATTAAAGACACCCTTAGAAAGTCTTGGTTGTTCAACGTTCTTACCCAATTCTTGAGCCCATTTTGAAGTATTTTTGGTTTAAATATTAAAAAAATAAAAACACAAACCAAAAAACATGTTCTTGCTATATTTGCGTCACTTTCAACGTATTTAAAAATTAGAAAATTGTCTTTCAACGAGTTCACTTGTTAATGCATTTTATCTTTCAACCCGTACATTCCTACAATTTGTCCAAATCAGAGCATATTAAGGAACCATCTCATCTAAAAATTTAAGCTGTTAAGTGAGGTTTCAGAATGTGATTTATATTATCCTCTAACACACCTCATTAATTGAAAGCTCTTTGGGCTTGAAACTTGCATAGACCCACGCTACCTTGTGCTTGATTTTTATCAAATAGAATGGGGGTAGTGAGATTGAACTCGTGCTTGCTAGGTCAACAAGGCTCTGATACCATATCAAGGAACCATCTCACTTTAAAGCTTAAGTTGATAGGTGAGGCCCCAAAATATCATTTATATTTTTTTTTTGGATGACGTGGGAACCACATGACCCGGAAAGCGCACTTTGTAGGCCCAGGACATGTGTAAACCCCCGGCTGTCCCAGGCTCTTACAAGGGACTTGTGTTTATGAGGTGGCCGCATCTCGAACCCTGCTCTTGCAATTGCAATTGCAGGGCCGAAGCCGCTGGTCCACCACCTCTAGGGTATATTATTCTCTAACACACACCCTCAAGTGAAAGCTCTTTGAGCTTGAAACTTGTATAGGCCCATACTATCTTGTCCTTATTTTTTATCAAATAGAATGGGGGTAGTGAGATTCGAAAAAACTCTAATATATTATGACTGCTAGGTCAACAAAACTCTGATACCATGTTAAGGAACCATCTCACCTAAAAGTTAAAGCTGTTAGGTAAGGCCCCCCAGAATATAATTTATATTATTCTCTAACAGAGCATTCATAAATGGAAAGTGTGTAGATGTCAACATGTCATAATCGTTTGTGACAAAAAAAAAGAAAAGAAAAGAAAAAACATACCCTAATTGTTAGCAAAACTAAAAATATTACTATTAGGAAACTAATGCTTATGATTCTCCAAAGATAATGGTTTTGTGTCACTATAGAATCTTAGTAGATCATCCTTTCCCCTTGTTTTTTGAGAGAAACTATAGTTGTTAAAATCAGCACCCGAATGGTCAAATCATATAAAAATTAAGCACCTACACGTCCTTGATAGAATGATATTCATGAAGGTTAAAAAAATTGAATATGGTATTTCTTAATCACCTATGGTATTTCTTACACGTCCTGAAGGTTAAGCACCTATGGTATTTCTTACAAACAACAAAACATCGACAACTTCTTTCCTTTTTTATAAAAAAATTGAATATCGCATGCTTACTTGGCAAGGTTGGTAATGTTTAATCGTAGATGATTCTTGAGGGGACTTGATCTATTTCTTTTCCTTGGTCTTAGCGAGCTCGGGACAAATAGTTTCCTTGTAGCAGCTTTGAAGAGCCCGACACTACATGCATGCAATTTTTGATTAGTTCCTGAAGAAAACCATTCGAGTCTAATCTGTATCATAACATAGTCTCTCACATTAAATTCATTATGTCGTTTATGTACATCATCTTAAAGTTTATAATGCACATTACTTGCTTGAATATGTTTAGTGATCTCAATATGCAAATCCTGGATTCTAGGTGCAAAAGACTCGGTTGACTCAGACACCCTAGCATAAAGGAACATGGGAAGGTCTAAGGGTTTCCTAAGCTTGTAACCATGTACAACTTTAAAGGGACCTATTGACCTATTAATAGAGCTATTATAGGCAAAGTGGGTCGTAGGAAGAATTAGATCCCAATTCCTATTATGATCACTCACCAGACACCTCCAAACGTTGCCTAAACTCCTATTAACCACCTTAGTTTGATCATTAATTTGGGGGTGGTAAGTATTATAAAACTTAGATTTGGTTCACATCATGTGCCAAAGGGTTCTCCTTATCTGAGACTATGGTTTAGGGAAGACCGTACAACCTGACAATCTCGTTAAATAGAGTTTCGTAACTCTAGAAGCATCTGTGGTCTTAGTATAAGGAATAAAATGAGCCATCTTAGAGAAGTAGTCAATAACCACCAAAATAGGATCATGTTTCTTTGCACTATATGGAAGTCCAAGCACAAAATCCGTGCTTACATCTTGCCAAGGGAAAGTTGTTTTTCATGTTTAACTAGCTGGCAAGTTCAGCATTGACCTACCAATTTAGCGACATCTCTTTTCAAACTAGACAAAAAAAAAACTAATGTTCCACCTCTTCGATGTTTTTTATTCCCTCCAAAATGTCTTGAGAGACCTCCATCATGAATCTCCCATATAAAAAATTTACGCACGGATGTTTTCGGGATACAAAGCTTATTATCCCTAAATAAATATTCATCTTGGAGTTGATAACCATTTATAACATTGTGATTCTAAACATTCAATGTCAAGTATATTTCTCTAAATTCTGAGCAAGATTCATACTCTTTAAGTCTTTCAAACCCTGTGACTTCAACACTCATCACAGATAACAACGTTACCTGATGACTCAAGGCATCTACAACTTTATTCTCTATTCCAGATTTATTTTTCAAAACAAATGAATATACTTGCAAATATTCAACACAATGACCATTCCTATGATTGAGCTTCCTTTGGTAGTTAAGATAGCGGAGGGCCTCATGATCGGAGTATAGAACAAACTCATGTTGTAACAAGTAATGACACCAATAGCGCAAGGCCTGGACCACTACATAAAACTCTGCCATAAACTAAGTACTTTTGTTTTGCCTCATTACGTTTCTCACTAAAGTAGGTTATAAAGTGATGTTCTTGACCAGGTACTCCACCTATACCGAACCCCAAATCATCACATTCTACTTCAAACATCTTAGTAAAGTCATGTAGCCGCATTACAGAGGCTTCTATAATCCTCTTCTTCACCTCCTTAAATGCATTATTAGCTCCTTTACTCCATTGAAACTCACCTTGTTTCAAACAATCTTTAATAGGTGACATGATGGTGTTAAATCCCTTAATGAAACAACAATAGAAAGTCACAAGCCCATGAAAACTAAGAACCTCTTGAATAGTCTTAGGCTTAGGCCAATCTACTATTACTTGGATTTTCTGAGGGTCGGCAGAGGCTCCTTTCCATGGCACTATAAACCCTAAAAAGACCACTTGATTTGTAAAGAAGGAACACTTCTTGACATTTGCAAACAAATTTGCCTTTTCTAGAGTGGAACAAACTTGAATGAGGTAATCGAAATGTTCTTTCTTAGTTTTGCTATAAATAAGAATATCATCAAAGTACACCACTAAGAACTTTCCTATAAATGGCCTAAGCACTTGTATCATTACTCTCAGAAAAGTGCTTAGTGCATGGAAAAGACAAAAGACATGACTAACCATTCTTATAAATCATCCTTAGTCTTAAATGTCGATTTGAACTCATCTCCTAGACAGATTCTAATATGATAACACCTGTTGCTACCCAATTTTTGACTCTTTATTTTTTTTATGTTTCAAAAAAAAATAAAAATTCAAAAAAATACAAATCTTAGTACAAGGGCAAAATTGATAAATTGTGAGTTTAATGGTCGATTGAGGATTAAATCGTGAAAATCAGGAGCCAAGGACCAGTATAAGGAGATCGCGCAAAGCTGAGGTTGAGATTGAATTTTTGAGGGGATAATTGCATAAAATCAAGTTTAAATCCAATTGGGTGCAATTATAGAATTTTTAAAGGACCAAATCATTTTTTTTCCTTCCTAAACAATTGCGAAATATGCATTTTTAAAAAAAGAAACATGCAGTGTTCCGTTGCATTGCATTGATTTTCCACGGCAAGCAGATCATTTTCTTCCCATATCATTTGATTTTTCTTCCCGATTCATCTCAATCAGCATAGCAGATCAGTCAAATTTCCTTTCTAATAAATCGTGATCTCCTTCCTGATTTTCCTTTGATTTTATCGATTTGCTTAGCTGTTCCTTAGCACTGCATTAAACGCTGATGAACGTTTGAAGTTTTCTTTACTATAAATAGCAGTTCACATGAAGAAGAAAAAAAAAGAGGAGAGAACACGGAGAGGGAAATTCACGTGAGAAATATAGTGTTAGAAACGCAGAGAAGGGAGTAAAAATTTGGAGTCAACCCCTGCACTCCTCTCAGCATTCTCTCTTGTTTCCTCTGCCTCTCTCTCTAAAAAAACAGACCTCTGTTTCTTTCTCACTCTTGGCCAGCCAAGCATAACCACTGTTGACCACCATTATTCCTCTTTCTCATCACCATAAGCCGCCCCTCAACCCCAACAACTCCTCCATCATCTCAGGCGAAGGGAGAGGCGACGACAGCCGCGACAGCAACAACCCCTGCAACGTGACAGCAGACATTCCGACGACTATTCCGGCCACTTCAGGCCACCATCTCCGATGCCACAACGACCAGAAGAATTACCAATACCTCCTCTACCCAACAGTATAAACAGGTATGCCATTCATCACACTTGAAAAATCATGCATCCACTGTTCATCGTCTTCTCCCCAACGTCTGCATGCACGGGGGAGTGAATTAATTCGCTCCCCTGTAGGCTGGGTTGGGCCAGGCTTTGTGCCCGGCCCGATCCATGAAATAAGGCTCCCAGCCAAGGTGACTGGGCTGGAAGCCCACATGCCTAAGCCCAGCCCAGAAGGCGGATTAAAGGTCCAGTCCGTGAGTCAATGGGCCTAAGCCCAAGCTGAGAATGCGGGCTGAAGGCCCAACCCCATAGGCGGGCTGGAAGCCCATCACCATAGGCGGGCTGGCAGCCCAGCCCCATGGGCGGGCTGCAGCCTAGCCCCATGGGCTGGGCACCCAGCCCCTCTATCGATAAAAAAAAATAAAGAAAAATATAAAAATACAAATTTTCCAAAAAAATATTTTTATTTTAAGAAAAATGTGTTGTTTTTTGCATACGACCAATACACTAGCATATTTTAAAAATTGTTTTTCTTTTGAAAAATATATATTATCTTGGGTTTTGAAGAGAAAATGAGTTTTAACATGGAGTTCGCAAAGATAAAAATCATTTCTTGCATTTTGAGATTTTACAACATGTTTGTAAAATCCAAAGGGTATTGGCCAATATTTCAAAAAAAATATAAAATCTTATTTTTTAGGGAATTTATTATTCACTGTCGGTATTTGGATAAATAAATCCTAAGGGGTTAATATCCAAAATATTCGGCGGGAATGATAATTTATTATTCACTATCGGTATTTGGATAAATAAATCCTAAGGGGTTAATATCCAAAATATTCAGCGGGAATGATATATTATTATTCACTGTTGGTATTTGGATAAATAAATCCTAAGGGGTTGATATCCAAAATATTTGGCGGGAATGATATCCCATTCGTCATCTAACCAACATTGTTTTGAAAGGTCAAAGCCATAGCAAATCATAAACAAACCAAAACGTCAAGCAACTTACCTTAGGTAGGGCGTACTAGGGGTGCTAAAACCTTCCCTTTACACAACTAGTCCCTTACCCTAGAATCTCTGAAAGACCAGTTTTAGGTTTCCTAGTAACCATAATATTAGGTGGCGACTCCCTTTTTTTTTTATGAAAATAAAGAATCCCTTCGATATTTAATCCCCCGCTCATGGGGAGGGTCATCACGACGCCGCGCTCATTTTTTTTTAGGGTGCGACAGAATGGCGACTCCACTGGGGACGTGGACTAGGCTTGATGATTTTGTTTGTTGATGATATGTTATTGTTTTTCATATTGCTATGGATGTTTTATATTTTTTTTAGAAGCTTTAGCATGCATCTTTACATCCTGTCATCATAATATGCCTTGTCATGCATGACTTTTATTATTTTGAGAGCACACACTAAACTTTAAGTTAAGTGGGGGACTAGCAGCTTACCTATGACTTGAGTCAAGGTTGAAGTTTGTGTAAACCCCAACTCTTTGTTGAGTGTTTAGACTGGTAGTGATTGGTATACGTGCCATCCCACTATCTGCTAAACCCCCATATCGCCTTTACGAGGGTGATCACTGGGACAACAAGAGACCAAGTAGTAAACTTACTCTATGTCTCACGTAAAGGAACGACCTATCGTTAGGATGTATGCTCCATAATATCTTTTACATAAAAAGAAAAACCCTAAAAAAGCATTTTTGCCTAACAAGTCTTGTGAACGAAATGGCCATCACTACTAAACTTTCCATCATGGAATATGGTAGAAGTTCTGAATTGTCACAATTGACCGAAGGAGACTGCCTTAAAAGCGATGCTATGAGGCTATCACCAATCAAGAATCTGGATTGTATTATAAATGAGGTGAACAAGTTAACGACCCATTTTCAGGATGTGGATAAAGATATATTTTTTAGAAAATATGGACGCCTGATGGAGATTGTGAAGGTAGAAGTTTTAAGCCTAGCGGTGCGAGCTCTAGTTCATTTTTGGGATCCTAACTACCGTTGTTTTTCTTTTGGGAACATAGACCTATGCCCTACTATGGAGGAATACAGAATGTTGACTGAATTTCCGAATGATCTGTACAGAATTTATTTCCCTTTGAGATATGACAAAATCATCCCTGAACTGTCGAAGCTGCTCAGGATCCCCAGTTTGGAAAGGTTTTTAGAGAAGAAGGCTGCTGGTCTGAAATGGAAGACGCTGGAGTTTGAACTAGAACAGAGGTCTGAAATGGAAGCTCCATTGGTTTTCAGAATGTAATGAGCAATGTTTGTTTTGTTGTTTTGTTTTAATTAAAGGCTCAACAGGCCAATCGAATTTTATCTTTGTTTTTGTTGTGAACCAAATTTCTTTTATATAAGATCATGCATTTTTAGTTCATCTCTCTTTTTATTTCTATTTTTGTTTTGTGCATTTACACTCATTTTCCGCTTTCAGGAACCCTGAAAGTGGAACTTCTACAACACCACCTGCACTTTACACTGAGAATGAATGGCCGAATTTTAAAGAACACATAATAGCTGTAGAAGAGGAAGAAGGGGATGAAAATAGCATTAGGGAATTCATAAAATTAATAGAACAACACGAATAGGTTTGGAAACCCGCTAAGGAGGAACTTGAAACCATAAATGTGGGTACTGAAGAAAGCTAAAGAGAGCTCAAGATAGGAACTTTGGTCACACAGAAGGAAAGAGAAGACTTGATTACACTGCTTCGAGATTATGTGGATGTTTTTGCTTGGTCTTACGAGGATATGCCTGGATTAGATATGGATATCGTAGTACATAGGGTACCATTGGAAGAAGGTTGCAGACCGATTAAGCAAAAGCTAAGAAGAACGCATCCAGAAGTTTTGATCAAAGTAAAGGTGGAAATTGAAAAACAATGGAACGCTGGTTTCTTAGAGGTGGTCAAGTATCCGCAATGGGTGTCCAACATAGTGGTGGTACCCAAACAGGAGGGCAAGATTCGAGTCTGTGTGGACTTTAGGGATTTAAACCGCGCTAGCCCTAAAGATAATTTTCCTCTACCACATATAGACATGTTAGTTGACAATGCAGCTCGTAGCTCCATATATTCCTTTATGGACGAGTTTTCAGGCTATAATCAGATAAAAATGGCGCAAGAAGATAAGGAGAAGACAACCTTTGTTACACCATGGGGGACTTTCTGCTATAAAGTCATGCCATTTGGGTTAAAGAATGCTGGTGCCACTTACCAAAGGGCTATGGTGACTTTATTTCACGATATGATGCACAAGGAGATTGAAGTACACGTGGATGACATGATCGCTAAATCTGGAGAAGGAGAGGATCATGTCCAGATATTGAAGAAATTATTTGAAAGGTTAAGAAAATATAAGTTGAGGCTTAACCCTGCAAAGTGTTCATTTGGGGTGAAATCTGGGAAGTTGTTAGGATTTGTGGTGAGTGACAAAGGAATAGAAGTGGATCCTGAAAAAGTGAAGGCTATTCAGGCCATGCCAGCTCCGAAGACTGAAAGAGAAGTAAGAGGGTTTTTAGGAAGGTTAAATTACATTGCTCGATTCATATCCCAATTAACCACAACTTGTGACCCAATCTTTCGTTTGTTAAGGAAGAAGAATCCTGGGATTTGGAATGCAGAATGCAAAGAGGCTTTTGAGAAAATCAAGCAGTACTTGATAAAACCACCTCTAATTGTCCCTCCTGTACCAAAAAGGCCATTGATATTATACTTAACAGTGACAGAAACAGCGATGGGATGTGTGCTTGGACAACAGGATGAATCCGGGAGGAAGGAAAGGGCCATTTATTACCTAAGCAAGAAGTTCATGGAGTTTGAGTCTAGGTATACTATGATTGAGAAGTTGTGTTGCGCGCTAGCATGGGCTGCAAAAAGGTTGCGACAATATATGTTGTACCATACCTCATGGTTAATTTCCAAATTAGACCCGTTGAAGTACATCTGTGAAAAGCCTTACTTATCTAGCCGAATTGCCAGGTGGCAAGTTCTGCTATCCGAGTATGACATAGTGTACATGACAAGGAGAGCTATAAAAGGGAGTGTTATTGCTGATCACCTGGCGGACCATGCTATGGAAGATTATGAGCCTTTAGACTTTGATTTTCCTAATGAAGATGTGCTTTCAGTTGAGGAAGGAAAACTAGAATGGTGGACTATGTACTTTGATGGTGCTGTAAATGTATGTGGTAACGGAGCAGGGGCAGTGATAATATCTCTTGACAAGAAACAATACCCAGTTTCAACTAAATTGCAATTCGGTTGCACTAACAACACCACCAAGTATGAGGCCTGTATTCTTGGTTTAGAGACTGCGTTGGAGTTGAACATAAAGAAGATAGATGTGTATGGGGACTCAATGCTAATTATTTGTCAGGTAAAAGGGGAATGGCAAACCAAAGAAGAAAAGCTAATACCCTACAAAGAATATCTATCTAAACTGGCTGAAGAATTTGAGGAAATAGAGTTTACACATCTAGAAAGGGAAGGAAATCAGTTTGCAGATGCCTTGGCCACACTAGCTTCTATGGCTAGAATAGACTTCGGGCAAAACCTACAGCCAATACACATTGACATCAGAAATAACCCAGCTCATTGTTGCTCAGTTGAAGGAGAAATAGATGGAAACCCTTGGTACTACGATATCAAGAACTTCATCCAAAATCAGGCTTATCCCATGGGGGCATCCAACATCAAAAAGAAGACATTGAGGAGACTGGCAATAGATTTTTATCTTGATGGAGAAGTTTTGTATAAGAGATCATCTGACGGGACTTTGCTGAGATGCTTAAATGGAGTTGAAGCCAGAAACGCGTTGCGAGAAGTCCATGAAGGGATTTGCTCGACCCATGCTAGTGGACATATGATGGCTAGGAAAATAACAAGAGTTGGTTAATTCTGGATGACATTAGAGAAGGATTGCATTGACTATGTCCGCAAGTGTCAGTTCTACGATGACAAAATGAATGCCCCTCCGACCCCTCTATTTAACTTGTTATCTCCATGACCTTTTGCGATGTGGGGAATCGATGTGATTGGACCTATCAACCCAAAAGCCAGCAATGGTCATAGGTTTATTCTCGTGGCAATCGACTACTTTACAAAATGGGTAGAGGTCGGGTCATTTGCTCATGTAACGCAAAAAGTGGTGAAGAAGTTTGTTGAGAGAGATTTGATATGTCGGTATAGACCACCAGAAAAGATTATAACTGATAATGCACAGAACTTCAATGGGAAGTTAATAACAGAACTCTGTGCTAAGTGGAAGATCAAGCATTCAAATTCCTCTCCTTATAGACCAAAGATGAATGGTGTTGTAGAAGCTGCTAATAAGAATGTCAAGAAGATTGTTCAAAAAATGGTAGTCACCTATAAGAACTGGCATGAAATGTTGCCATTTGCTCTTCATGCATACCGTACCGCAGTTCGGACCTCAACAGGAGCCACTCCGTACATGATGGTGTATGGGATGGAGGCAGTAATGCCTTTAGAGGTAAAAATCCCATCATTAAGAGTATTGATAGACTCTAAACTTGATGAAGCAGAATGGGCGAAGGTCAGATATGAACAATTGAATTTGATCAGTGAAAAGAGGTTAGCCGCAATCTGTCATCATCAGTTATACCAAATAAGGATGGCCAAATCATATGATAAGAAAGTCCGACCTCGAAAATTCCAAGAAGGCGATTTGGTATTGAAGAAAATATTGTTTGTGCCAGGGCAAGATCAGAGTAAATGGGCCCCAAACTATGAAGGCCCTTATGTGGTGAAGAAGTTGTTCTCGGGAGGAGCTTTGCTATTATCTAGAATGGATGGAGAGGATCTAGTTAGGCCTGTGAATTCTGACTCTGTAAAGAAATATTATGCCTGATATTTTGTAACCTTCCTCAAAAAGATAAAATTCGGCCATGAATTCTCGTTACAAGAAACTTTTTTTTCAAAGCACTTGATCTTATAATATTTATTTATGTTTTATCATTTACTTTATTTTTGATATATTTTGTGCACCACACCGGGGGAAAAAAATCATAAAAATGTGCTTTGCATTAAAAGTGTCAATTTGCATAAACAAAACCATGTTTTGAATAAATCAATGGAGCTAGAAAGGGCCCTATGTGGAACGGAAAAGTCTCTTCACCAAGCGTGAAAGTATAGCACGGGAAACACATCCTATGAAGGAAGACTACAATGAACAGGGGGCCCTATGTTTCTAAAGAGGTAACAAAAACATGCATATTATTGTCATGACACTAACCTGACAGGAAAGGTGTGGCGAAAGCTGATGTAATTTCGAGTTTTGGAAAATATGGAGAAGCAGAATCTCAGGTCAACAAAATCACGGAAGATGAATTAAAGATCGGTGCTGCTTTGAGATGGGTGGGTCACCCAGAAAAATGAGACCATGCTAGCCGGGTAGGTCACCCAGAAAAAATGAGAACATGCTAGCCGGGTAGGTCACCTAGAAAAATGAGACGCTAGTCGGGTAGGTCACCTAGAAAAATGAGACCATGCTAGCCGGGTAGGTCACCCAGAAAATGAGACCACGCTAGCCAGGTGGGTCACCCAGAAAAATGAGACCATGCTAGCCAGGTAGGTCACCCAAAAAAATGAGACCACGCTAGCCGGGTAGGTCACCCATAAAAATAAGACCACGCTAGCCGGGCCGGTCACCCGTAATAATGAGACCTCTTTATTCTTTTCACTCAGGTAGGTCATCCAGAAAAATGAGACCCATATCTAACCAGGTAGGTCACCTAGAAAAATGAGACCCTTCTAACTCGGGTAGGTCACCCAGAAAAATGAGACCCTTCTAACTGCTAACTTGGGTAGGTCACCAAGAACAATGAGACCCATATCCTCTATTCTTTTTTTTTCTTTACAACACTTACTATTTAAAATCTTTTACAAGACTTTAGTCGTAAGCATTGTAAAGAGGGGGCATCTGTTGCTACCCAATTTTTGACTCTTTATTTTTTTTATGTTTCAAAAAAAATATATATTTCAAAAAAATACATATCTTGGTACAAGGGCAAAATTGATAAATTGCGAGTTTAATGGTCGATTGAGGATTAAATCGCGAAAATCAGGAGCCAAGGACCAGTATAAGGAGATCGTGCAAAGCTGAGGTTGAGATTGAACTTTTGAGGGGATAATTGCATAAAATCAAGTTTAAATCCAATTGGGTGCAATTATAGAATTTTTAAAGGACCAAATCATTTTTTTTCCTTCCTAAACAATTTTGAAATCTGCATTTAAAAAAAAAGAAACATGCATTGTTCCGTTGCATTGCATTGATTTTCCACGGCAAGCAAATCATTTTCTTCCCATATCATTTGATTTTTCTTCCCGATTCATCTCAATCAGCAAAGCAGATCAGTCAAATTTCCTTCCTAATAAATCGTGATCTCCTTCCTGATTCTCCTTTGATTTTATCGATTTGCTTAGCTGTTCCTTAGCACTACATTAAACGCTGATGGACATTTGAAGTTTTCTCTACTATAAATAGCAGTTCGCACGAAGAAGAAAAAAAAAAGAGGAGAGAACACGGAGAGGGAAATTCACGTGAGAAATATAGTGTTAGAAACGCAGAGAAAGGAGTAAAAATTTGGAGTCAACCCCTGCACTCCTCTCAGCATTCTCTCTCGTTTCCTCTGCCTCTCTCTCTAAAAAAAAACAGACCTCTGTTTCTTTCTCACTCTTGGCCAGCCAAGCATAACCACTGTTGACCACCATTATTCCTCTTTCTCATCACCATAAGCCGCCCCTCAACACCAACAACTCCTCCATCATGTCAGGCGAAGGGAGAGGCGACGACAGCCGCGACAGCAGCAGCCCCTGCAACATGACAGCAGACATTCTGACGACTATTCCGGCCACTTCAGGCCACCATCTCCGTCCCCACAATGACCAGAAGAATCACCAAGATCTCCTCTACCCAACAGTATAAACAGGTACGCCATTCATCACACTTGAAAAATCACGCATCCACTGTTCATCGTCTTCTCCCCAACGTCTGCATGCACGGGGGAGTGAATTAATTCACTCCCCTGTAGGCTGGGTAGGGCCGGGCTTTGTGCCCGGCCCGATCCATGAAATAAGGCTCCCAGCCAAGGTGACTGGGCTGGAAGCCCACATGCCTAAGCCCAGCCCAGAAGGCGGATTGAAGGTCCAGTCCGTGAGTCAATGGGCCTAAGCCCAAGCTCAGAATGCGGGCTGGCAGCCCAGCCCCACTATCAATAAAAAAATAATAAAAAATAAAGAAAAATATAAAAATACAAATTTTCCAAAAAAATATTTTTATTAAAGAAAAATGTGTTGTTTTTTGCATACGACCAATACACTAGTATATTTTAAAAATTGTTTTTCTTTTGAAAAATATATATTATATTGGGTCTTGAAGAGAAAATGAGTTTTAGCATGGATTTCGCAAAGAAAAAAAATCATTTCTTGCATTTTGAGATTTTACAACATGTTTGTAAAATCCAAAGGGTATTGGCCAATATTTCAAAAAATATAAAATCTTATTTTTTGGGGAATTTATTATTCACTGTCATATTTGGATAAATAAATCCTAAGGGGTTAATATCCAAAATATTCGGCGGGAATGATATATTATTATTCACTGTTGGTATTTGGATAAATAAATCCTAAGAGGTTGATATCCAAAATATTCGGCGGGAATGATATCCCATTCGTCATCTAACCAACATTGTTTTGAAAGGTCAAAGCCATAGCAAATCATAAACAAATCAAAACGTCAAGCAGCTTACCTTAGGTAGGGCGTACTAGGGGTGCTAAAACCTTCCCTTTACGCAACCAGTCCCTTACCCTAGAATCTCTGAAAGACCAGTTTTAGGTTTCCTAGTAACCGTAATACTAGGTGGCGACTCCCTTTTTTTACGAAAATAAAGAATCCCTTCGATATTTAATCCCCCGCTCACGGGGAGGGTCGTCACGACGCCGCACTCATTTTTTTTTGGGGTGCGACAATACCCACTCTTCAAGTCAATCAGAGAGAAGATTTGAGCTCCTACCATCATATTTAGCATGTCCTCCAATTGAGGGATTGGAACATGGTACATGATTGTAATCCTATTAATGACACGACTATCTACACACATTATTCATGATCCATCTTTGTTAGGTATTGGCAGTATAGGTACTGCACAAGGGCTCAAACTCTCTCGTATAAATCCCTTTTGTAACAACTCTCACAGACTTGCCTTTGCAATTTAGTATGTTCATTCTATAGTGAGGCAAGTTTGGTAATGTGGCATCAAGGACAAAATCTATGGCACGTTGAACATCACATGTATGGGGTAAGGCATCAGGTAGTTCAGAAGGGAAAACATCTAGAAATTTTTTACACTTCCCTTCCCTCTTCAGGTGGCTCTTCTTAAAAAGTCTTCTACAATTTCCCTAGCCACTATAGCAAACACAACCAACTCCTCACAAATCTCTTTATCAAACTCCCTAGGACTTATCATGTTAAGCCCTCATTCTTTCACTATATTCTTCTTTTGATGATCATCATTGGACCTTGGAGGTAACCTATAAGTTGGATTTCTTACCTTGAAAGTGAATGAACAAGAATTCGTTTGCCCAAAGATTGTAACATCCAAATCATATAACCAAGGACTATCTAAAATGATGTTCCCGTATATCCATTGGAATGACATCACACCAAATTTCTTCATGATAGTCCAAGATTTTTATGGGAAAAGACATCTCTCTTTGATCATTATAGATCTATCATTAACTTAGGACACACTATAGGGTTTAGGGTGTGGAATATACTATAAACCTAAATGGGATACACTACCTTAGGAAATTGTGTTGATACAACTACCACTGTCTATGATGATCTTATACCCTTTATCTCCACATTTAATATAAGTGTAAAAAATAGCATTCCTTCTCCAATCCTCAATTCCTTTAGAAACCTACTTAGGGTCATCACTTCATCCACCCTAATTGTACACCTCATCCTATACTCATCAAATTATGCCATTTATTCTTTTGCAAATTTGTCGTGCCATATATTCTTTTGCAGATTTATTGCCTTGCCTCAGGTTATTCCACTGGTACAAAAGATTTCTTCTATAATTATGAGGCAAGTACATTTATCCTAATTTAATCTTTATTTCAACTCAATCAGTAATAGGAGGTTGACGTGTTCTAACCAAAGACTCTTCTACACTTTCACAATAGAGCTGAGTAGTCCCACTAAGTTTTATCTTTGCAAATCTTACCCTTTTATTCTCAGATAAATTATACTAAGAAAAAATTTGATCCATGCCACGGATCTATCTATCAAAGATCCATGGGTCAAGTTGACCCTCAAAAGTTGGGGCTTCTACTTTAATATGTCTCATAACTCGCTCATTAGGGTCATCATCGTCATGATTACCTTGATTGCGGTTATATTAACGATTCCTAGGATAAGCTGGTCTTTCAAGATAATCATTGGAATGCTCATTATCTTTAGGGGTTATTAAAGTCATTATGAACCTAGTGTTTGTTAAGTTAGTAGTTCCTATGAGGAACTAGTCTTTGAGGATTCCTATGGTTGTCATTAGAATTCTCATTCTCATTAGATTGTCTTACTTGCAAAGTTTCTATGGACTCCACCTTCCTAGAAAGGTTGTTCATTTGATTGGATATATTGCTCATTTTTGCTCGCATAAGTTGTAATTATTCTTGAATATCTCTAAGAGCATTACTAGAGTTTGGGTTCATGGTAGTTATGACTTGTAGATTGTGTACTAGACGACCACCATATAAATGCATACAAAAACTAATCATAAGACTATGACGGGGATCACAAACAACACGTGC
This sequence comes from Salix suchowensis, assembly GCA_029030765.1. Classification (NCBI taxonomy): domain Eukaryota; kingdom Viridiplantae; phylum Streptophyta; class Magnoliopsida; order Malpighiales; family Salicaceae; genus Salix; species Salix suchowensis. Next base: position 29,946,228 of record CM054995.1, on the reverse strand, counting down.
AAGTAAAAATGCAAAATAAACCTATATTTAATTTCTTTTATTATATATACATATACATATATTTTTCTTTAAGACTAAGTAATGACAAAATAAACTAGGAAGGTTTGCAAGCAAGTAATGCAAGTCCTTCAACTGCACATAGGTAATCCAAACTCAATGCTTTAGTTTCCCCATGAATTTAACCACGCTCCACAATTAATTAAAAGAATCGGTTACTCAATGCCAATAAACAAGTCTAAAAATATAGTAATTCAATTTTTGAAGTGGGATATGTAATATATTTATGGGCAAGCACAAAGATAATATTAATGCTAGATTTTGGTTAACAAGTGTAAAAGCATACCAGGAATAATGATATTCAATAGCTTAATAATTCCTGACAAGATGATGTGGCAGCGTAGGATTATGTGGTAGATGACATGGCAAACTTGTTTGTGTATGCTGATGCAAATGTTGTTTCGGAGGCTAACATTGACATGTGAATCGTTTAATTGTAAGAGCACTTAAAATCCTAGCTTTGATACTAAATTTTATGCAGGACAATAAATAATAAGAATTAAAGCAAGAAAAGAACGAAGCTTTAAAGAAAGAAGAAAGCTAGAGAAAAGAAGAAAGGGGATTGGAGATATGCAAAGTCTGCAATATTTTCATTAATCATCAAAGTGTCTCACAAAATAACTAAAGAAACATATAAATAATAAAATTTTAAAACATCTCACTATTGAGCTCAATCCATCAAATCAAATTGTTTAACATAAATAATTCAAATGAATAAAATAACTATGAAACATGTCCAAAAATAAATAAAATAAAAATGAGACAGATTTAAATGGGCTGAGTCTCTTATCCTAAAAGATGACATGATGAGTCATCCAATGTCGTTTCTATACCCATGTAATACGTGGTGTGGGTCTGGTGTCCCCACCACACTTGAAGGGTACTTATTCCTGCCAATATTCTGCTGATTCAAATGGTCTTTTCAAGAAAGTATGCTCTGCTGGCTGCCAATATATCATCATGAAAGGAGATTTTTATGCGTTTCTATATGCTGCTGCGTTTTGAGGGCTGATTCGTTGGATAAAATACTGATGCGTTTGGGGTCGCTGTTGCTGTCATTATTCCAGTTTCTGCAGCGCTCGATTTTCTGGATAGAGCTGCTGCTCGCTGGAGAATTTCTCTACTGGTTAATTGTGCATGCATCTTATCTGCTGCTGTGTTGTAGGCTACTGCTGCTATAATTTTGTGTTTTGCTACTGTCAAAGGAGAGTTTACTGCATATATGCTCTCCCAATTATCCACACTCTAATTTCAATTCTTGAAAACAACAAAACACAGTCTTTTTTTTTTTTTTTTAATATTGATATTCAACAACTTCTGCGCAGAAAATAATAATAATACATCATCCTTATATTTATAAAAAGATTAGAACTCAAGCTGTCATAATCTAATAAGAACTGTAAATTAATACGAGCTCATTTAGAATATACTTTTTATTGTTCTTGGAAAATGACGAGTAAGTTACCAACCTGTGGCCTTCCCAGTACTGATGCTTATTATTAATCTCTCTTCTTGACTAGGAAAAATCTCGACATGATTGAAACAGAAGACGCTGAACATGGACGAAGACTAGACCATAAATTTCCTCTTCATGTTAGGGCCCAATCATTTACATTTGCTGGGCAAAAGAAAGGCATCAACTTTTCTTTGGCTTTAATTATTTATATTTCTGCCTGACAATGCAAAAGATCGACATAATTGAAACAGAAGATGCTGAACGTGAACAAAAGACTTGACCATAAGCTTTAAGGATGCATTATTGCTTCTTGATGTTCACATTCCATGTGTCCAATCATTAACATTATTATTTTTCTTTCATTTAAAAAAAATCAATTTAACAAAATAAAACAATTATTTTTTCTTTTATTGGATATATATTTAGACATCAGTCTCACATCAGTCTTTACTCTTACTTCAATTTCGATAAGCTAAAATCTTATTACAAGTGGTAACGGAGAAGAAGAAGAACGAAGAGAAATAAAGGAACACCTTTTGTTTTTCCGGGTTAATCTACGATTTGGGAGATTGTTAGAGAACAATATAAATTATATTATGGAGCCTAACCTACAAGTTTAAGTTTTTAGGTGAAATGGTTCCTTAACATGGTATCAGAGTCTTGTTGACCCAATGATCACGAGTTCGAATCTCACCACCCCCATTCTATTTGATAAAAACTAAGCACAAGGTGATGTGGGTCTGTGCAAGTTTCAAGCCCAAAGAGCTTTTACTTGAGGAGGTGTGTTAGAAAATAATATAAATCATATCATGAAGCCTAACCTAAAAGCTTAAGCTTTTAGATGAGATAGTTCCTTAACAGAGATAATGGCATAGTGCTATGGACAAAAAGATTCCCCATACACCAAAATGTACTATCAAGATTTATAAAAGACTAGTGCGAGACTGCTTTTTAACTTAAATAATATTATTCTTCATTTGTATACTCATGAGCTTTCCATCTGTGTTTCGGTCCCTAAAAAAAGTAATTACCACAGCTGTTTATGTCGGGGACTATTAGCATGACGTAAAAATCCGAAAACATATACAATAATTGCGATACAATTTGTTTTAATAGTGATGACAAGTATATCTTCCCACTATCTTTGTCTACTAAACAAGAAATGGAAGGGTATGCTGTTTGGAAATGTAGCCACAGCTGCTGCGATGCAGCCTGTGTTTTCAAATTACATGATATTTTTAATTAGTTTGGAAATATATTTTTATCTTAAATGCTGTGCATGTATTTTCAAACAGGGACTAAATATATAATGAATATATTTTTTTATCATTGTTATTAAAATCTGGATTTGAATTATTAATTGTCTGGTGAATGTTATTATTTATGAGGGTGTAAAAAGGATATAATGAAAAAGAGAGAAAATGAGATGAAAGAAAGGGGCTTCCATTATCGAATTTGGATACCATCTGCTACTCAAAAAATTCAAACTTTTATATGGTTGGCAGTTCAGAATCGTCTACGTACAAGAATGTTCTTATATAGCTGGTACGTAATTCATTCCTCTACATCTGTCAACGTGTCCATTTTCTGTGTAGTTGACAAAGCATCTTCTTCTGTTGCATGCTTGTGTTAAGGAACCATCTCACCTAAAAGCTTAAGCTTATAGGTGAGGCCCTAGAATATGATTATATTATACTTTAACACACCCCCTCAAGTGAAAGCCCTTTGGGCTTGAAACTTGCACAAGCCCATATTACCTTGTGCTTTGATTTTTTTTTCCAAATAGAATGGGGGTGGTGAGATTCGAACTCGTGACCGCTGGGTCAACAAGGCTCTGATACCATGTTAAGGAACCATCTCACCTAAAAGCTTAAGCTTATAGGTGAGGCCCCAGAATATGATTATATTATACTTTAATAGCTTGGAGATTTTGGGCCCTGGTTTCTTCAATGGTGGGGTGTTGTCCTCAGACTATCGATCATCTTCCGGGAAAGCATGGCTGTTACTTTCATCTGGGATTGCTTGGAGTATTTGGATAAACAGAAACATCTTAATCTTTAACAATACCTGACCGGATTGGGATTCATGTCATGCTCTGGCTCTACACAGGCAATAAGCATGGTTAAGATTTTGTGAAGATAACTCTGTTTATACTGGAAATAATCTGCTCATAAGCTCAGACGGGATAAGAAATTGGTATAACAACTTGCGATATAAACACTAATCCTTTGGTTTATTTTTTTCTTTCTTCTTTTCTCCCTGAACTTCTTTTGTTATTCTTAGCCACTACTAGCTAGCCAGTTTTCTTCAATAGAACTCTTCGATTATCATAAAATAAAAATAAAAATAAAAATAAAAATTCCTATCGTGTTTCGAAGTGCATAAAGATATATATTTTTGTAATATATCAAATGAAAGGAAATGAAGAAAATAATCAAGAGTTAAAAATAAGATGAAAGAAAGGGGTTTCCATCATCTAATTTCGTTAATTATCTGAAGTCGGGCTAGCTGCATCATTTACTATTGGAACTCTTTGAAAACCATAACATTTGTTGTAAAAGTTATTGTTATTGTAAAAGCTATTTCAAATTTTATTCCATATTGGAAAAATACAATTAACTTTTTTAGTACAAAAAAATACTTTCATCAAATGTTTATATAATAAAACTTTAGATGAGATAGTAACCAACAAAGAAAATAGAGTAAGATTGAGTACATAAGATTGAGCCAAGTAAGAAAAAAATTTTTGATTTGCTCCCTGCGCGTGAGGCTATGCCTATACTCTCTAAATTATTTTTTCCATATTAAAATAATTTTTGATGACTCTTAAACTGAAATTATAATATTTGTAACAGTTGAAAAATTATTTTTAACAATCACAAAATTTACAACATTTTCCGTTTATTGTTTTTAGCAGCTATAACAATCACAATCACTTAATTTCTTAACAACTATATTTTAAATTAGTGTAATAAATATTTTAATTTCATAATAAATTTAAACTTGACTATTACATCATGATTGCCTATAAATATCATGCAATTTTTCAAATAAAAGAAAATCCGAAAATTACTTGACCGTAAATTTCCTCTTCATGTTAGGGCCCAATCATTTACATTTGCTGGGCAAATTGAAGATGCTGAACGTGACCAAAGACTTGACCATAAGCCTTGAGGATGCATTATTGCTTCTTGATTTTCACATTCCATGTGTCCAGTCATTAACATTATTATTTTTCTTTCATTTTTTAAAATCAATTTAACCAAAAAAACATCAGTCTCACGTCACTTTTACTCTCTCTTCAATTAAAATCTTATTACAAGTGGCATAAACGATACAATGTTATTATTCAAATAAAGGACAATCCGAAAATTACTTTATCTTTTGTGTTGCCCTCTTGTGTTGAGGAAGAACTTATTGAATTCTGGAGGACACTCTGCTGTTAGAAAAATATCCTTAAAGACAGTGTTCGTGGATGCATCATGTTTTCTTATTTTGTTTCCTTTTTTGCCTTCATACTTTACAACAGGATTTTTGCATTGGAAAATTTTAAAAGATAAACCCAGATGAAACATCACTAAGCTATTAATTTGTGGCCTTCACAGCTAGCGATGCTTTAGCTTTATTAATATCTCTTATTGACGAGGAAAAAGATCGACATAATTGAAACAGAAGATGCACTATATATTATTTTTCAGTATGGATCCACTCATTGGTCCCAAGAAATGTAAGTTACCAGCTTTTGGCCTCTATACTGATGGCTTTAGCCTTGATCAATCTTTCTCTGCATGCTTCACGATGCAGAAGATCAATAAAAGGTGATGAACGTAAACAAAGAATTGACCATAAATTTTAAAGATGTCTTATCAATTCTCAATGTTCACAATCATTTACATTGATTGGACCCAAGTAATATAAAGTAAGGTATCAACTTGTTGCCTTCCTACCTCTCATTCCTTAGCTTGACGATGCAATAGATGGACAAACTTTAAACAAAAAAAGTAATGCTGAATGCTAAAAAGACTTTACCATAACACTGATCTCTCATCCTTTATCTTTGTATTTTATTTTATTTGTACTTCTTCATTCCTCTAAATGGCTGGAAAATCTTAATAAAACTCTTTCGATTATAATAATAATGTTGTATAACCGAACCAAGTTTGACAGCATAAAACCCACTACATATTTTTCCTTCAATCTTTACTGGGAAGATTTAGATCAAAAGAGACGAACCTGTGAAAAAAAATATCAATCGAAATGTAGAAACTGAGAAAATACAAAAGATATATGTATTGATCATCCGATCAAGCAGGAAAGATCCAAATCATGTAAAGGGAGTGATCTCGGTCCCAGTCATAAGTGCGCGACCTTGGGTCAACTAAGTTAAGGGAAAGATCCAAAGATATGCACTTAGGGTAATTTTATTAAAATTGAATTAATAAAATGGAGAAAAGATGCTAAGCCACCTCCCAAATTCCCTTAACTCCATCCCCATCCTTATCACTATACCCAAAATACTACTTTTGACTAAATTATTTAAACGGGAGGTGGTGGTTCACCGTTCTTTCGAGTTTTCTTTTTCTTTCTTTTCTTTAAACGGGAGGTGGTGGGTCTGCGGTATAAACCGTTAAATTTCCTCTATCTTCTTCTACTGATATTTTTATACTTCAAATTAATATTCGTATATTTTTTTTATTTGTTTATATTAAAAATATTATTTTTATGTTTTTTCAAATTGAAAACACTTTAAATCACGGAGTAATATTCTGAGTTATATTAGGCGTGATTGAGATTTTTTCTAACAACTTGGGATTCGACCGAGACAAAAATCACGGAGCCCTCATCAATGGTGACAATGGCCATAATTGCGACATTTTTTTTGTTTTCAAGATTTTCTATCGAGCTTTTTAAGACTTTAACGTTAATGAATTCCCTTGTATTTATCAAAATACACTTAAATCAATCCCATCAGCTCAGTCTAGCACATTCTCTCACACCATCGAAGATAAAGAAGAATAAAGTAAAAACAGATAAAGATGCGGCCTCTTACATGTTTTTGAAAACTGAATTAGATAAAAATATACGAGGGAGTACACATAAAACAGAACAATTTTCATCGTGCTTAAACTTTATTATATATATAAATATGTTGTTCATAAATATACAAGATCATTTTAACTATGTGCAGAATATAATAAAAGGTTTTATTAGAGCTGATCTCCCAAGCCCTAATATTTACAACACTACAATAAACATAGATATCATTCTCAAATTTCAATGGAGACATTTTTCTTTTACAATGTTTCATTGTTTAAAAATCACACATCAATTAAACCTTATCCCTTTCTTCTATCAGTATATCCCACAAAAATACATTTCTCACTTTTTATCATCAAGTTTTATTCGTCTTGCATCTAGGATTATTGTATTGCCACACAACCAAGGACTCAAAGATGAGTAATACTTAGTTGGTGACCACTCCATTCTTCTTCTGCAGTGGCTATGACAGCTTGCAGACTTCTGGTTGAATAGCAATTTAGTAGATATATTTCGACTCAATATTGTTTAAGCAATTTCTTTGCTTTAAAAAGACTTCTTACCATATCAAGAATATTATTTTTTTTTTTTTTTGCTATCTCATTCAGTTGTGGTATATAGCTAGTGTTGTCTGGTGCTCTGATACTACTTGTTGATGAGAGAGATTATTGATGATGGCTTTGAAAACACTTAAAAAGGGGATAAAACACATGGTTTTATTTCAACAAAATTCAAAGTTTAAACACTATTAAACAGTTATCTAACTCTTACCGTATGTAGAAGAAATACAGTTTCTTGATTTGCTCTCTACTCAGCAGTATTTCTCCCGCTAAGCAAAACTGTAGATATCGACTTTCACTGTCATGGCTCCCCGGATTGCATATTCACTCTGGTGACATATATAGCCTGCAAAAGCAATTAAATGATTGATTAAATATATAATGGCGTAGCAAAAGTACATGCAAAATCTGATTTTTAATTTTATTCGTCGAAGTTCTTGCTAAAATACAAGTTAAACAAACTTTTCTTGCTAAATTCTTTTTATCTAAATACGAAAAGGCTAACTGGCATTATTTGTGGATTGTCCTCCTCGTAAAGCTTTGCCAATTCAAAATCTGATATTTTCGGGTTACAACTTGCATCCATCAGAATATTAGTGGTTTTTATGTTTATGTGAATATGTTTGTGGATTCCTTTCATGTAAACACTTCAAACCCGTTGCTATCCCCTGCAGATTATAAATCTTTTTTGCCAATCAATTTGCACTGTGGAATTTGTACCATTCATTTAGTAGCCCATTCTCCACATGAACGCCAGCAGCAGCAGCAGCCGAAGAAGAAGAATAAACAAAATACAGCCTGCTATTACCAACGCAATTTCCCAAGGATGTAATTTTCTGGGAGCCTGGGAAACATAAAGAAAACAACGGTTATCAGCAAGCAATAAACTATCGTGAGTTTAACAGAAAAAAAGAAAGAAAGAAAAATGTTGAAGTTGCGCTTTCTACCACGAGCGATCGAAATAACTGATATGAGTGTTACGTTGAAGTTATTGTATGAAAGATTGCTTTGAAAAGTTTTCCTCAGTTAATAATTCATCAAAATTAAGTTTTTTTAGCGTGTGATGATCACCTTCTTAGCATGCACTTAATTCCATACTAACCATGATCTGTTGTCACCTTAATTAAGGGATTGAAGGAGTAAAAAAAATATAGTAGAGAGGCATGAACAACCTAAAATAATAACAGAGACAATTTAGTACTTCAACTTAATTATCTTTAACAAATGTCACCTTCATAAAATGCCAAAAGTAAAACTATGAAATTAGAAATTAGAAATCTTAAGGGGACATGGATGGTATTTCTAGATTTGTTGCACAGTAAAACTATGAAATTATCCCCCTTAAACGACAAAAGAAGGCAACTGGAACCGGGGGTAGTTTCAATTTAGCTCTTATTCTTTTGATTTTTTGTTTGCTTTTGGTTATTTTAATTATTTTGGTATGCATGTTTTAATTGCTTCTAAATGGGTCCTCCAATTGAAATTTGTCATATATTATATCTTTAATTTCGGTCCTTATTCTTTTAATTTTTTAAAAATATTACACAACAATTTTTTTTAAATGTGTTTATTTATTCTGGTCCCAAGGTTTTATTTAATTTAATTTTTGTCCTTCAATTGTAATTAATTATATAGTTTGTTTTAATTTATTTTGATTATGTCCTCCAATTGAAATTAGTAATGTATGCTACTTTTCATTCCAATCGTTACTCTTTTAATTTTTTTAACAAAATTACACTATAATTGTTTTTAAATATCTTTATTTGTTTTGGTCCCTGGGTTTTTATTTGTTTCAATTTTGTTCTTTGATTAGAATTAATTATATTTTTTATTTCGGTCCTTATTCTTTGAATTTTTTATTTGCTATTAATTTCTTTAGTTTTTTTTCTGTCATTTTTGGACAATGTTTATTTTTTATCCATATTTATGCATCTATGTTTCTTCTTTTTTTTAATTTTTTTTTCTTTTTTTTATTGGGGTTTTATTTTTAAACGGCTTAGTCTTGAAAATTTTAATTTATGTTAGTGATCATTTTAAAATTAATATTGCTTCTTTTTTCTCTTTGTTAGCTTTTTTTGTGTTTTCTGTTATTTTTATAAGCTCTTTGAATAATATGATTTTATGATTTTATTGTTTGCACCATTATAATGATAATTTTAGTGATTTTTTTATTGTTGTTTTTGTAAAAATATTTTTCCTTTTTATTTTATGTTTATCTATTCTTCAAATCTTCTTGCTTTTTTGATGATGATTTTCTTGCTTTTTTAATGATGATAATAATTTTATACTAGTTATTTCCTTGAAACTTACTAAACATATAAATTTATATCGATTTAAAATTCATATATTTTATAAAAAAAAACTTGTATTTGACAGGAATTCTACACAAATTTATTATTTTGACTAAATTTATATTATAAAAAAATCACACAATTAATATTTTTTTGTTGAAAAAATATGATGTTATATATATATATATATATTGACCATGTGGTTGGAGCAGGAGAAATTTATATGTATATATATTGACCATGAATTATGGGAAATATTTTTTGAATTATAAGAATTACTGTATTATTTTATGTGTAAGCTAGCGTGTGAGACCCAAATCTAGGATGGTTAAGGTCAATACCACAATTTCTCCTTCATTTAGGGGAGAAGGTTCCCTTTGGGCGGGATATGCTCGAGCCTGCTCAAGCGCTTGGGCTGGCCGAAGCTAGAATGCCCAGCACTTCGGCCTAGTCAGTGATGTTTCTTCCCAGCGCTTGGGATCGGCCCAAGTGCTGGGGTATTTGTTTTCCTTTTTATAATTATATTATTAGATACCATACTAGATATAGTAAAGGATGCATGTTCAATCTCCGAAGACTGAATTTTCACACTTCATTATGAAACACTCATTTTTTAAAAGAATTTCCAATACATTTTAAATTATATATGTTTTATTCCATCAAATAGATGAATTAAATCTCAGTTTAAAATACCATATAATCATAAAACCAAAAAAAATTTTAAAAAATATGATATAGAATTACTTAAATTAATGTTATTGTGTTCTTTCAGAGCAAGAATAGATATAAGAAAACCATCTAGTAAGTGGTCAAGTGGGAAGAATTTAGAATTAAGAGGGTTTATTTCTCATGTGGTCTAAGATTCAAACCATATGATTGTTAATATAATGGTCATTGAAGACTTACATGATTATTAACTTCAGGGTCCATAAGATCAATCGAGATGCACATAAAGCTAGTCTAGACACCACGTTAATAAAAAAAAATAGATATGAGAAGAATGAACTGAAGTCTGTTTATAGTATACATCTTCAAATTGAATTGCTTGCTATGAGACCTAACTTGGAAGAACCATAACTATAACTCCATGTGACAGTTTGCAGCTATTGGACTTCTCCATTTGTCCCAAAAACATAAGCTCCTGTAATCTCATCCATTTTAGAATTCCAGGGAAAGTTCAAAAAAAAAAAAAAAAAAACTGAAAGAAACGATTCGTCTTACCTGGTGTAGACGTGAGAAAAGCAATGCCAGAAATCTTAAGGTGTAGGAGACAAGAAATTATTTCCTTTAGTTTTCTTTGAGAAAGGTATAGGTGATATGATAATGAAATTTGTTTTTGTATGTGAAGATATAATTAATAATCGAAATTAAAGATAATGGCAATTCATCATGGGGGTGAACAAAATTGTGTAATATATTAGAAAGGATCAGCTAGAGATAGTCTCTTAATTTTATATTTACAGTGCATCTCTAGAAATGACATGGATCTAAAAATAAATTAATTATCTGTGAAGTCAAAAGTAGCACCCACCCATGAACATGGAGATTGAATTCTGGTGACATTTCATTGGAGAAACCCTAGAAGGAAGTGACATGAAAATGAATGGGTGGGCCAATTTTTATTTTTATTTCCATGTTTAATCTTAGAAATGAGAAAAGACAGAGCAGCAACGAAGAAGTGGATGAACATGCATGGTTTTTGCAATTTGGATCAGTAGAGGAACCACAAGGTGGTTGTTCAATCATTTGTTGTGAATTCAGTGATCATTGGTGCAATAGCTAAGTATGGTGCAAGAAATAAGAAAAAATGATTTTTAATGATCGAAATAAGATAATAAAAAACACAGTGTGAATGATAAAAGTGGTGGTATCACGATGGTAGCTCGCAAACTCACCATAAGACCATTTTTTCAGCTAAAGCCATTGGACTTTGTCGAACATAAAACTAAAATTCATTGTCGATTACCAAATTCATCAAAATAATTCTGAAATTATTGAGAGAAAAAATGAAAAATCAAGATTTTGATCCTTACCTTACAGATCAAGCTCTCTTTTAAGATGGGCTTTGTCCAAATAAGCAGGAAGGATCTGTCCTGAGCCTCTTGAGCAATACATCAAACAAAGAAAAGCCCACAAAGTAAAGAAATTATTTTTTCTTGTCTTTTCTTTGCTTTAATAAAAGGTTAATCAAATGGCCCAACAAATACGGATTGATAATCCACTGTTTGTCAAGATAATAACAGCCTGAAGCAAAATAAATATTTTTGCTGGTTATTTTTGTTTTATTCTGTTTAGTAGTGTTAAAAATTTGATTTATAAGAACAATTTTAGAATAAGATGTCATAATGTTGTATATACTCATCTCCGTCCATCCTCTCATATTAAAAGAATAGAAATACACCGGAGTTCTTTCTCGAGAATTTCGTCTTTCTCTGATAGCCAAAAGAAATATATTCCATTTCTGTCACGCACCTATCGCCACCATCTCCAACCTCTTTAATTTCCAAATGCTAGCAGACAGAAACGTGAGACTAACTGAGCAAAAAGTGCAGCTACAATCCACTATCCGGGCAATATCACTTAGGAATACAAAGCATCTATTGCCTTGCTAGTACCATTGAAACTTCTCAAAGCTTCCAACATAAACTCCTTCACTTACTATATATATGTGTATGTACGTCCAAATAATTTTGTTCCAAAACAAGAAGTGTTTCCATGAAAATCACGGGCTAAGTAGATGCCTGAAGAATAAAGTCTTACCTTGCGAAGAGGGAAAGGTAACTATTCTGGAAGAAGAACATTTCCACTCTTTTGTACCTTGTAAGTAATCATCGTTATCGTTCTACAGGAATATATCAAAACTTTGTACCTGTAGTATATATTGATTGTTACGAGCAATGATGGCAAAGTAAAGCATATGTGGAACCAGCACTTCTAAAACAAACTCAAGTCGACGGAAAAATTATAACTAAGCAGCACAGTCGTCGTCCCATCATTGCCCTGCCACATTAAATCTCCAGGTTTGGTTTTGGTTCTTGCAGAAGTGAGTTGGCTTGAAAAAACATGAACTGCATATGCTATACATGTGTTCGTAGATTGTTTTTCCCCCGCAACCAATTATATAACATAAGTTTTAGGTTGTAATTTATTAAATTAGAGAAGCTCTATGCACAAGTAAATTACAATGTTATTTATGCTTTTCAATTCAGTGATTTTTGTATTAGCTGAAGTAACCTAAACCACTATGTCTGCAAGAAGTGTAAAATGGTCATTGAGTTAAGCTCCAAATTTCTCAGTAATGTAATGATCTTGTTTTCTGTGACTGTTTATGTGATTAGTATTAGCTAGTAATAAGAAATCATCTTATCTAAAATTTGAAGTTGTTAGGTGAGGACCAAAAATTATGATTTATATTATTTTTCAACATATTTTCTCAATTGAAAGTTCTTTGAGCTTGAAAATTGCACAGTCTCATATACTTTGTGCTTGATTTTTATCACATAGAATGAGAGGGTAAAATTCGAACTCGTGACCATTGGGTCATTAAAGCTCTAATACCATATTAAGGAACAATCTCATCTAAAAATTTAAGCTATTAAATGGTTTGTCTGGACTCTTAAGTGAAGCTCATTTCATTATCGGAAATTCTAATTTACACAGCACCTTGTGTTGAAGGAGAGCAGAAGACACAAGATGGACATCAACAGCTTGTCCAAACGTGCTCAAGAATTGTGGAATGAATGGGAGATTCGCTCGTTGATTTTGTCTAGCCTCTTTCTCCAAAGTTTGCTCATCGTCACAGGAAATCGGCGGAAGTACCACACCGGAATCGTGCTTGGAGGCTTAGTCTGGATAGCATACATGTCCGCGGATTGGGTGACAACTTATGCATTGGGTAGTGTTTCCCGTGTCCAAGGAGGTTGGAAAGCAAATCGCAACAATCCAACTCCAAACATTATTCCAGCATTTTGGGCACCAATCCTCCTTGTACACCTTGGTGGCCCTGACACTATTACTGCTTATGCACTAGAAGACAACGAATTGTGGTTAAGGCGCCTTCTCCAACTACAAATTCAAACTGCTACAGCTGCTTATTCCTTGTTCAAATCATGGGGTAAGGATCCACTCATAAATATAGCCATTCCCATCTTTGTTGCTGGATTGGCAAAGTACGGAGAAAGGATTTTGGTTCTCTGGCTAGCAAGCTCCAATAAATTTAGGGACATCGAAAACGAAGAGGTGGATACTTTCCAAAGTGAATTTACCAAGCTCCCATCTACTGTCTTCTTTGGCATGTCTAAGGAAGACCTGAGTAAAGTTTTGAAATTTGACAACATCATAGCTGATGACGCTTTGTATCTCCATGAAGCACATTTTTTGTTCCAAATGTTAAAGATATTTTATGCAGATCTCTCTCTTAGCCATTCCAGCCACATGGCAAGCTATCGTATTCTGACACTGCCAGAAAACACGGATACGGAGAAGAGCAAGAAAGCCGCCACATATGCCTTCAAAGTGATAGAAGTCGAGTTGGGGTTTATGTACGATGTGCTTTTTACAAAGCTGACAAGTGTTTGTTCAAAGCGTACTATTCTTCGCTCCATCAGTTTCCTATCTTCTGCTTCTGCATTGGTCGCCTTCTCGTTAATGATCATGAACAACTCTTCCTATACCGAAACCGAGGTAATTATATCATACATTTTGCTGGGAGGAGGAGTTGTTCTTGAGATATATGGAGTCATCATGCTTCTCTTATCTGATTGGGCTATGCTTCGGCTTAGCTCGCTAAAAAAGCCTTGGGCCAATGCTGTCTTTAAAGCTATCTATTCTGACAACAACAAAAGGTGGAAAAGATACATGGCACAGCACGACTTAGCAGACGCCAAAATAAACGAAGGTTTGTGGACGATGGTCAAAAAGTCGTTGGTATGTAAATCATCAGCCAAAGTCTGTTTTCTGAAGTTGATAGGCAAGAATAACATTCAAAGGTGGGAGGTTATCAGTGACGAATTAAAAGAGTTAATTTGGAAATACCTCTTAGATAAACGTTCGAGATATAGTCATGAAATGCCTGATCCTGATCCTGGCATGAATGATTTGAAGGAGATATTGGCAGAAAGAGGTGATCAGGTGCTGAAAAGCATGGGATACTTGGAAATATCTCGTACGGCTGTGGTTGGATTAGACTTTCATGGGAGCCTCCTTTTATGGCATATTGCCACTGATATTTGCCATCATGATGATATTCACCAAAACAAAGGTGATGCAAATAAACCTCCTCCAAGTTCCAAAATGAGCAGATCCTTGTCTAATTACATGTTGTATCTTCTAAGTGAACGTCCAAATATGCTGCCTAAAGGGATTGGTGAGGCCAGGTACAAGCAAACCGGCATTCAACTCGCTGAATTCTCAGGGCGTTGGAGATCAGAAGCACCTGGACATAATCATTGGCGTTCTGAAAAGTTTTTGAAGGAAATTCAAGAACATGATAAAAGCAACGTGTCAAATGCTACATGATGCTTGCAAGCTCGCCAATGAATTACAACTTCTGGAGACGGGAGAAAAGAAGATTACCAAAGAGCACAAGTGGAGGATGATAAGTCAAATATGGGTGGAGATGTTGACCTATGCAGCATCAAATTGTGGATGGAAAGAGCATGGTCAAGCACTTGCAAATGGTGGGGAGCTGCTCACTCGTGTGTGCCTTCTCATGGCGCATTTGGGTTTAAGCGAGCAGTGTCTAACAAGGGCAAAAGAGATTTCCGAGAATGCTGATAAGCCATAGTCTTATGACGTTAATTGCTACTATATATTTTCAGTACCTTCATCTTTTTCTATGTATGAAATATTGCTGGATCCCGTTTGAGAGAGTCTCTATTTCATTTCATCATTTTTTGTATGGGATTTGCTTGTGTGAAATCTTTAATATTTTTAAAAAATAAAATAAAAATGTGGCCTATATCAGGCTGAACACTTAGTGGAAAGAAAAGCAGGAATCTTAAGGAAGATGTGCAAAATTGATTGGTGTATCGGTTACTTGATGAAAGTCTTTTCAACACTCTCTGATTTGATTTGGGGAACAGAAGGCATAAAGCCACAGACAAGGGGTTGGAGCTCAGCCAATCAGTACCAAGGAAACAGCTCGAAAAGCCTATAATCGATCGATACACTCTAAGACCTATTCAACCAGGAAAAATTAATTTGGTTGACTTTACTCCATCAAATCCGGTAAATTGAAGAAAAAAAAATCAAAACCATATTATTTTGAAAAGAATTCGGCTAACTTAGATGAATTTGGGTTAAGTCGTCTAATCGGTATTCTGAACCTTACACCATATCAACCCTTGAATCAGAGATAATAACTATAAAAATATTGCATGATTACTAGATAATGTGGTTTAATAAGATAAATCACCATATTTCCCAATATTTTCACTAATATTGAATATGTAAATACTTAGAATCTATTTACTTTTATTTTTTAAAAATGTTCTTGAAAATAAATAATTTGTATATATTTT
Source organism: Salix suchowensis (assembly GCA_029030765.1). Lineage (NCBI taxonomy): Eukaryota > Viridiplantae > Streptophyta > Magnoliopsida > Malpighiales > Salicaceae > Salix > Salix suchowensis. The sequence continues at coordinate 29,930,306 of CM054995.1, read as the reverse complement.
TTATATTGTTTTGATATGCTGATATTAAAAAAAATTTAAAAAAAAATATTCAATATTAACGTTATAATGGTACAAGCAAAAAATAAGGATGGTATGTTTCATTTTATTTATTATTTAAATAAAAAAAAAAGCACACTAGAGAAACATAACAAATCAAATTATTAAAAAAATTAAAAATAATAAGAGGAAAGAAATGAGAGGAAATGGGTCTAGAGTTGAGCCCAAACACGTCAAGCATCTCCCATAGGCCTCTTCATTTAGGTTTTTTTGAACTTGTAAACCTTGTGTACTCAAACCCTCTGGGCTGCTCAACATAGGCCTCTTCATTTAGAACCCCAATTAAGAATGCTGACTTGATATCCAACTAGAACAGCCTCCAACCTTTCTGTGTTGCCAATGCAATATTGATTTAAATTGTATCAAGCCTTGCCACTAGTGCAAATATCTCATTGTAGTCAATGCTAGGTTTATGTGCATATCCCATAGCAATAAGCCTAGCCTTGTGTTTTTGAATTGTTCCATCCAAGTTGAGTTTGGTTTTATACACCCACTTCACTCATGGAGCTTCCACAGCATGTGGCCATTTTTTCTGAGGGTTCCTGGGAAAAAATCGAAGGGTCCGAGCATCACAAACACTTTAACTATCAAAAACTAATCCATAATCCAGAAAGCTCATTGCCGCGCGTAACGCGTTAGGGGCTGTCATGCCCTCAAATTCAACCGCTTACGACTCTGTTTCCCTATATTTGTAGCGACAAAAGAAGAGGAAAAAAAAAAAGGATAAAAAAAATATAGAATGCATTAAAAATAATAATAGCAATAAAAAATGAGGAAAAAAATATTCAAATGCTAGACTTGGACTCAATAAAGAAGATAAATTCTAAATTGATTTAATGTTGGGGAATGATATTGAAAAAAAATATATTTTTTTATAATATCAAAATAAATAAAAAAAATAGCAATAAAAAATGACGGAAAATATGATTGGAAAAGAACTTGAAGAAAAATGAAATTGAAAAAAAAATAGAAATTTTCCAAATTAGAAAAATTAAAATAATTAGATTCAAAAAACCAAAAAAATAAATGAGGATGAAAATGAAAATGAAAATGAATCTTATTTTTATAAATTATATAAATTAAAATAAAAAAACAAAAAAAAAAAAACATGAACTAAATCCAAAGAAAAAACTAAAGAGCTGATTTGTAAAATTAAAAGTCAAACTGTCAAGATCAAGGGAAGAGAAAGAAGAAGAAAAACTTCCCTTATCCCCGAGGCTTCTAGATTTTAATTATAGAAGTAAATAAGTCTTTCTCATGTGCATTTAATGACTAAAGACGATAAATTAAGTGAGTAGTAACCCCTTCTCTGTTCTGAAATTGTAATTTGAAGATTATAAAAAACATTTTATAATGTCTATATATATTTTATGGATTTGATAACATTATTTAGTGTATTGTATTCTACCAAAATTGTATGAGTAGTAACCCCTCCTCTGTTCTGGAATTGTTCTTTCCAACAAGAACCTCTGATAAACCCTCAAACGTGATTAAATTTTGGATCCATTGTTTTTCCGAAACAGGAAGTGTTTCCATGAAAATCACGGGCTAAGTGGATGCCTGAAGAATAAAGTCTTACCTTGCGAAGAGGGAAAGGTAACTATTCTGGAAGAAGAACATTTCCACACTTTTGTACCTTGTAGTAATCATCGTTATCGCTCTAAGGGAATATATCAAAACTTTGTGCTTGTAGTATATATTGATTAATTGTTACGAGCAATGATGGCAAAGTAAAGCATTTGTGGAACCAGCACTTCTAAAACAAACTCAAGTCGACGGAGAAATTATAACTAAGCAGCACAGTCGTCGTCCCATCATTGCCCTGCCACATTACATCTCCAGGTATGGTTTTGGCTATTGCAGAAGTGAGTTGGCTTGAAAAAACATGAACTGCATATGCTATACATGAGTTTTAGGTTGTAATTAATTAAATAAGAGAGGCTCTAAGCACAAGTAAATTTCAATGAAAAATCATGAACTGCATATGCAATTATCTTGTTTTTCAGATAATCTGTGACTGTTTCTGTGATTAGAATTAGCTAGTATTTGGTTCATTGTTGCTCTAGTTAAATATTGTTTATGGCTTATTTGGTATCTTAATTGAAGCTTATTTCATCATCGGAAATTTTAATTTACATAGCACCTTGTGTTGAAGGAGAACAGAAGGACACAAGATGTATATCAACAACTTGTCCAAACGTGCTCAAGAATTGTGGAATGAATGGGAGATTCACTCGTTGATTTTGTCTAGTCTCTTTCTCCAAATTTTGCTCATCGTCACAGGAAATCGGCGGAAGTACCACTCTGGAATCGTGCTTGGAGGCTTTGTCTGGATAGCATACTTGTCCGCGGATTGGGTGACAACTTATGCATTGAGTAGTGTTTCCCGTGTCCAAGGAGGTTCGAAAGCAAATCGCAACAACCCAACTCCAAGCAATATTCCAGCATTTTGGGCACCAATCCTCATTGTACACCTTGGTGGCCCTGACACTATTACTGCTTATGCACTAGAGGACAACGAATTGTGGTTCAGGCACCTTTTCCAGCTAGCAATTCAAACTGCTACAGCTTCTTATTACTTGTTCAAATCATGGGGTAACGATCCACTCGTATATATAGCGATTCTCATCTTTGTTGCTGGATTGGCCAAGTACGGAGAAAGGATTTTGGTTCTCTGGCTAGCAAGCTCTAGTAAGTTTAGGGACATCGAAAACGAAAATGTGTCTATGGAAGACCTGAATAAAGGTTTGAAATTTGACAGCATCATAGCTGAGGCTTTGTATCTCCATGAAGCACATTTTTTGTTCCGAATGTTCAAGATATTTTATGCAGATCTCGCGCTTAGCCATTCCAGCCACATGGCAAGCTTTCGTATTCTGACACCGCCAGAAAATACAGATACGGAGAAGAGCAAGAATGCCGCCACATATGCCTTCAAAGTGATAGAAGTCGAGTTGGGGTTTATGTACGATGTGCTTTTTACAAAGCTGACAAGTGTTTGTTCAAAGCGTACTATTCTTCGCTCCATCAGTTTCCTATCTTCTGCTTCTGCATTGGTCGCCTTCTCGTTAATGATCATGAACAAGTGTTCCTATACCGAAACCGAGGTAATTATATCATACATTTTGCTGGGAGGAGGAGTTGTTCTTGAGATATATGGAGTCATCATGCTTCTCTTATCTGATTGGGCTATGCTTCGGCTTAGCTTGGTAAAAAAGCCTTGGGCCGATGCTGTCTTTAAAGCTATCTATTCTGACAACAACAAGAGGTGGGAAAGATACATGGCACAGCACGACTTAGCAGACGCTCAATTAACCAACGAAGGTTTGTGGACGATGGTCATAAATTCTTTGGTATGTAAACCGTCAGCCAAAGTCTGTTTTCTGAAATTGATAGGCAAGAATAACATTCAAAGGTGGGAGGTTATCAGTGACGAATTAAAAGAGTTAATTTGGAAATACCTCTTAGATAAACGTTCGAGACATATTTATGAAATGCCTCACCCTGATCCTGGCATGAATGATTTGAAGGAGATATTGGCAGAAAGGGGTGATCAGGTGCTGAAAAGCATGGGATGCTTGGAAATATCTCGTTCGGCTGTGGTTGAATTAGACTTTCACGGGAGCCTCCTTTTATGGCACATTGCCACTGATATTTGCTATCATGATGATATTCTCCAAAACAAAGGTGATGCAAATAAGCTTCCACCAAGTTCCGAGATGAGCAGATCCTTGTCTAATTACATGTTGTATCTTCTAAGTGATCGGCCAAATATGCTGCCTAAAGGGATTGGTGGGGCAAGGTACAAGCAAACCGGCGTTCAACTCACTAAATTCTCATGGTGTTGGAGATCGAGACCAGAAGTACCTATGCTTACTTATTGGGATTCTGAAGAGTTTTTTAAGGAAATTCAAAATGATCAAAGCAACGTGTCAATGCTACATGATGCTTGCAAGCTCGCCGAGCAATTACAACTTCTGGAAACGGGAGAAAAGAAGTTTACCAAAGAGCATAAGTGGAGTATGATAAGTGAAATATGGGTGGAGATTTTGACCTATGCAGCATCTAATTGTGGATGGAAACAGCATGGTCAAGCACTTACAAATGGTGGGGAGCTGCTCACTCGTGTGTGCCTTCTCATGGCGCATTTGGGTTTAAGCGAGCAGTGTCTAACAAGTGCAAAACCCAGTTCCGGGAATGCTGATAATCCATAGTCTTATGAGTTAATTGCTACTATATGTTTTCAGTACCTTGCTCTTTTTTCTATGTTTGAAATATTGTTGGTTCCAGTTTGAGAGAGTCTCTATTTCATTTCATCATTAGTATTGTATTTTGGTTTGGGATTTGCTTGTCTGAAAGCCAATTTTTTAAAAAATACAATTCTTTTAATTGGATATTTCCACAAAAATATTGTCAAGCATCTCTCTAGTTAAATAGGTGTCTCCTGCTTTGGGATTGTAATGTCGTGGTTCATGTTGTTAATTATAATAAGCACATTACATTCTCTCCCTCTAAATTTCCTTAATTAGGTTGGAGCTGTCTTGATTGAAAGTTATTCTATCCTGTACTTCTCTTGTCAGACTGGACTATGCCTTGGCTTAGCAGTAGCAATATCAGGTGACATTCTCTTTCGAATCGATTAATGTTTTTCTCCATTACTATAATTTTGGTGCAAGCTCAGAAGATGGTCAAAATTTATGGCACAGCATGACCTCATAAGTGCACGATCAAACAAACCAGTGAATTGACAAGCTTCTTGAGGACTACAAAATAATTTTGATATAAAATAATAAACTTCAAGATTCTTATTAATTTCTCGCGGTATAATTTTACTAAGGAGAGCAATTGGTTCTCTCTTCCAATAAACTTTGGAGTTCTGATGAGATCTTGAAAATCAATCGTCGAATAAATAACTTGAAAGTTAGCTTGAGAAGTATTTTAAGAATAAATATCCTAAACGACTTGTGTGTAACACATCCGAATGTTGTGAATCATGCTATCTCTTTTGAATTATTTCCTAGTCTGATAGGGGACTGAAGCAAAGAATTTGAGAACTGTATACTTGAGGCAATGATCCTAGGAAAAACCTCTCTCTTTTCCTAACAACCCCTGTTGTTTTTATTTATTTTCGTTCATGTCATAAGCTTTTTTAAAGGTATAACTTGTGAATAGAGAAAGTAATCTATTCTATGCGTTTCTCTTTTGCGACAGCCTCTAATATATGTGCTTAGATAATGTTTCGAAGCTATGTCGAGATAAAAGAGAGATGAAGAGGGTGGAGCAAGTTTTCTATATTTTTTGTTTTTAAATTCATTTTAAAATGATTTCATCTCTCTCTTCAACCAAAAACGTTTTTATTTTTTCAGTATTAGTTCACTATCTCCGTGTTTACAGTGTTTCACAATCTCGTGAGTAAATCACTATCTCTATGACTAAAACAGTACAGCTTTGTGGCACCAGGATTAGCCGGCCGGCGACTTAAGCTGGTTGGCAGCAGATTCCGCAGGCATTCACTTCACCAGACGTTAATTGGGCTGCGAAGTTGTGAGTGAATCTGAACTATAATTTTCTATTGACATGATTGGAACTCTGAATCTCTCAAGGTGTATGGCTTCTTCACACTCTGCACATCGAGGTACCAAGTCTTCTACCTTGCGGTGATTAAAGAAAGCATAAAATCTGAGTCGTCCTTACAAATATGACATCCTACGACTGGCTACTGATAAGTCATATGGTTTAGGGTTAGGTCACTGCATGCATAGAGAGACGAACTGCCAAACATCTCCACTCCATGCATCTTACCTAATCACTTTTGCATATGATCAACAGGAAAAAAAAAGAAAAAGAAAAAAAGACCATTTGTTTTGCATTTGATTTCTTTAACCTAGTCAAGTTCATTTCTAGAATATATATCTTGATTTCGGTAGTAGCCATCATGCTAGAAATATATATACCATCATGTTAGTAGCCATTCCCGTCTTTATTACAGGAATAATCGAGTATTGATAAAGGATTTGAGCACTACACAGACAATTATTCTTCCAGCCACGCTTCAGCTCGAGAACCTCGCTTCCGAATTGCATGCAACAGCAGCATATGATCAGGCTAGACATCTCTATGAAGCTCTTTTCAATGTGTTCAAAACATTGGAGATGCTGATCACAGATTTCGCTCATGGCATTGATTATCAAAAGAAAACTTATGATTTGATCTCTAAAAAGAATGTCAAAGAAGGATTCAAGTTGATAGAAGTACTCCAGGTGGGATTCATGTATGATCTGCATTATTCTAAGGTGAGTAAGGATTCTTTTCCACGCATCATCCTCCGTTCTAATAGTGAAACGATGCTATCTTACTTGTTGCTGCTCGGAGCTGTCTTGCTTGAGAGTAGTATTATTTGGAATTGTGGTTAATTAGATTAGCATATAAATATTTCAGAATAATATTTTTTCTATTTTTATAAAATTATTTTTAACATTAGCACAGAAAAAATAATCTAAAAATACCAAACTCTTTTAATTTAAATTAAAAAATTAAAATAAAAAATTTTCATTTTTTGAAGATTTGTTTTTTATTATCTTAATAGGTAGTTGAACTATGGCATATTATGATTTATAACCCTTCTATTAGGTTCCATTATTAAACTCATTAAAAGCACATGAAAATCACAATCATAACAAAAACAAAGTCAAAATAAACCCTTCCCCACATTTTTTTAAGAAAATAATTAATAAATGAAAATAATACATTAAACAATGTTAAAATCAAATGAGGGAATAAATAATAGAATAAAATCCTACTTCTCATGAATCCCCAATCCAATAATAAATGAAGAAATGAAATCATATGCAAGATAAAATGAATTTTTTTTTTTCTATTATTCTTGTTTAGGGTTTTTATTCCAATTACTTTTTTCCTTTATTTGCACTTTTTTATAAAACATTATTTAATATTTTATTTATCAATTATTTTCACTTTTGTTACTACACATGATTTTCAATCACTTTTCAACATATTTATTAACATAATTAAGAAAAATAGTAAATCAAAACAGGTAATAATTTAGCTATTAAAATAAAAAAAATATCAAGACTCTAACTATAACATAAAAAAAATATAAATGTAATTTAGATATTATATGCAATTTATAATAACAATTAATTTTTATAGTAATTTTACTTGCCAATAAATAATATTTTTTTAATTTTTTTTAAAATATTTTTTAATATATAAAGAATTTAAAAACATAATAAAATTGTATAAAAAAAATAGGATTACATTGTAAAACATGTGGGTGGCCACTATTGTTATGAGAGCAACTCCAATGCAGAAGCTATTGTGTTGGCAAAGCTAAATAATTATCCATTTAGTTATTATATTTACTTTTCACATCTCTAACAAAATAGCTATATTAATAGCTAAAATGGCTTTCTATTTACTAAGCAGTTATTCTTACACATTTTCAGACCAAAGCTAAAAGGTAGAAAAAGAACACATATTCGTTGAAATTATACTATCGATATTTGTTAATTAAAACACAAAAATGATGAACAATAGAAGCAGAATTAAAACACATATATGAAGAATTGTTTCTTCTCCAATGCATAAGAAAAAAATGAAGGAAGGTTGAAGAACAACTTTGGTGAATAAAAGCTCTTGTCAATTACAAAGCTTTTGTCCATTACTTTTTTTTTGGTTTTAACCATCCGGTAATCCGGCCACAGCCGACTAATCCGGATTTGAGCCGGGAGAGACCCGTTAGGGCGGCTAAAGCTCTCCCACAAAGCGCCACTGCATACCCAAGGACAAGCCTAGTTTCGAACTCGTGACCTTAGTTAAGCCAGGACTGCCCCCTTGCCAGCTGACCTGAACGCTCAGTGGCTTGTCCATTACTTTTGTTAATTACCAAAATGTTTGTTTTATAAAACTTTTTTATTCTCTTTTTTGATCTGATTTAAGCTATTTAAAGCTATCTCTACATATGAAACTTTTGTCTAGTGCCTATTTTCCTATTTCTATATATTATAGCAGAATTTTAGATTTCATGATTTGCTTGTTAAAGGTAAAAGGGTTGTTGGGGTTAAATGTTTTGAGTCTATAATTAATAGGCTTGTGAGAGTTGGGAGGACAACACGGGTCATTGGATTTTTTGAGAGAATGGAGAGGGATTATGGTTTAAGAGAGACAAGAAAAGGATTACATTTATAGTTCAGAAGTTGTGTGAAAATAGGTATGCAAGTTATTCGAATTTTAAGAGTAAATAAAAGGTTGCACCGGATGATTGTGTTGATGATTTTTGCAATTATTCCTATACATTGAGCATCATAGTGTCCTGGTTTGGCTCTACAAGTTGTCTATCATTTGCATGATATTTCCTTGTCAATTGTGCTGATGATTTTGTTGCAGCGGGCAAGGTTGTCGTTGATGATGTAGGGCATGAAGTTCTGCTGGTGGTAGGTCTCGAGGTTTAGTTTTGGTTTTTTCTTCAAGTCTTATTGATGGTATATTGAGGGGAAGAGGATGACAAGAAAGAAATGATGGTGGAGTTGTGACAACAGATTTAGGAATGGTGATTGCCATAGAACTGGTGAGGATTTTTTAACTTTGAATCACAGAGAGGAAAGAGGAAGATGAGGCATCCATTTTGTTGCCTTCAATTTGTAATTAACTGCATTATAGTGCATCCATTTTGTTGCCTTCAATTCATAATTAGCTAATGGCATTCATTTTAAATACTATGTATGTGTTTTTTTTTGCAGCCACCCCCACTTTATGTTAGTATGTTTTTTGTGCCACCACAGTTGTGATCTGCGGCATCACTCAGTGAAGTTTGTCATGTGTTAAAATCTTTTTTTTTTACTTTACATGTATTGGATTTACTATTATATTTATAAAGTGGTCTTAAATTGTTTACATTATGTGTTGGAGATGTTATGCATTTATTCTTAATTTGTATGTAGATAATGATGTTATCTTCCTTGTATTAAATAGATGTTTTTATAAGTTTATTAATAACTTGAGTTCGATAGAATTTGAGTTAGATATAATGTAACATATCATCTAATACAATTCACTTTTTTATGTAGATAGGCTTAAATTTGCTAAATTCATTCACCAACTTTCTTATAAGTGAGTTTGAAGATATTGTTTGTCAATCAAGTGATTCTAATAAAATTTCTTATAACTCCATAGACTCTAATTTAATTATTCATGCAATTAAAAATATCACAAGTAAGTAAAAACTTCTAACCAAAGAAAGATTGTTTACTGTCTGTATGGTTAAATACAAGCAAAGATTCAATTACAAGAGTTGAACAACAAACAAGACAATTTTTAGGCTCGAGTGCATGCTTTACTTTATAGAAAACAGAGGAAACTTGAATACTCGTTCTCAAATAAGCATCTCAAGTAGATGACAAGAAATAAATAGAGAAGTTGGAAAATTTATTGGATTTATTAACCAAATTGAAAACCATTAACAAAGAATGACTGAAGAATCAAGGGTAATTTTCAATTTTTAATTTTAATTTCCATATTAAATTGTTTGTTTCACATATTTTTAAGATAGTTTAATTTATTTAATTTGTTTTACTAGATTAATGATGCTCGACAATGTATGCTTCATGTATTGACAAACGATTTCAACTACAACATTGTTGGGTTATCTTAAAAAAAAAAAAAAAAAAAAAACAAATGGCAATTAGAATATGCAAGTCCAGCTTCTTCAACTCCATATACCCTTGATTATGTTAGTTTAGGAGAAGATAGTGAAGCATTTATTTCTCAACATAGACCAATTGGACAAAAGGTTGCAAGGGAATGACTTAAACATAGACAAGGAAAGATAAAGTTGGGGAGATAACTGTAATAAATCTCTTTCAACAATTCAGAGACACTTTAGTTGAAATTGAGGATAAAAAAACAAGACAAAAAAAATATGTTAGAACAACAAGCTATAATGATTAAACAAAATCAAAAGAAACAAGAATTGGATAAGATTGAGAAAGAAAAACAAATTCTGGAAATGGATACTTCTAATTTTGATCCAAATTCTGCAGCGTATTTTCAAAACAAAAGGTTAGAAATTATTAAAAAAAATAGAGATTTTAATTTGTAATTAATTTGATTGAATTATTTGTAAGGGAATGTATTTTTAACTAATTATGTTTAAACTTATTGGTTACTTTATATATATATATATATATTGCTTAGTGTGTTAATTTTATTAATTCATAATATTATATCGTGTTATAAAATTGATATCAATTCAGTTTATTTTTTTAAGTTCTTCTAACACTCAACAACAATAAGTAGGATTAATTTACTTGAAAACATAACAACCATTAAAAACATACAATTAATTGAAAATTATGATAACATAAGAAGCTTAAATCTAATTATCATTTACTCATTATCTTATTGTTCCCACAAATGTTCAATCAAATCTTCTTAGAGTTCGGAGTTTGTTGCTTTATCCCTGATTTGATTGAGTTTGAAGAAAATCACGTAATTCTGGTGTTTCACCATGTGACATTGTTATAAAAGAATTACTTTCATGGTCAAATTCAAGGTTCATTACTCTTTCATCCTCAATAATCATATTATGCATTATTATGCAATCTTTCATAATATTTACAAGGGTTTCTTCATCCAGTATCGTACAGGTCCATGTACTTTTGCAAAACAAGATTGTAACACCCTAAATGCCCACTCCACATCCTTTCTTGCAGACTCATGTTTACTTGCAAAATATTTTCTCTTTGCTCCTAATAGCCTTAGGATTGTCTTAACCAATATTGATCAATTCGGATAAATCTCATCTGCTAAATAGTATCCAATTGCATATTCATGTTTATTGATTGTTTAATTGACAGGAGCAGTATGACCTTCAGCAAGTGCAGCAAAGATAGGTGATCGATCAAGAACATTGATATCATTTAGTGATTTAGGCATGCTATATCTAAAGATCTTCAGTCACCGCCTCTAAAATTATATTAGATTCACGATAATGTCCAGTATATATCTCATGCCATATAGTTGGGCATTTCTCCCATTTCCAATGCATGCAATCAATGCTCTCTAACATCCCTGGAAATCCATGATGCTCGCCAATTAATAGCCAATTAATAGTAATCAACCAATATTGGTCTCGTTTGGTGCCTTTAGATACCAATCCCCTAAAAACTTCAGCAATTGATTTGATGAAAGTTTTAAGATTTTCCATCGCAATGCTTTCCCCAATTTGAAGATATTCATTAGTAAGATCTACAAGAATACCATATGCAAGTATCCTATGAGCTGCAATTACCTTTTAAAGACAAGATAAGTCAAGAACACTAAGTGCGTCAGTTTTATGTTTAAAATATGGATTGTGAGCTTCCACCGCATTTGTGATCCGAAAAAAAAAGACAATGAGTCATCCTAAATCTCCATAGAAATTGACTTTCCATGAATTTAGGATTTTATACAAAATAATCATTGTATAACCTTAATTCACCTTCCTTTCTATTACAATTGACAATTTTATGTCCAAAAACAATGCTACGAGACTTTTTTTCTCTGCCCTTGATTTATCGATTCTTTTTCAACAATCACTGCAGTAGCAACTTGAAAGACGAACATGGGTGTGTTATCATCACAATCAAAAGCATCATAAAAAATAAAATTCAAACGATTCATGATGAACTTTAATAAAATAAGATAAAGATTGGAAAGAAGAAAATAATGAAGAAAAATGTTCAGGTTAATGAAAATATTTATAAATGAATTAATTTTCCCCAAAATTTGAAATTTTTAAATTTAACATGTTGTAAGATTTTTTTTCAATATTTGAAATCCTAAAAATTTAAAAGTTGACAGTTATTTTTTCAATATTTGAAATTTTAAGATTTGAAAAGTTGGCGACTATTTAAAAAAAAATGAAATTTTGGTGGGTGTTTTTAATATTTTAAAATGTTGGCGAGTTTTTCTTTTCAAATTTGATTTTTTTTATTTAAATAAAATTAAAAAATTAAAAATCAAAATGTTGGAGGGTTTTTTTAAATTATTTATTTAATTTGATAAATTACTCATATTAATTGCATAATCATTATATAATTATATTATATACAAAATAATTACACTATATTTAAAATGATATAAAAAAACTCTTCTAAATAAATTCTACCATCAAAATATTTACACTATTTAAAAAAAATATTTACACTATTTAAAAAAAATATTTACACTATTTAAAAAAAAATATTTACACTATTTTATATCTTTAGTTTTCTAAAATATCAGGAACTTGGAACTGATTTTGTAGGGCCACATGTCAAGACATCGTTACGTGTGCTTGTTTGCCTTCCACCAGATGTCCACCCAATCCGCTGTATCACCACTATATAGCGGAAGCCCAACAAACATCATCTTGTAATCTCCGCCGCAGCAACCATTTTCCATTCTCTCTAACCTCAAAGAACGTTTTAAAAAATGTCGAAAATTCCACTCGAAATCATAACCGAAATTTTCCAACAACTCCCCGTCAGATCTCTCCTCCGGTTCAGATCTCTATCAAAGCCGATATGCTCCTTAATCGACGACCCAGATTTCATCAAGCTTCATCTAAACCATTCCATCACCACCAAATCCAATCTCAGTGTCATCCTTAAAGAATGGGAGCTTTACACTGTCGATTTTGACACCCTATCAGCCGCTGTGGAGGTTAAGCACCACCCCCTTTACGCTGCTGGGGGCACGGAGGTCATTGGTTCGGTTAATGGGTTGGTGTTTTTGAGACATTCGGAGAGGAATCTTGCGGTGTATAATTTGTCTACGAGGGAGTTGAAGAAATGTTTTGTGGTAGAAATTAAGCCTCCCAGAAGAGATTGGATTGCTGGGTATGTTTATTATGGGTTTGGTTATGATTCTGTCGGTGATGATTATAAAGTGGTGAGGATGGCACAATTTATTAGAGAAGATGACGGTGGCGTTGGAGGTGATGGAGATGGTGTTGGTGATTTGGACTGTGAATATGATGTCAAGGTTTATAGTTTGAAGAATGATAAGTGGAAGAAAATTGAGGATTTGCCAATTCGTCTTAGGTTATTAAGCAAGCAGTTTTTTCATGTTTTGCATAGGAGAGGGTATGGTGTTTTTGCTGGTCATGCTTTGCATTGGATTGTCCCTCAAAGGCGTCAACTTGGTATTAGAGATTGTGTTCTTGGGTTTGATATTAGGGATGACAAGTTTTTCGAAATACCGCAACCCAATTATGAGAGCAAAGGTATGAACTTCCAGGTTGATATTGGGGTTTTGGAAGGGAATTTGTGTGTAATGTGTAATTATGAGCATGTTTGTGTTGATGTTTGGGTCATGAGGGAGTATGGCTTGAAGGAATCTTGGTGCAAGATGTTTTCTGTTCAAGGGATTAGGTGGATTAGTGCTTTTATGTTTTTGAGACCGTTGATTTATTCTAAGGATGGCGGTAAGGTGCTGTTGGAAGTGAATGATGAAAAGCTTGTGTGGTATGATTGGAAAAATAAGCGTGCCAAGGTTGTAAAGATTCGTGGTGGACCGAGTTCATATGGTTCTGAAATGTATGCGGAAAGCCTTGTTAGGATCAATGATGGTGACCGAAACGGCTGGAAGGAGCAGCAAGAGATAGATGAGGAGGAGGAGGAGAAGAGGAAGGCAGAGAAGAAGAGGTAAGACAGGATGATTTTTTTATGTGTTTGATTCTCTTGGAGCCATTTAATCTTATCGTCATCAATGAAATAGAAATCCTAGTAATGTTCATCGGTAGTCTGTTAAATTTTTAATTTTGGTTAAAAAAAAAAAAAATTGTAGTCATGGTCATGGACTCATGGATGGTGTTGTTTTCTCTCTTTAAAAGTTAAATCGTTTTGCCAGGTTATGTTTATTTGAGTGGCTAGTGATGAAACGTCAATCTACGTTTTCAATTTGGGTGACACCCATTCTAACAGTTTATGATTGGTTATCTAGCAATATTTTTTATGCAAGTTTTTGTGTTTATATAAATTCTTATTTTGTATCGTTCTGTCAAAGGTTTCATGTGGTCCTTTGTTTGTTTTGATTTAGCACCTTATGTCAGTTGTGTCTCTCAGGGATAATTTCCTCTCTGTGGGGTTCAAACTGAAGTTGTAAGACCGACAGAGAAAGAGGATGCCCCACAAAGGCGAAATGAAAGAAGGTGAGCTTTTTGGTTTGGCACAGTGAACCTATGCATTCCTTCTGCTGTCTGATTTAAGCAATGTAAAGATAAAGGCAATTTGATTTTAAGTTATCATGTTTCAGAGGACTGATAGCTACTTCCGTTTCGCCAGATATTCTTGCTCCTCTTTTTCTTTTCTGTTTGGCACAGGTTTGATACTGAAGACCCACACATGCCAGTTTGGAGACAGAAAATGTGGAGAAGAAGGCTCCAAGCAGTTCATACTTTGCCTTATGCTGAAAGTACTATACAATGTTAGATTTGGTTTTAGGACATTCTGATAAGAAAAATCAGATACTTGATGCCTTACCGGTGCAAGAAAAACTTTGGAACTCATGTATAGTATTTCGAGACAGATGCTACTGTATTTACCTTTTGAAGTTGTAGGAAACTTTTCAGAAATGATGAAATGAAGTCAATAGCCTACAAATTTATGGGGTTTTGTTTCGCAAATTTATGGTGTCTTAATGTCTATGACACGGTCAAGTTTGACAGTCATCTGGTAGATGACTGAATGTGACATGAACATTGATTTGATGAGGAAATTTGTTGTCCTTGTGTGGAAATAACAATTCACATGTACTATCCCGTGTAGATTCATTTTGGGGGAAGTGCTTAGGCTATTGGATTTGAGGAAGATATCAAAGGACTCACGAGGACCATTTGATCCCAATCCACTGGCCTGGCTGTGAAGCAACCATTCTGTTCTTGTGATGTGGAAATGGAATCATGAACTTTCGCACCTGATTTTGTCCTATAATTGAACTTGGTTATTTCCTTCCCAAGCTGTTTAATTTGATGTGCTTAGATGGGTTTAGGACAATCCAAACTTGAACAATGTCAATTGCCAACCCCAATAGCTCAAGAGACTCATGAAATGATTGCTTGTTCAAGAGGCAGGGCAATCTATTTTTTGCAGTTGAAGCGAATGCTGCTATTTTCTTCAAATGCAATCCATCCCGTAGAGCAATAGATTTTTCTTTCATCATGCACTGTCTATTCATCAGACCCACTTCAACCTTCTTTTTTTTCCTATCTGGGCAGGCTCCAATTGTTTTTTAAAATAAATTTTTTTTAGAAATATATTAAAATAAAATAAAAATTATTTTTGATATTAACATATAAAAATTATTTAAAAACATAAAAAAAATAATTTAAAAAAAATAAAAAAAATAAAAGTGATTTTGATACAAAATGTCAAACATAGCTTAAAAGAAGATAGTCTTCTTCTTCTTTATTATCAAAATGATATTTAAAAAAGAAAAGTCAACATATTTTTTACTATATTTTATCAGGATGGCCGGATCTTTGGTCAATAGAGTTGATAGTCAATAATTAATTTTTGTACAAATCAAAACAATTAAAAAAACTAAAAATCTAAAATTATATAGTATGTTATCGTAATTTCCCTTGTATACATGGTACTATGAATTATTATAAAATCACTCATTTCTACAGCATATAAAGCTTCAAAGCATACGTATTTTATAAATAAATCAGTGGTATATACATAGAAAGTATCCACTTTATACATCATGCAATCACTCGTGCACATCTAATAAATAATTATGAAAACGCATCCATTTTCTCTGCGTTCAAATGATTTACTATATTATCTTGAAAAATAAATTACAAAAAATCCGCCCTCTCTTTGTGTCATATATATATATATATATATATTGTAGATTAATAATCATAATAATAGATTATAATTAATAATTCATGAAAAAAACAAATATTTATTTTTATTCTCTCATCAAACTAGTCGCAATTTCATCATGAACTAAATTCAGGTCTCTGCGATCCCTAACTATTTGATCGTGGAATAAAATATGATAAAATATCATTTGAAACAAAATGAGGACTACGAGTTAAAAGTAAAAGTTATAATGTGATCTCCTTCTAATATATTTACTTATATTTTAATTTATTTTTTAGATTATTTTAATATTAAAAAATATATTTTTTATTAAAAAAACTTTAACAATAAAATATAAACCTACCCCCCCCCCCCCCCCCCCACACACACACACACTCTCCTAGTCCCCCCTCTCAAATAAGCAACTTTTAGCTCCTCTCTCTCTCTAGAAGCCCCTCCAGTCCCCGTCGCTCTCTTCAATAAGCAGTTATTAGCTGCTTTTCTTGCACCTGCAAGCCTCTCCAATCACTGCCCCTCTCTCTAATAAGCAGCTATTAGCTGCTTTTTTAGCACCTGCAAGCCTCTTCAGTCCCTGCCTCTCTCTCCAATAAATAGTTATTAACTGTTTTTTTGGACCTGCGTTTATTTTATTTTATTCCGTGGGATCCATGTCATATTTCTGCTTTTCAAATTTAACCAACTACTAGAATCACGAAGTTTTTTTGCAAACCAAAATTAGATATTTCATAGTAGTTTAATTGAGTTTGTTAGATCAAATGGGCCTCCCTTTAAGCTTTTGTAATGGATTGATGAAATGCATAATCACCCCTACAACATTAGACATTACATCATCCTTGTAAAGTTCTTGAAAGACATGAAAGCTAAGAATTTATGACATGAAGTGGCAAAAAAATCCCATCATCATTAAGCGACAAGACATGGTCTTAGGTTCTGGGATGGAAAATAATGATTAGCATGATTTCCTGCAACACATAATTCATGGGGCCATAATATATTTCGTTGTTCTTCTAACTCTTTGCTTACTTGGGAAACTTGTTGGATTCTTTTAAATTACTTTTTGCCATGAAACAGGGGAAATAATTGAGTACTATCCAAGCTATAGCCAAGGGAGTTTTAAAAACTTGTAAGAAACATTGAGAAAAATATTAATTTCAAGGTCCCTACACAAGTTCATAAACTATAAGTGAAAATAATGAGAGTTTCTCATTATTCACGAAAAAGCTATCAAATCGTGAGTTTTTCTTATTTTGCTAGTCTAAGCGTGTGTTTGGCATTGCAGTTAGTGTTGTGGTTAAGGTTGGAAAAAAAATAATTTTATGAAAAGCGTTTTTAGCTGTGGTTCATATTTGAAATTGAAGTGTTTGGTTAAAACTATGGTTGAGTTTGAGGTTTAATGAAAAAAAGTTTTGTGTGTTTGGCTATCAAGTTTTTTCATGTTCAAGGACACACACACACACATATTATTTTTTAAATATTGTAGATTTAATTATCATAATAATAAAATGTAATTAATAATTCAAGTAAATTAGACACCTGTATATTCTCCCTATCAAACTACTTGCAATTCCATCACGAACTAAATTCATACGTGAAGGCCTTTACGATCCCTTGCTATTTTGATCGAGGAGCAACATCTGATGTTATATCATCAGGAACAAGATCTGCGATCCATACCAAGTTTTAGGATCTCTATCTATATATTGTAGAGATATAATTTCAAGGTCAAATTCAATTGCAAGTTTTTGATCCATAATCAACTGAAAAACAACAGGGGTGTGGAGTGAAATGAAATCACGCATCTTTCTCTTTCATTAGGGTTGATCTCTATCTACATATTTTTTTTTAAATATAATTTTATATTTAAAAAAATTGGACTGGGTATGACCCAACTAAATAGGTCGGCCCAGCCGAGTTGGGCCAAAAGGCCCAACTCTGCTGGACTTGGGTTGGGCCGAGAGCAAATCCAACCTAAGAGATAAAATGATGCGTTGCATTGGAAGAGTGAAACGATGCGCTGCACTGGAAGAGTGAAACGATGCGCTACTTCATGGAGGATGCAAGTAAGGAGAAGCTTGGTCTTCTAACTGTACACCATAAGGAGAAGCTATCTTTCATGGAGGTTTGCCGGTGAGAGAGAGAAACTAGTAGCGAGAGATATCGCGGTTGTGCCGCTTGAGAAATATCCTCAAGCTACTTCTCTAAAGTTGAGGCTTGAGCTCAGTTTTTTGTGGGTCCATGACAATTAAAATTGTTTTTAAACTATAATCAAACGGCTACAAACTGTGTTTTCCTTAAACGCAGTTTGCATAGCATTACCAAACGACCACTAAAACTATAACAAGGATAAGCTTCCAATTATGTTAATTTTTTAATGGATTTGATCTAAAGACTTCATCATACCTTAAATGATATTTCTTACAAATTAATTAAACACCTATTTAAATAAATTGCTAACACAGTTGAAGGTAGGTGTAATTTACTACAATTATTAGAGTACATTTTTCTTGGAAGGTTTGTTAAAAAGGCCATGAATTTGTCATCTCAAGAAAGAAACTTTCAAGGGTTCACTAAACTACCTATTACAAGCAAATATGAAAGATTCTGAATTATTTTTATTTTCATAAAAAATAAATTTAAAAAAATCAACGTATACACACACTAACAGTGCACACTATACCCGTTAATAACTACCCTTGAAGTCCGTACTCTCGTTCTTACTATAAAAAACACAAAGACCTTTAAAAACAGTGACTTTGTCAGCCTCACCAAGTCAAGTCTCCCTCTTGAAATGAAAGCAGAAATCCTCATCAGATTACCAGAAAAAGGAACTTCTTTGTTACAGGTTTGTATCTAAACCATGGTGCGCATTAAGTGATAGTCCAAACTTCATTAAATTGAATTTAAATCACTCTATGCACACAAGTTATAATCTTTACATCATCATTAACTACTTCACAAGTTCACTACATGGGTTTTGATCAAAATTTAAGTTTCTGTTAATGGGTCTCTTTGTAATTCTAATGTTTTGATGATATTGCTCTACGGAACCCATCAATTGGAAAGTATTGTGTGGTCCCTGTTTGCCTATTGAGCTGGAGAGGTATTTTGGGACTAAATCTTGTAGTGTGTATGTGATTGGATTTGGGTATGATTGTGTGTGGGATGATTATAAGGTTGTTAGGATAGCGCAGTTTGGAAGTGGGGGGAGAGGAGTTAGTCTGGGGTTAAGGTTTATAGTTTGAGGGAGCAAAGGAGGTTTCTGTGGTGTGATCTAAAGATGAAAGTAATTGAAGCTGTTACATTTTTGGGCGACCCATACCATATCGTGCATAAACATTCAACAGAAGCCTTGTTTCCCCTGTCAATCGTCGCATCCAAATTAGTGGCAATACGGACCAGGAATTGGAGAACAGGACAGGCCATAAGAAGAGAGGAAGAGATGAAATGGTCAAGATTTTCCTTCCTCTTTGTTGCTACCAGAGACCAATGTGTTTTTTCTCTAGGTTCTTGTCCACGGCAAGAAATTCTGGGTCCAGGATTATCAAATGCGTAGACATGGCAGCAAAAACCTGCATTTATAGCTTCAAAACATTTGATGGCATCAAATAGAATCTGACTTTTGCTACTTCTTGTTGACTCTATCAACTCATCACTGTGAAAGTTTTTAGTTTCATATCACATATATATCATCAATGTATATATGCAAGAAATATATATTGTGTTGCAAAGATGGTTCATTGATCTGTTCTTACATTCAAGATTGTTTTTTGAATTGGATTCAGTTGAGTTACCAAAGGCTGGCTTTGAGTATAGGTCTGATCCCCAGTGTTTGTCTCTACCGATCAGCAGGTGAAATACCTGAAGGTTATAGACTTGTCTAAGGCTGAATTATTTGAAATCAGGAAGATTGTCTCAACTAAGTTTTTCTCAAGGGTCTGCTTCGGTGCTGCCTTGGCTAGTTACAATTTTGCTGCTACTGTCATCAATTTCTCTGTTTGATAGTTGTCTTTTTTCTTTTTCTCTCTACCTCTAAACCCTCTTGGCTATTTTCCTTTTAAGTGTTTCTTCATATCTCTCTGTTAGTTCTTTCTGCTATTTGATTCTTTAGGTGGTAAGGAGAAAGAAAATAATATATATATATATATATATATATATAGTTTAGTTCAAGATTGAATTCTTGCAACGGTTTGCTTTGTATGGCAGTAGCAAATAATCCACACCCCACCAAAGACAATATCTTAAAAGTGATCAAGGGATTGTGATCACAAGGTTCTCTTAAAAGTGCATACATATTCAAGAAAGTTTATTTGGTATGATCTAAAGACTAGAACATATGAAAGATGCAGAAATTCCTTGTTATCAATGGCTATTTGATGCCTAAACTTTTGGTGGAAGCCTAGTCTCTCCCAAATTACAGACAAAACGCATCAAGAATGTGATATAAGATCTTGATTCTCAGAATTGATGGAGCTTCCACAGCAGGTGGTCATTTTTTCTGAGGGTTGTGTTTACACTTTTAACCACCAAAACCTAATTCAGAAAGCTCATTCCAGAAAGCTCAGGCCGCGCGTAACTAGCTAAGGCTCGTTAGGGGTTGTCATGCCCGCCCTCGACAGAGTCCTCATTTGGTTGCCCTCAATAATATGATTAAAAAAAGATAACGACAGAAGAAGATGAATCAAATAAGAAATATTTGGTGGTAATCAGGTACAAAAAATAAGCTGTCAATAGCATACCCCAGAAGAGAAGAAGAAAAAGTTCGTCGATACAGTTCAGACATCGCTAGAAAAAGTTGCACTATTTAATTTAATAAAGAATGACAATAAAAAACTCAAGAGGACCCAATTAAACAAAAAAAAAAAAAAAAGGAAGGATAAAAAAAATATAAAATGCATTAAAAATATGATAGGAGAAAAACTTGAAGAAAATGAAATTGAAAAAAAAAAGAAATTTTCTCAAATTAGAGAAATTAAAATTAAAATAATGATTAAGAAGGGTTTTTTCTTTTTTTTCATCCTAGGTTCAAGTCTTATTAGACACGTTTGTCACCCCCGCGGTGTCTTACATGTTCATTGGGCTTGCAGGATGTTCAGTGAGCCCGGAGATTTAGTTGTAGTGCTCGCAAGCTGACCCGGACACCCCGGTTATAAAAAAAAACACTATACAATTTCAAAACTTCCCTTATCCCCAAGGCCTCCAGATTTTAATTATAAAAGTGATTAGGTCTTTCTCATGTGCGTTTAATCATTAAAGACGATAAATCCCCTAATAAAAAAAGAAAGAAAAAAAAATGTATTTAGTTATCCTTGATCAATTTTACATGATGATCCCTATGCATCCCTTAAACATTAGCATACGAGGGTTTATTTCAGAGAAAGATGTTAAGATCTAATAAATTTTCCAACCCTAACTACGTACTTAGCTCGAATTTGTGAGCTATATCAAAATAAATTTGATTTTTCAAAGTTTATTTAATTTTTTCGTTCTTAGCACCTGTTTGATTCTGCATTTCAAAAGTGTTTTTGAATAAATTTAAAAAATATATTTTAAATTAAAAAAATGATGTTTTTAGATTATTTCATGTGTTGATATCAAAAAATAATTTTTAAAAAATAAAAATAAAATATTTTAATATATTTTTAAATAAAAAACACTTTTAGTATTTTTTTAAGTTTAGAAACTTAATACGAGACTTTTTGTAGCAATATTGATCTAGGGTTTTTTCTCAAACTCTTTTCGTCTCAACACCTTCCTCAATTCCCTTTCAATATCAATCGTAGTGAACTTAGTTTCGTAGAACTTAGTTCCATAAGTAAATAGGAATGTTACTACTGTAACAAAGCAATACCATGCTCACATCAATCGTGCTCCCGAAGTTGCTTCGCTACGACTCTCTTGCAAGTTAAAAAAGTAACAAAATTCTGCAGTACTGTTGATCATATGGAAAAGCTCGATGCAACTTGAGTTTTCCTTTTCATAGCACAAAAGTCACCGAATAAAGGGGCTAAAAGATTTCAAACCTTGCGTGACAAGGAGACACCGACTCAAGGAAATTGATCATTAATAGGTCCTAATTAAGTAGACATAAAAGCCGATGGATTTCATTTTGATTCCTGGTATGAACGTCCCAACATGCAAGAAAACGAAAACCCACCATAGTTTACTAACAAAACAAGCTTCCTCTTCAAATTCCCAGAGGGAATCAATGCATGAGTAGCGTGATGAAACTACCGGAGAATGTCATAGCTCACATACTAAGTTATTTACCTGTCAAGAGTCTCTTGCTTTTCAAGTGTGTCTCCAGGCTATGGTGTTCCCTGATTGAGAGTGAGTATTTCATCAAACTCCACCTCAGAAACTCTGTCCATGATAGCAGCGGTGCCAAACTTGGCCTCATTCTTCAAGACACGTGCTTCTTAATGCCGAAGATCTTCTCAGTTGCCGACGTTGGCTCGCCGAATGAATGCGTCGAGCTCGGAGGAGGCCCGTTCGGTTACCGGACCAGATTACTGGGTTCCTGCAATGGTTTGCTTTACGTTTGTCAGTCAGACATGGAAGACAGCGTGCAGTACAAACGATCAGGGAAATACTACGTCTCGCCGAAGATAGCCTTGTGGAACCCTTTAACCAAGAAATCGCATATCCTACCCCTCGCACCTATTCAGGTTACATCATGGAGTCCTCTCTATGGTATTCTTGACTCTCTTAAAGTTGAATATGCATTTGGAAATGATTCAATCAACGACGACTACAAGGTTTTGAGAATTGTACAGCAGATTATTAATCCTGGAATGGCTGATCCTGATCATATGTTTAACCTTAAAACTATGGTTTATAGCTTGAAGGCTAATTCATGGAGAGAGATTGCTGCACCTAGTTATCTTCATTATATTGTCAGTCGAGAATCTGTGCTGATCCGGGAATCTTTTCACTGGTTGCCAATCCAAGGGCATGGATTGAATATTGTTGCGTTTGATATTCGAAGAGAAGAGTACTGCACATTGCCACTGCCTAACTTAGAAAGCAAGTCTTCTCCTCGCTACAGGAATCTGGGTGTCCTCGGACAGTGCCTCAGCTTAGCCTCCAGCAGCGTCCATAATGTTGAGATTTGGGTGATGAAGGAATATGGAATGAAGGATTCATGGGTTAGATTGCTGCTGCTTGAACAGTCTTCTTCACTGTGCTACAGGTCTGGCCCGTATGATCTGATCCCTTTAGCATTTGTAAAGGGATGACAACGATGATCACAAGGTTCTCCTGAAATGGATGTATGATCGAAGTCTCATATGGTATGATCTGAAGCTAAAAACATATGAAAATGTCCAAATTCACGGAGCTCCATGGCTATATCAATCCTATATTTTTGTTGGAAGCCTCGTCTCTCCTCTCCCTCCAATAATGCAGTAACAAAATATTGATGGCAGGATACCTCAGGAATGTGAAAACTAGAGGAAACAAGAACAGGAGAAGAAATAGCCAATTAGCGTCTGTAAATCTTCTTTGTTTTCCTTTCTTTATCCCGGATTGTAAGAAAATTCTTAATTTTGGTTTTTAATTTTTTTTTTTTTTTGTTGAGGTTATGTTTTTATTCAATGTAACCTTTAAATTTTAATTTGTATTGGTGATCATTTAAAAATTAATATTTCTTCTTTTTCTCTCTTTGTTCTTTTTTTTCAGTTTTTCTATTTTGTTTATTTATTCTTCAAGTCCAATGATTTTTTTAAAGCTTATAATATTTATTTATTTTTCATTTATTTTATTTTATTTGTTTTGCTCTTATGTAAAAGTTTTTAGATTTTTTTTATTCTTTGATGTAAATTTTGTTATTTTTTTATTATTTACATAATATTAATAATAATTTTAGCTTTTCTTTTTCTTGCTTACTCTTTTTGTTAGAGTTTTTGAGATTTTTTTTATTCTCCAGGATAATTTAATAATTTTTATTATTTTAGCAAATAATAATAACATTATTTTTAGGTTTTATAAATTCATGGTAATAATAGTGATATTACTAATCATAATAATAATAACAACTCTAATTTATTGTAATGGTTATAATGCTTTATGGTGTTAATAATTATGGCTTTAATGATAATGATAATAATAATAATAATAATAATAATAATAATAACAATAACTCATAAAGATAATATGAAGAATATCAATAATGACAAAAATAATTATAATAATGATAATAACACTAATTATAATTTAAAAGATATTAATAAAAATATTAAATAAGAAGTTAAACCTATGCAAAATGGTGCTGGATTTTTAATATTTAAAAACAATATTGATGTTGATAGATTTTTTTATGATGATGTACATCTAAGCGAAATAATCAAACTAAGCAAAACTTTTATTAGGTAATGTAAAAAAAACTAATTATAAGTTTTTTTGTGTTTAGTACTAATAATTTTAAATAATATAATTTAAAAGAAATAAGGTAAAAAATCAAAGACATTATTGAGTTACAATATTTTTAGCGAATACAACACTAAATGATAAATTACTAGATTTGAACCATTATCATAAAGAAGTAGTAAAAAATAATTCTTCATAAATACAACATTGGATGATAAAATATTTCAATTGTTATTCTTATGATTGAAGGTAAAAAAAAATATTATTCAATTTGAAGAACAAATAAAAAAAGCTAAAGGACAAAAAAAAAATTTATACTATTACCATTATGATTATAATTATTATAATGGCTTGGATTATAATAAAATTTGTTGTTTAATATTTTTTTGTTTAATATGAAGGTTAAGTCATACAGTTTTAAAGAAATAAGATAAAAAATTAAAAATAATATTAAGCCATAATTATTTTTTCAAATCATTAATCTGGAATATAAGATTTGAAATATTATATGTAGAGAAATTATAAAATTTAATTCTTAATACATACAAAACCAAATGATATATTACTTGAATTATTATTCTCATTATTATTATTATGATTAAAAGTCAAACCAAACATAATATTAGCAGCATTGAATTTTATTTTAATTATTTTCTTTCCTGTTTGCTTAGAAAACTTTTGATTATTTAGTTTTTATTATATTCATTTTATAAAACACATGTAGACAAAACGGATGAAAAAACACAAACACAACAGATCACTAACAACAAAACATTCATTATACGTGCATAAGAACGAGTTCCACTTTCATTTCACACCACCAAAGTTAAACTTATACTATTTTTAACGCAAACTATATTTAATACAAAGATAAATAACAATAAAAATTAAAAGTCAAAACTAAGAGTATAAATACATAAATGTGAACAAAAAATAAAAACTATCCTAGAAAAACCAAAAAAAATAAAAAGATCAAAACTAAACCAAAAAATAAAAAAATAAAAGCTAAAATACAAAATAAAAAATTATATATATTGAAACAACACAAAAAAAAAAAAAAATCATATTCTCTGCGGTGGTGCACATGGCAAAGAGCTCGTGCATATCTATACGTTATCTTATCTCATGGGCTAGGGGTAAGTGTGTACGTGGATAGATGGAGGAACCGATTCAATGAAACTTCCTATAGGACAGCAAAACACTTAAAGTCACTTTGACTAAAATTGTCATTTATTTATAGGAGAGTTAAGGTTAAAATTTTATTTTATTTCCTTTTGTTTTTTTTTTGGAGTTGCTGTCTAGGGTTGGATTAGTGTTTCAAGACTGTAGTACTATTTTCATGTTCTTATTATTTATTTTTATTTTTGGTAGAAAGGGACCTTTTCCTCTTTCGTTTATACAAATATATTTAGGTTAAGAGAAGGACCTACATAAATTGGACTTTACTGAATGAGTCTCAAAGTCTTATAAACTATTTTCATGTGGATTAATCGTAATTTTATTTATTTTAATATAAAAACTAAGTACAATTAGCATTTTGCATAATTAAGGCAAGTAATTACGAACCTGTTCTTCCAGGATAAACATAATTTTTTGTCGTGTCGTTAGCATGTAGAACATAGTTTTTTCTACGTGGGATCCATTGATTATTATGGCCCGACCAAGCATATCTTCATTAAATTAAATATATCTTCATTAAACAAACAATTTTAACCAAAAATATATTTTACCTTGAAGTTACAAAAAAGAGACTTTCTATATAAAAAATGTTTTCAAGCCACAGCCACAAGAACTAAACTACTATGATAGGACCGTACACACTCATAATTTAGATGCCAATTACTTTATAGCAATTGAATGTTTGATTAATAATCCAAGTATAGGGTTGAAAAACTTTGAAAGCTAATTGCATAGATTAGTACCTTGTATCCCTTGCATGTTGGTTTCAAGGGGTTTTTTTTATGAAAAAAATAAAGAAAATAATTAGGTTTATTAGTGGGGAAAAAGTTAGGAAGAAAAGAATGACAGTAGAATCTATTGCATCAATCATATCATGGATTTGAATGAAAAGAGGAAGCAACTTGGAAGTAGGTCAAGAAATTCCATGAAGATCCATTTCCTTTCACACTTTTGAGTACAAAAATAAAAATATATATATTTATTACTTATTTTTATTATCTTTTAATAAATATAATAAAATTCAAGGATTCAAGTATATTTTTTTAATTTTGAAAAAAAAAAAATTACTATCCAGTCGTATACTTTGGAGTTGATTTGTTGTATGCCTTGCACTTAATTTTAGTTTTAATAATTTTTTATACCTCTCAACTATATATAATAAAATTTGCTAGATTTAAAAGGCATTATATATCATAATTTAATAATTTATAATTGTCATTAACAAATTTATTAAACTCGACTTGTTTCATGATCTAGATTGAGACACACACTAAATATTATTTTGATTTTGAAAAAAGAAATCAACTTGAATAAACTCGATGCGGCATGGTTTGATATAGTTCTTTGTCAAACATGTTCCTTGTAACAATTATATAAAATGTGTTAATTAATCATTATTTGTTTTATTTGATCTCTTATAATTCTTGAGAAATATGTTGTGTGATATAGCACTTGAAGCATGTTTGGCATTGTGGTCCAACCGCAGTTTGTCTAAAATTTGATTTTTTATTTTCATTTTAAATGAATTTTTTTGGTGTTTTTAGATTATTTTGATATGCTGATAACAAAAATATTTTAAAAAAAATAAAAAAAATATCATTTTGATGTATTTTTAAACGAAAAGCACTTTAAAAAGCAACCGCAACCACACTCCCAAACACCCCCTTGGTTTACTATTGGATGAGAAATTGACACCATTGCTCTTTACTTCCTTGCAAAGCAATATTGCTTAGTTGGATGCTTTGTGTAAATCACAAATTACATAGCAGATGAGGCACCTAAACATAAGTCAAAAAGTTGCCCTCACTTTTTATTTCTCCATGAAAAATAAAAAGCTTCACTTTCTTTAATTTGTTTTTCATGCCTCACATGGTGATTTTTCTTCCTAAAAACAGGTGGCTGGCTAGGTTTGCATCTTCCCAAAATCGAACTTGGATTAACCTGCCCTGCCGTATCGTATATTAACTTGTTGAGTTTTAAATAAATCTTTTAATTAAATTAAATCGGATTAAGTTTTAAAACTATAGTATATACAATTTATCAGAAAACCAATGAGCTGAACCGCAGCTACCCATCTCTCAGGGTTACTTTGGTAATTAGCCACACAAGAACATCACTCACAATAATATATAAGTGCTAAATAATAATAGCGTAGGATTACCAGTCTCTTTGTTGATGACGGCTGTTAAAAACACACACAGAAAAACCGAGCCAGAGACGACACAATTCCCGTTCAGTTCCTTCCTCGCTGTTTGCTCTTTCCTCGTATCAAAACCACACCGTTTCATCCTATCCGACAACGATCTCATGCCTTCTCCCCCACCTTAAAAATTCTCAGGTCGGGGAGAACACAGTCATCATCGTTCATCAAATGTCACTTCCCCAATCTCCCACCGTTGATTTCCTCCCTCAACAGCGCTCCTCCACAGTTGATCACCGCGGCTCTTCCAAACGCAAACTTGACGATGTCGATGACCACGACGCCGTTTTCTCTGACCTAATCTCCGTCAGGATGCGTAAAGACGACACCGAATCATCCACCTGCAACAACCTACAACAACCTCCCTCCATCTCCTCCACCAATCAGCTCCCCACACGTGTCTCCGAAGCCTCCACCTCATCATCAACCACCGATTTTCCCTCCACTCCCTCCCCTCTCTGTCGGTCTCAATCGAGGCTCCAATTCTTCATCAGAATGATCTCCGACGGCACTCACATTGTGATCACCGCGAATTTAACGGATTTAGTAAAATCACTCCATGAACGGATTCGCCTGATGACCGGAATTCCGGTGATCGAGCAGCGGCTAATCTACAAAGGTAAGCAGTTGCAATACGAAAACAAACTCTCCGATTACTCTATCGAGAAGGATTCGATTCTTCATTTAGTTGGCCGAATGCGTAGCACTAGGCACCCCCGTACTTGTCAATTGATCAATGATATGGTTTCCTACATCTGTCGAATTTGCAAGTCTGTTTTGCCGTGTGGTTTTCATCCATATGTTTCAAAGCATATAAAAGAGTTGATGAACGAGTTCTTTAACTTGACGCTGGAGAATGATAATGAGGATGCCTTAGGACATTTGGACGTGTTTCTATCGAATAGTGCGCCAGCTGCGTTGGTTACACTCTATGTTTCGAGTGTTAAAGGGAATAAGGAGTGTGCGGAGGGTGCGATAAGGCATTTTTTGAATTCGTGTAGGATTTCGTTGCCAAAGAAATTGCATTTGCAGTGTGTGCCGATTGTGATGGAGTTTTGCAATTTGTTGAGGAAGGTTGGGAGTGATGATCCATTGTATATTGTGTGTAGGAGTTGTCTTGGTTCGTTGTTGGAGAATGGTGGGGGTGCGTGTGGGTCGAGGTATCGAGGAGGGGAGGAGGAGAAGGGAGTTATTTTGCAGGAGATTTTTCCATTTGTTAGCGAGCTGGGGGGTAAGTTGTTGAAAGATTTGATGGGGAGTATGGTGGGGAGCGTGGGGCCATCGGTGGCTGATGTGAAGGATTTTTCAGCGTTTTTGGTACCATTGCATAGTATGATTTCAGAGCAAGAGGCATGTAGGGGTCCGTTTTCAATGCCTTTGAACATAAGGGCATTTAATTATCCATTGTATGTGAAGGAGATTGAGCAGCTTCATGTGATATTTGTTGATTTGATGAATATTATGGAGAAATGTCTTGGGAAAATGCATGATTTTTCAAATCTGAAAACGAATGGAGAAGGTGAGTTGAATCATACAGGTTGGTCTCAATATTTGGCTATTTTGAAGGAGTTGAATAACATTGCTAAACTCTATGAAGGTGCTGAGGAAAAGTTTTGGACAGTTTTGAGGCATAGAAAGGCTTCCTTGTGTGTGCTGATTGTTAGATATGCAAAAAGAACTGAAGATCATCAGTGGCTTCTTCAGAACAAGGATGTGACTGGTTTTGAGTCTAGAAGGCATTTGGCTTTGATGATGTTCCCTGAGGTGAAAGAAGATTACGAGGAGCTTCATGAGATGCTCATTGATCGGTCACAATTGTTGTCAGAGTCATTTGAGTACATAATGCATGCCGACTCAGATGCACTGCATGGTAGTCTATTTCTGGAATTTAAAAATGAGGAAGCTACTGGTCCTGGGGTATTGCGGGAGTGGTTTTTCTTGGTTACACAAGCTCTATTTGATCCTCAAAATGCTCTTTTTGTGGCATGCCCAAGTGATCGCAGAAGGTTCTATCCTAATCCTGGTAAGCTTCTGCTGCCTGAATGCTATCTGATTTTCTCTTTTCTTGATTGAATATAGGGTCACCAATCCTGGTAACAAAACAAGAGAACCCTTATCATGAATGCCTTAAATGCTACAGGGTTCTCACTTTTCTCAATTGCATATAGTTCTTGATGATACGAATGCTTAAACAATATATTGGATTGCCTTGTGTCTGTTGTGTCTCACTTACATAGAGTTTGGAACATTGTTGCATATATTCTCACTGGATAATAAGAATATACTCGGAGGAACAAAATGTGCAGTTCCTTTAATCTATAGGAACTTACATTTAATGTGTAATGATGTTGTATCCATCACCTACAGCCATTCAAGAACCACTTGCTCTTCATTTAAGTTATGTTGTTATTGAGTGCAGTGAGCTCATCTGGAATTGTTTCACCCATTTTATTTTTTGAAGTCAAAATTAGGATTGAAGTAGTGATTTTTGGTTGGGGTGAAACTTCATGTAATAAACCGTTCATGTTTTTCTGAGAGTAGGATTTGTTTTTTGAACAACAGTTGCAATTAGGTTCATGAATGTTTTATTCTGTTTGTTGTATTTTCTCTCTTCTCAACTGAATATTTATTCCCGCATGATACTTACCATGTAAACAACACGTTATATTGTCATGTGTCTAATGTTTCAGATTGTGGGCTGAGTGTTTGTATTAATTTACTCTGGAAAGTAAACATTCACTGAATGGTAGTGGAGAGCTCCAACAGTTTATATGAATTGACATTGATACATGCTGATGCTGTATTAATCACTTACATCCATTGGACTATTATTCTTCATTGTTTTGATATATGCTAGTGTGAGGACATCTGGAAGTGTTACACCTAAATCTGGAGAATTTGACATTTAATATTCAATTTTAGACATAGTCATGATTGAATTAACATTTTTTTAGAAGTTTGACACTTTTCTTACACCTGATGTAATGCCGGGTGGCTTAACATGGTGAATCTTCTAAGTGACCTTAATCAAAGATATTTTGCTAATATTGTTTGGTGTTTAACTGTAGGAGAGATCAGTCACTGCATTCTTTAAGTGTTCTTTCTCTAACATTTATACGCAGAAAAGTCATTTACCATGTGAGTTCCTGATGGATGTAGGATAAGGGCATTACTTCCTGTAGGATAGGCTCACTAGCATAGGTATGTTAAGGGAAAATTCCTGAACCCTGTGTGTCACAAATATTTTATTGTGAAAAACCCGAGTCCCTAAGGTTATTATACAAGAATATTTCTCATGTATCTACAACTTTGTTGCCTGAATTTCGTGTTTCACTAATATGTTATTGGTTCCTTTTGGGGGATTGGCATGTCTAATTCTTCCACTGCATTAAAATTGCAAAGTGTTAGTTCTGAAATACCTCTTCAAAGAATCATCATTGAGGTTTGTTATTGCGTTCTGTTTCTGGACTTGAATTAAGTTGCATCATCTTGCTTGGATTCAATTGTTGGCATGGATTAGCACTAAAACAAAAGGGGTGTATTTTTATATATGTGGATTTCATTGTATTCATTTTATGTGCAGCATCCAAGGTGGATCCCATGCACCTTGAGTATTTCACATTCTCTGGTCGAGTGATGGCTTTAGCTTTGATGCATAAAGTGCAAGTCGGCATTGTATTTGATCGAGCATTTTTCTTGCAATTGGCTGGGATGCATATTACTTTGGAAGACATACGGGATGCAGATCCATGCTTGTATAGCAGTTGCAAACAGATTCTGCAGATGGATCCTGAGTTCATTGATTCAGATGCTTTGGGTCTGACATTTGTTAGAGAAGTTGAGGAGCTAGGATCCAGGAAAGTTGTGGAACTTTGCCCTGGTGGGAAAAGTATTGTTGTAAATAACAAGAATCGGGAGAAATATGTTGATCTTCTCATTCAGCATTGCTTTGTCACATCCATCTCTGAACCAGTATCTAGATTTGCACGTGGTTTTGCTGATATTCTTTCAATATCTGAGCAACAGAAGCTCTTCTTCCAGAGTTTAGAGCTTGAAGATCTTGATTGGATGCTATATGGAAGTGAAAATGCTATCTGTGTGGAAGATTGGAAGGCACACACTGAATACAATGGCTACAAGGAAACTGATCCTCAGATATGCTGGTTCTGGAAGGTATGTTCTTGCATGCTTATGTTCCTGTCACATCTCAACTATAAAGCTTCTCTCTTTTACCATATACTTTGCTCTTTTTCCCATATTTCTAGACTTCATGATATGTGCTCTAATCTTTATGTGCTGGATAATATATTTCCTTCGAAAAATACCTATCTGCAGATTGCATATCCTTACCAGGTGTACTGCTGTTTTGCTAATTAACTAAAGCCTAAATACTATGTGAATGCAATTCTTTCTATTGTACAAAGCTGCAGAAAATAGGACATGTGAGGTTGAGTGCCATTTCACAATTTTACAGCTGCGTCAGTTTATCTCTTTGGTCAATTTCTTTGAAGCTGAATGATGTGTGACTTAAGCTGTTGACATACAATAAATAGTGAAGCAATTCAAAGTGCTGTCCATGTTTGTCTTGTCAAATTTACAACTCAATCTCAAATGCTCAAGGTTGTGCCATGAATTCCTCAACATACTGATGATCTCATGGTTAAATAAGGAAGAACATTAGGAACTTGGTTTGGGTTCTCGAAGATCACATTAAGAGTTTTAAGTAATGTTATTATACGAAGTTTTGTGTTGAAACACATGGTATTCATGCAGTCATTTACATGAATTCAAATGCCATAGTGTTGAACATTCATGTTATTTTGATTGCAAATTTGCATAGAAGGGCATGAGATTGTTGCTTTGGAATTAGAGTGTGGTGGGTATGGTTAGGATGTCATATTTACCTTAACAAGTGTGGCATATTTGGGAGGGGGTACAGCCAGAGTTGAACGAGTGTAGATTTTGTTTCAATATTATTTATGGTTCATCTTTCTGTGCATGTCTGTGTGGTTGGTCGGGGAAGAAATGTTTTATTAGATAAGGATACAAATTGAAAACCGCAACAAAATCAGGGATCCATGGAAAATAATTCAATACTTCATCTTGGAAATCAAAGCTTGAATTAAGTTTTTTAATTTTCAATAACATTTTGTAGTTGGGAAAGGGTGGGCCCTGGGAAGGGGGATTCATTTGTCAACAAACACTGCTTTTGAGCAAGCTTGTTATATCCATTTTTGAATTCTCTGTAACTTTTTGGGTTTTTCTTTTGTGTCAGATGGTCTCTTTATCCCATCAGCAGTGCGGAGTTGGCCTTATTTATTTGTTAGGTGATAAAATTGAGTGTATGGTTTCCTTCAGTTTTTCTGTGCCATTAATGATAGAATGCCTGTTTCTTGGTATGATCCAATAGGTTTTGTTGTAATTTTCCAGTTACTTGAAAGAAACTAGTCAAAACCAAATGGAGTCCATGGTGAGAGTTGGAATGAGGGTAGATTTTGTTCTCTTACTTCCTTGCTTAGTGTGAGCTGTGCAAAGCAGAAATAAGATGCATATTGTTTTGGAAATCAGCCTTAAAAGCTTATCTTTGATAACAATGCGTGGTTGGAGTGATGCTCATTGTCAAGGCACTGCCTTTGAGCAAGTTTGTCATGTCCATTTAGGCCTTTAATTGGTGCTCTTCTCTCTTTAGACCTGTGTTTTTTACAAGTCCTATAACCATAGCTATTGTTGAGTTAACCTCATTAATTTGTTCCTCATCAAAAACTGAGGATGTGGGTTTCCCTTGAACTTTGATTTATCACCAATAGTAGGATGCCTGTTACTTGGTTGGTGCATTATTTTTTATTCATATACTTGGTGAATGATACTCAAGGTATTTGAAAGAAACCATTAAATACACGTGCACTCAATGGAATATTAAAGCCTTTTGCCCACTGAGAGAGCTAGATTAGCACACAATATATTTAGGTTTATTCCTGAAGTCTTCATAGTATTAGTGATATCTTTGGTCTTAAAAATATTCATGCGAATGTGAAAAGCCATTTTTGCTTGTATTTGCACTCCTGGACATCGAGTTCTTACCACCAGTCAGCTGCAGCTGAGACAGTCCCACCTCGGTTACTTAATAGTAAAGTTCTGTCAGAGCAAAAGCATTGCTTGTTATTTTATTTATCTTGTGCTTGAATATTTTGCAGATTATTGGGGAAATGTCAGCAGATCAGAGAAAGGTTCTGCTCTTCTTTTGGACCTCGGTGAAGTATCTACCTGTTGAGGGTTTCCGTGGTCTGGCCTCACGACTTCACATTTACAAGTCCACAGAGCCTCATGATCACCTCCCTTCATCTCATACATGCTTTTACCGATTGAGTTTCCCACCTTATCCAACCATGGCTATTATGCAAGATCGCCTCTGTCTCATCACTCAAGAACATGTTGGATGCAGTTTCGGCACATGGTGATGCACTGGTCACTTCCACTTCAAGGGTAAAGAGGGATTTTTATTGCACATAGATTTGAAGTCAGTTTGTACAGATAGGTTTATGTTGTCAGTTTCATTAGACTATGTAAGAGAGTCCCGTAGTTAATTTATGTTTCCTCCAGTAAAGTTGAGATGCCATTGCTCTTTTTGTCCAACTGTTAGTATAGGTATAGCATAAATAATGCTGGGGGCTAATAGGAAGAAAACCTCTATGCTCCCATTGGACTTCCTTCATCAGTAACAGTAGCTGCTTTTCATTTCATGTAAGTACACAGATTATGCAATGACATCCAAGTTCATTGAAAGTCCAAAAATGGTGGAAGATTCAAAGGTTTCTCTTTGCGAAAAATCTGTAAGTTTTTCTTCTGTTAAGCATCTATATTAGCGTGCTTTGAATCTGTCGAACTACTATTCCCGTGCTTCCTATTTTCTCCCCTCGTATTTTCTTTCTCAGATCAGTTGAGATGAAACACAGTGTTAGCTTTCGTCTAATTTGAGCTCTATCAACTCAGGGTTTCATTTTTGTTAATGATTCTTTGTGATCCACAGATTATTGTGAATCCTCATCATGTGAAGGCACATGATGGAACAGCCTTTTCCCCCCATGAAAGCACCTACAAATGTAGGTCCATAGCACATTCCCGCTTTTAGATTCAATCAAGCATCTAGGTTTTTGTCCTTTGCCTTTGTCATGCCTGATCCCGTATGAATCCCGTGCTGTGACGCCGGGTTTGTCTCTGATATGTCGTTTCCTATTATTGAATTGCATGGAGTTAAAATTGACTGATACCATTTCTCATCGTTGTGGCACCAAGTTGCTGTCACCATTCGTAACCGAGCCACCTAACATTTACATATCTTTCCATTGGAAACGAGCCAGTGTAAACTTGTCCTGGCCTTCACAGATTCAAGTCCACATGCCCTGTCATATTAGCCTCTTCTAATTTGTCATGTTGAAAAAAGTAGGGGAGGGTTAATTGGGGCCTAATTATTTCCTAAAAACCGACTTTAGAAAGCTACATGAAGTGCATATTTCATTAAAATTACATTATTTCGATGCAATGATGTTGCCTGGAATGTCCTGTAGGTACCTATATATGTAAACATAATAGTCCTTGTCTAGATATTGTGATGATGCATATAAATGTATTCCGATCTGATTCGACATGAGCTTAACTTGTTGTCGATCATAGATTGTAAATTCATAACCCTGTCCTATTCTCATTTCTTGGCGTTTTGTGCAAAAATGACATTAGGTTCTGTGCTTTCGAAATGTGTAATAAGTTAAATTTAAAATAATAAATCGATGGGCTTTAGGTGTTTTTTTTGCTGGTTTTAATAACTTGTAATTATCGAAAAATACGTGATTTTCAATACAAGGGATAGGGGTACTTTAGAAAAGCTTTTCCATCTGAATTGCCAAATACACACAGCAAATCCTGTAAAAACTAGCAAGTGCTCATCAGCTAAACATAAATATAGAATATGATTTTTATTATCAAGCCTAGAGATCACATCATCACACCATTTCAAAACCATTACAACCTCTTGGAACCCACATGGATCCAAACCCCATGCCATCATGAGTCATGGCTCATGACCCTCACACTTCAATAGCAGCCATTCTCGTCGTGTATTCTGACCTGGGCTGGCAACCTGATGTGGATCCAAGAGCTTAATAGACTCTATAGCTTCCATATCCCATAATCCCACCCAAAACCCTTTTCCTTAACCATAATCATAAATCAAAAAAAGAGAGAAATGAAACAAAACAGAGACCTCATGAGGACTTCGACAGTGCAACCTAAGAGAAACAAAGACCCGATCACTTCATAGAATCTATTCACTCAACGATCTCCACTGGAACTTCTGTGCTGGTTGTCTCGGCAGCTGGTGCTTCGGCTGGCTTCTCTTCTTCTGCTGGCTTCTCTTCCTCGACTGGAGCTGGAGCTGGTGCTGCCTCCTCCTTGGTCTCTTCTTCTGCTGGTTTCTCCTCCTCAACAGGAGCTGGAGTTTCTTCTACTGCTGGAGCTGCAACCTCTTCAGGCGCAGCTTTTGCTGGCTCTTCTACAACCTCCTTGGTCTCAACCTCAACTGCAGGTTCAGCTTCAGGTTCTGCGGCCGGAGCATCAGCTGGTGCTGCTTCGGTTGGTTCTTCGGCTACTGCCTCAGCGGCAGGTGGTGCGGTTTCTGTGCCTGTCTCCTCAGTCTTGGTCACCTCAGGTACCTCAGTCTCTGGGATTGCTGGAGCAACTGCGACCTGCAGCAATAATCATACTGATATTTATCCCAAAATGTATAATCCAATGGAAGAAAGCTAGAAGAAGGATTCTTTAAGATTCTTTTTTTCATCCATTCTATCCACAGAAGTAGTTTCCTTTATCTGTAGAGCTCTTGCTAAGATCATATAGAAACCTGGAGGTTGATCAAGAAAAGAAGTTGCAATAAACTGTAAGATGGAACCCTCTCCATCACAATCGTCATAAACAGAAGGATCAGATGAGTTGAAGCTTAAATAATGGATCGATCAATTACTTGAGCTAGAGTTAGAGGTAGAAACTTGATCATCATCAACACAACAAGAAGGTTATGAAACTTGTTTGATCATAAAAGTAGTGAACAGCAAATTAAACTATAACTTCAAAGAGACGATATTAAACAAAAGAGCTAATCGATTAACACAAGTCGATGACCAAATATGATTGGAAAACTAAAATGAGAATGAGTGATTCATCACTTGAGCAAGATCAAGTTGGGTTGTAATAACATTCCACAAAGAAGTATTTTTGAAGAGATTGTTACCTCAACAGTGGCCATTTGGACAAAAGATAATGGGATTTGAAGAGAGATTGGAGAAAAAGGAAGGAGGGTTGGTGCAGGCAAAGTAGAAGGATGCTTGCTTATGAGCTAGTGAAGTGAAGAGATGATCAACGGGAGAGCTATTTATAGAGAAGTGAAATGCATCGGTTGATAAAAGAATGAGAGCATGAGATCACAGGAAGCATGCCCACTCGAAGAATCTTTCAACCTAGACACCTCATATTGCTGACAAGAAACAGTAGCATGTCTTCCTAGTTGTAAATATTTTATTTCTTTTTCAATTTTAAGTATAATTGATATAAGGATTTTTTATATGATTATTTTAGTAACTAGGATTGACAAAATTTGATCCAACAATGAGTTGGCAATGCCATATGATGGAGGCCATTTCTCATATCATCACCATCATATCTTTCGTTTTGAGTGGGTTCCTTTTGTCTGTGTTTTTTTATTTTTTAAGTAGGGCATAATGTAGGTTAATTACAGCTTAAATTTTTAAAGGATCTTCTGTTAATTGGTAATATTCTAATTAACCATGAATTCTTTTTTCAACTTTTTGACATTTTAGTTGAATATTTTTTTCACCGGTCGATCATGCTGACATCTAAATCGATTAAAATTCATGTTTTTATTTATTTATTTATAGCATATGAATTGAGATTCATATTCAACTTGTATATCTTCATTATTCATGTACAAATATCCAATATCAAACATAGATAAAATAAAAAGGTATTTGCAAGGTTTATTTGCTTATCATCCTGAAAAGATTAGAAATCAAATTCCACTTTTCTATATATATATATATAGACACAATGCAGAGAAGGTACAAGATTCTACCAAGCAATATTAGTAAAGAAAAATAAATTGTATAATAATTATTGAAATAAAAACAAATGGTGTACACACTATTTTAGCTTTTGCAAACCCTAAAAGACAGAAATGGTGTCTCATCCATGAATTACGGCTCCTTGGTGCTAATCTTCATGATAATAAAAACCAGTGGCGTACAAGAAATGACAGATTTATTTCATATTTTGACATAGTCACATGCCAAGCAATATATTTGTATGTACTTATGGAGTACAAAATTAATCTTTCCCATCGAGAACATCAAGAGATTGAGCCATCCACGTTATAGTTGAATGAAGATCTTGTCCATAATTGTTCTGTTTAATTATTTCCAATTATTCTTATTAAGTAAACTTATATAAGGGACAAGTTTTAATTAAATTTTATTATATATATATATATATATATATAGATATGAATTATTATATAGAAATTAATGGGATTTATTTTGTTCAAAAGTAAGTTTGTAAATTAAAGTTTTCATTGAAATAAATAAATAAACTTTTTTTTCCAAAAGGGCAGCACCACTTTATTTTCAAATTAAATGAAATTTATTTTATTTGAAAACACGGATGAAACAGCAATCATGCACTTGCTACTGAATAGTAAGATTTTTAAAAAAATGATAATTGGAGTCGTTGAAAAAAGTAAATATTTATTTGGCGGCAGCTTTGGTATCTACAAACACACACAATGATGAAAGAATTAGCCTTAAAGGACTGCTTTTCGCTGTTGTGGTCAATTTTTTTTCCATTTTTTAAGGTTTTTAACTATCCCTTTCCCCAAACCACAAACATTTTCATACTGCAGCATCGATGTGGAGCCAACAATGGTGTCTAGGCCGGTGCCTGAAGTGGGGCCCTTCAATCACCACCTATCATCATTACCGTCCAAGTGTCATCATGCCCCGCACAAACAATTTTCGTGCCATGGTTTTTATTTATTAATTTCATTTGGTTTTCATGTTTTTGATTTGATTGAAACAAGCTATTAATGAAAATTATAAGATTTTGCATGGTTGGAGTTTTAGAGAAAAAAAATAAACAAACAGATGCAAAAAGGATAAAAAAAAATTGTTTAGTTGGGGAGATATGATCAAATACATAAAAATAAACTTGGATTCTAAAATAAATTTTTTAAATTTTTTTTAGATTTGAAAAAAAATTTTATTTTTTATATATTTTTTTCGGACCCGGGATTGAGTGGGTAAGACCTTAACTATTTCAGACTCTTTATAAAGGTTAGCACGTCTCAATTCGAATCTGAGACTTGCAATGCAAATCTTAAATTTTTTGGTACCACGTTAGTTTTTTTAGTATATTTTATCCTTTTTAAAACATGAATAATGAAAGTATATATATATATATATATATATATATATATATATATATATATATATATAATCATAAGTTATCCCTTCATGGTTTATGATTTGATTGAAATTAAATATATTGATTGAGATTTATTTTATTTTTATTTTTCTAAAAAAAAAAGAGATATTTTAAATACGGTACCAGAAAGAAGTACCAACCATGGACCATGATTTTGCTTTCTTCTTTTTTTTTGCTCTTTATATATACAACCCCTTTTATATAGCATTGGAAACCGACCTTCCTTAAATAGGGCTTTGGTGGGCCAACGTCCACATGCTTTCCAGGTAGGACTGTCGTGATGTTGGGACCCACTTTCAGCCGTCTGATTTGCCACGCTTGATAACAGTCAGTGATCTGATCGTGTCTTCGTATAATGCCACACCACCCCTTCTCCTTTCTCAAGGACCGAAATAAAAATTAAAACAATTCCACGTGTACTCCCCACAAAAGACCTTGTCTTGAAAATATGGAGTTTTTTAATCCTGTATTTTAGTATGAAAAACTTATCTTCAAATATATATCATGGATATGCATGATGTATTTAAAAAATAATTATTTTTTTCCAATTTCAAGAGTATTATAAGACCCACTTGTGTCGACTTTTTTTAAAAAAAAATAACTTTTAATATTAGGCTGATTGGATATTAAACTTTATAATTTATTTTGTTTTTTTTTATAGATTTATCATGGTTTCTTTATATGAGTTTGATAGGTTAATCTAGACCGACTTAAATTATTGTTTTTATTTTATTTTTTATTTAAACCTTCAATGTTGATTTGATTGAGAATTAAAATTCATAATTTGTTTTTTATTTACTTTTATAGACATCACAGTCTTATAACCAAGTTGCGGGTTAAGCTGATTGCCTTGAGCTTCTTTTTTTCCTTTTTTATAGTTGAATTTTGTTTCGATCTCATCCTTCAATATTAGTCTTTACTAATAATTAAGCTTCACAATTTATCTCATCTGATAGTATCAGATGATTTGAAAGTCTTGATCAGCATGTACATGAAATTAAATTAAGATGTGATGCACTTTTTATTTTTCTTTATCAATAAATTACATTTTCCTCCTATTTTTTTGAAATTTAGATGTCTAGCTTTTTTTAAAATAATAATTATAATGATCTTTAATGTTTAACAATTAGAATATTTTAAGGTCATTCCTTTTTCTTTCTTTTTTCAAATTTCAAAGGGTTAGCAAGATGGTTAAGAATGTAAATTTTTATTTTTGACTCGCTATATTTAGATCTTAAAATCTTTATGATATGAATATGCGTCTTTAAAATCACTCGGAAAATAAATTGTTTCAATCAATATACGTCCCCTCAAAAGACCTAGAAATTACATACATATTTACATATGTATATGTATAATTAAATTTATAAATTTATTGTATATTAGAAAGTGTTATATCCGTAAAGACCCTTTACTAGAGTTAAATATTGTTTTTAGGTTATAAACATGATATAAAGACAATAAAAACCCCTAAACAATTATCAAATGACAAATAGAGAGAGTAGAATACTATTTTACTGCTAAAATGCAACATTTTGAGAGTTTTCTAAAAGGGTAAAATCATTATTTCACTGTTTCAATCCATGAAAAACGAATGCATATCTATAGTGAAAATCTCACACCTTTTAGCTTTTCTTTTTTTTAATAATAATAATAATTAGGAAAAAAGATACCATGTTAAACCAGTGAATTAAGAAAATCATCGTTACGTTACCAAATTTGTAAATTGGATTATTGACTCCACAGAGTTTAATAATCTATCTAGTTTGTGTTTAAAATTATTTTTTATTTAGCTAAACTTTCTAAAAAATAGATCGTACAATGATGTTGCGATACTTTTTTTATATCATGATAATCATATAAAAGACATGTTAAAATAAATTATCAACTCTAAATCCTTGTAAACTCATCATATAGGAACTAGATTAAAAAGAAATCAATTAACAAAGGAAAAATGGTGAGAAAAAAAAACCACCATTGTGAATTAGTTTGTAATCCATAATGCCAATAGGTGTGGGAAAACAATGTATTCCATATATTTTTTTAGTTTTATACTTAATAATTGATTTGTTTTTAACATATTTATTCTATTTAAAAAAAAATGATATACTTAAATGTGTGTTTGATAATCCAGCGCATGATACTTTTTTAAATATTTTTTTAATTAAAAAGCTGTTTATTTTATATATTACATCAACACATCATCTAAAAAGTAAAAAACAAAACAGTGAGAGCTAAAAAACAAACACAACTAATTAAATAATATATTGCCCATAAAGAAATTTTTATTAAAGAGAATTACAGATAGGAACGGCGTGTCATCTTCACGTTGCCTATACACGGACACACTGTAAAGTGAGAAAGAAAAGGTGTTGAAAAGTAAATGTTCGACCCCATGAGAGGATGAGCAGCTAGCCATGGCTCCAACAAGTAGGAACATGGCACAGTGGATGGCTTAACATGGGACAGCTTGGCCTGACCCAATGGCTGCTTATTATTGATTACATTCACACCCACCATTTTTAGACAGAGGAAGGAAGGTGAAGACTGTGCAGTGGATCATTTCATTTCAATTAGGTTCTTTATTACCGCTGAACTAATTGTGTCAGGCTTTCTGTGGGGGCCATAAGTCAACACTCTTCTATGAATCAGTGTTGTTAATTTTGTTTCGATTTGATTCGATCGAAATGACCAAGACATTTTGTACTTGTTAAAAAAAATGAAAATAAAACGGTATAATTTTTACCTTATTTAAAATTTCGGTCTATTTTAGAAATTTCGCTCAAATTCTAGTTAGAACGTTCCGATTTCGTCCGCTCGTTTCGTTTTGGTCAAATAGTGTTTTTTCAATCATATCTCTTAATCCAACCGTTAGATTGAGATAAAATTTTATAAGAAGTCTCTTGATATATTTAAATATATTATTTTAAAATTAATGACCTTGCGAGATGAATGATAATATTCTCATAATATTATACATGTTCATATTTTTGTTAAAAGAAATCATTTTATTGTGTTGTTTTTTATATTAAATTACACAATTCTAAATAATTTTATTTTTATCTTTGAAACTAATTTTTTTTAATTAATATATATATATATATAATACAACTCGAAACATTTCAAAACCAAAACATTCAATTCCAATTAAAAAAACAAATAACCAATTGAAACGGAATTGACAGTCTTTCCTTAAACTATGCTTATGAATTTTAGACAAAACCCACAAACAATAATACTTGTTCAGGATTAGCTATATAACGGATTTGATCTACGTCCATCAGAAACCCAGAATCTAAATAGCATATAAGCTTCGAGCATCACCTCTCGTCAAAAAACATTTTCAAAACAAAACTCATTATAACGTGTCCATGCATGCAATATATAAGAGCAAGATCCAAGAAGCTTCGAGCATCACCTCTCGTTCAGAAACCTGCAGTTCTTCCTTCTCTAAAATCAATGTGAAATTTGCAGGCAAATCATGTAAACGAATCTCGTTGATATGAAAGGGAGGGCACGAGAGTACAGTACAGAACTAAATAATTGATCCTCTAGATATTGACATTTCAGTATAAATTGGAACGCTCAACTGGAGAGGGACGTCCACTTTTGAGGGTGGCCCAGGGATGTAGCTTTCTGCTGCTAAATTTTCTGCTATATCTCAGCAATCCACCTGGTCCATGGAGAAAGTGTTTGATAAAGAAGCGGGGCAGCTCCGACAGGATACATCAATGAAGTTTCAAAGTAACAGAGGTTTCCACCCACCAACAAAGAAAGTCAGCTTAATGCTGAATCTGTTTATCTTTTGAATCTTTTAAAGTTTCCACCATATCTGATGGCTATCAAGCAATAATGTAATATACTACTGTAAATTGCTCAACGCACTAGACAATGGCATCACTAGTTCGTCCAATCACAGAAAAAAGAATGAAATGATACAAAATCAAGTATTATCGAAAACTGAGCATCATAACAGACTACCTGGTAATTGGTTTCATTGTCAAGTCATTAATATGTTTCAAATGTTCTTGGAGAGCAAGCTGAAAGATACGCGTTTACAGGGAAAGTATGGTATTACCACCAGCAGTGCGGAAAGCTTCTCCAATGGTTGTAATAAAGACTTTGAATTCAATCTAATTGCTACAATGATGGATTCGCTGGTTCTTATAATTGTTAGCCAACGCACTGACAGCA
Organism: Salix suchowensis; assembly: GCA_029030765.1. Lineage (NCBI taxonomy): Eukaryota > Viridiplantae > Streptophyta > Magnoliopsida > Malpighiales > Salicaceae > Salix > Salix suchowensis. Next base: position 29,886,899 of record CM054995.1, on the reverse strand, counting down.
ATCAAGCAAAGTTCCAATAAGAATCCATGAAAGAAGAAGGAAGCCTTGTTGAGCATAAAGCCATTTGGCAGCTGGCGCTTGTTGCCGAAGTTCAGCTCACAAGTTTTTTCAACACTGCTTCAGCACGCTGCTCGAATTTTGGTAGGGCCCATTCATGCTGAATTATGTCAAGGCCATCTTTCTCAGCACTCAAGCTCTGGGGAGAATACAGATAGATAAGATTAGCAGTCAATAGTTGTTGTATAACATTATACGTACAGATATATATATATATATATATATATATATGTATATATATATATTCACTGAGTTAAAATTTGAAAGAGAAGATGTATGGTAAAAAATTTCTCTAGGTACATCCCATACTCGACCATATATTTAACTGATTACAAGGCAAGATAAGATTAGCAGTCAATAGTTGTTGTGTAACATTATACGTACAGATATATATATATATATATATATATATATTCACTGAGTTAAAATTTGAAAGAGAAGATGTATGGTAAAAAATTCTCTAGGTACATCCCATACTCGACCATATATTTAACTGATTACAAGGCAAGGCCAGTGGACATTCTTGCCCGTAAAATTTAATTTAGATTTATAAAGTACACATCAGTCCCAACAATTCCAATCCCTTTGGAAAATGCAATATATTCACACCTTTCCAGATCTTCAATTCCCTGGTCTAAAATTCAACAGACAAAAACAGGGATCAAGTATGTTGTCGTGGTCCCATAAGAAAGATTCTCAACAAAAATAAATCTAATCCCTAATCAAGCACCAGACATTTCTAAAGTAGCAAAGAAAAACAAGCCAACGCTGTTCAGAAAAGCTGGTTAGTAATTATGGTGACATGCTTAGAAAATTTAAAACAAATTAAAGTAGGCATCATGGAATGCCCCACAGCTCCACCTGAGGAGCAAAAGAGTGGCCAGGGCTGCAAAATGGACAGCTCAAAATGGTGGCAGCAGTCATAAGAGAGGCTAGCCAAACAGAGAAAGTGCATTACAGCCTTGACCTGAACCAGGCAAGGCCTGACTTTACAGTGTTGACCTCATTATTATGAATCAAATTCCACATTATGTTCTGGCTTTCTTTTTTGCATGTGCTGTGGGGGAAGGTAATTGGGGGTTCTGTAAAGAATTTCCACTGATATTCTTTTGGCATTCTCTTGAATTGGTGCAAAATGATATAGAGGATCCAGACATATCCAGAACTGACCAAACCCAACGCACCATGGCAAACCTTGTCCCAGTACTGAGAAAATTACGTTGGCCAGGGGCAACATCAAGGCTGTCATCTCCTTTACTCAGTGTCTTAAATATTCCTGACTGCAATATTCCTTTTACAATCCACCAATCAAATCAGTCTAATCACAACCCATTCTCCTCATAGTGCTAGCAAAAGACTTTATATTTTCATAGAAAGTGGGGGCAGCTAATAATGAAAAGAGCTCTATACACAATACCAATCACAAGGTCAGGTTCAAGTGCCATTTGAAGCCCTTCAATTGACAAAGTTATAGTCTTCTGAAATATAAGTGGGGATTCATGGCTAATTCTATCATAGAGAAATCTAAGAACCTATATCAATGCTATAAGGACTTTCTTTAATCCCAAACCATTCTGCTATTTGGTTTTTCCCAGAAAAGAAAAAAAATTGAGGAGAAAAAAGGCAAGCTGCATAGCAGACAGTTGAGCTAACTGGACCACATAAGAATTCAATATGATAAGCAACGCTTGCAAGTGATAGTAATGAAAAGGTGCGGCCAATTACCTACAACATCATGGTATTTTTGGACAGTGTTTGACAACAGGCAGGACACAATAAGGAACCCACCCAGATATCTGTTACCTAAACACCAGCACCAGTGATTGCGATGACTGTAAAAAGAAGCTATCTACTTTTAATGAACCCTTGACAACTAATGAAAGGACATGGCAGTCTTGCTTAGTTGGTACTTGGTAGACACTAGATACCTGTTACCTAAACAAACCAGCACCAGTGCTGGCAACAAGTCTATATTGAAGCTGTCTACTTCTAATGGACCCTTGAAACCCCATCAGCCATCAACAACTCATAAAAGAGACTTAGTTCATAGTTGGAAGACACTTGTTGCCTCTAGCACCACTAAATCACCAGGTCTAAATTTCTAGTTGTACTTATAGAGGTATAAATTGTCCACTTTGAATATGATCCAACAGTTTCTTAATTCTTTTTACTCATTTAAATAAAAAGAATTAGTAGTTAAAATCTAAATAGCCATTGCAATGGGAAAGCATGATTCAACTCCCAATCATCTCTACTCAAATCTGAGTTGCTAGTGAAACCACAGAATCTAAAGATTTTGTTCATGATAGAATCATAAAGATGTAACATGCTGTTTTTCCTTTTTCACACAATGATGGGAGCAAAGTTAAATGAATGACAGCTACTTAACTACAAAGCCGTATAGCCCCAGTGACAGTATCCATCTATTCCCTGTTAGCACAATCTTGGCAGTGTCAATCTACATGGTCTCGATTTAGGTCAGTAAAATAGAAACCAGCAGATCAATACACAAGGGCAATTCTTTGAACACATAACAGTCAGACTGCAATCAATGTAGTAAGGACATAATTATTAATAACTACATCTGTTCAAAAAGATCATGTAAGGTATACTAATTATAGATAGCAGTCAAAAAGGACTGTGAAAAGATCTCTAATGTTTACCATTTAAACAATTTGTTTTTTCAAGCTAAAATGCTCATCAGAGAACCAGTTAAGTTTGTACCTTGGTTGGATCAAAACCAAAACCACCCATTTGCATCATCCGCTGGGTATCATCCATAGCTGCATTACAAATATCGTATTTGAGCATCTTGAGAATATATCCAGAAATCCTAAAGTACACAAAAGTCCAATTTATGCTTCTGGACTCTAGCACCAATGATTTTGCAAGAGAAGCAGCAGTTCAAATCTCAGACAAAATAGATGTAACAACTACAAAGATTTAAGAACTAATACTAACCATTTTCTTCACCCAGAATGAGACTAAATAAACCCCTTAATCCAAACAAATTAAGGAAATACCTGCAAAAGAAAGGGTTTTGGACAAATAGAGATATTAAACTAAGAGCAAGTCCAGAATTCTCTAGAAAATGTTTCTCAATTTTTTTTCAGAATACAATTTCTTATGCATGGACATAGTCAAATACCATGATCGACTGCTGACATAGCTAACATCCACAGTGCTCAGATCAATCCCATTTTGCAGCATAGATCTGAATCTCTGAGTCAGTGGAAATGGTATCTTGGCTGCACGGAATAAGGGGATCAAAACAAAGTTGTAAGATAAAATCCAGAAGGAATTTAAGATCAACAAACATTATAGACTAAAGTTATTTATTTAATGTAGAGATAAGCCACATTTTGGCATTAAGGACCTGAAATGTAGTTTAAGAATCAGAAGCTAAAAAGAGCAGCAAAAATAAAAAGACTCACCTGCAACAAATCCAGAGAAGAAAAAGTTGACCCATGCAAAGGTAAGAGTCTGGCCAACAGGAAAAAACACAAATCAATGTGCTAAATTATCTTGTTTGAAAAGACACATTAGAGAAGGCTAATAAGCTCTTGAACTGTTAATACCTGGGGTATAATCATAGAAAGGTTTTTCTTCATCATGTCCATGGCCATATTTGGGTCAGAGAACATTTGTGCTTGTGGATTTTGACCCTGACCCTTGGGAACATGCAACAACCCATTTTCCTAATGAAGAGTAATTAACTTTTACGTTAGCATCTTACCTACTGGAAATGGAAAAATTCAAGCTAGCATCAGAATTATGACCCTAAATAGCTCTCACATATCAAATCTGAGGTGCAACAAAGCATGGCAACATACCATATATCTAAAACCCTCCAATACATAAAAAAAAAATACAACAAGAATCATGTCAGACCTGCTTGGAAATTGAAAGAAAATGTAGTTTCAAAAACAAAAACCAAATCTCAAATCTCTTTTACACTAAAACAAAATTAACCACAAAACATAACCAATTTAGATACTTCCACAAACAATCAACAAATCCAACATTCAATCACCCTAAACCAAACAAACCAAAAAATAAAAATAAATCAAAACCTCATTGCTAAAATAAGCCCTTCGAGCTCGAAACGACTTAGCAGGTATAAAGTTAGCTCCAGCTCGCAAGTTCCTTGCTCTCACAACAACTTGCCTGCAATAAAATCACAAAACAGGCAAGCTTTAATACAAATAAGAAAAAAAATCTGAAAATACGTTTTCAATAACAAGAACAATCACTAAAACCACCAACAATAGCATGAAAAATAACAAAAGAACCAGAACTTAGCACTAAAGAGAGAATTTATGACATGGGTATTCAATAACAAGCCAAAAATCACCAAAACCAGCACAAAAACAATCTAAATCACAAAAAGAAACAAACTTGAACAATAAACAGAGATTTTGTGACATGCGTTTTCGATAACTAACCCTTCTTTAACAACTTTAGCATCTGGAGTTTGCTGAGATTGCATAAGCTTTGAAACAAAGTAACGAAGGATCCCGATAAGAATCATCACGACTGTTAATGGGATCAGCACCCAATCTCTTATAGCTGTGTCTAGCACTAGATCTTCTGCCATTGCTTTCTTGATTGGACTGACCCCACCAAAATCAGACACAAAGTTCTGATCTTTCGAGTGACTAATGTACAGTCGTTGCTCTGTAGTTCTGGTCTCTGGTTTGTTTGTGATGGAAGGAGTAGGGATATGAGCGTCTTTGTTGGAATAAATCAGGGGTGTTGTTGTCTCTTAGAGTAGTAGAGATTCAAAACGCAGAGTTTCCATCCAGTTTTAAATAGCTGTTTCATTGCTTTTAGAAGTGTTGTTTATCTAAAGATTAATTAAAAAACTAATTTTATTATTTTTTAAAATTATTTTTATATTAATAAATTAAAATAATTTAAAAATAATAATAAAATATTAATTTAAACAAACTAAATATTTAAAAAAAATACTCTTAAAACATAAAAACAAACCTGCTTTTAAAGTTAAATTACAATTAATTTAGGTAATGTGATTGGTTGAACAGTAATTTATTCGAGTAGCCTAGCCAAATTTATATAAGACTTCTTCAAGTCAGATTTTAAAAAAAAAATCTTATGTTGTTTAAGCTCTTTTAATTTTAATTTTAATATTAATTTACTCATTGATTATACCTGCTAAATTGAATTAATAACTCAAACCCCTAAACTAGTTGTATAATTGCGGTTTGGGCTTGTGAAAGAGGTGTTTGTTTATAATATTAATTTTCTAAAGTTTTCTTCTATTAATTAGATTTGAGGGTTTACGTAATTGGTTAAAAATTAATGTTTTACATGATTTTCATGCTCTTTAATCTTTTTGATGAGATTCAAGTTAAACATACCTAGGAAAGCTTTTATGATATGATCATATCAAAATCATTATAAATTATAAATAAAAAAAACGTGAATTTAATATTTTTTTCCAAGTTAAAAATAATTTAAAAAACATCTTACTATTGACTTGTGTTTTTATTATCTGATAATTATTATTATTATTAAGTTAATAATCTCAAAAATGGTGATATATAAATATTTTTCTAACTATAGAAACAAAACTTGTCTAAATAATGTTTGAGAGTGTGTATTAAAGGATTTTCTGATTCGAATTACAAGGGCAGCCTGCCTTCTCAATGGAGGTTTTCTGTTAACAAATCATCTTATTTAAAGTTGAAGTTATTAAATAAGATTTTCATAATATGATTTATATCATTCTCTAACACATCCCCTTCAAGTGAAAATTCTTTGGGCTTGAAACTTTGCACAGACCTACATTACCTTGGGCTTGATTTTTATCAAATAGAATGAGGGTGGTGAGAAATCGAACTCGTGTCCATTGGGTCAACAAGACTCTGATACTATTTCAAAGAACCATCTCACTTAAAAGCTTTAAGTTATTAGGTAAGTTCTCTCACCACCCCCTATTCTATTTGATAAAAATCAAACACATGGTAATGTGAGTATGTGCAAGTTTAAGCCCAAAAAGATTTTCACTTGAAGAGGTGTGTTAGAGAATGATATAAATCATATTCTGGAATCTCATCTAACAGCTTAAGCTTTTAGGTGAGTTGGTATCTTGACATGGTATTAGAGTCTTGTTGACACAGCGGTCACGAGTTTGAATCTCACCACCCTCATTCTATTTGATAAAATATCAAGCACAAAGTAATGTTGAGTATGTACAAGTTTAAAGCTCAAAAGGGGTTTTTTCACTTGAGGGTGTGTATTAGAGAATAATATAAATCATATTTTGAGACCTCATTCTAAAAACTTGAGTTTTTAAGTGAGATGATTCATTAATAAGTTCTTATAATTAATATGATATATATTATTTTTTTCTTGGTAAGCATCACACAGTCTCAAATCTTAAATCAATTGGCTGAGTATAAGAACATAAAAGACAAATGCAATCAGTCACATACTACAAAGTTCGATGAAATTGTAATTCGAAATAGCTAGATTTTGGCATCTCCTTGAACTCCTTCTGCTCAAGTCATATGGAACTATCAAATACCACCCCGTCCTTCCGAGTCTGCTAGTTACTTTCTGGATAAGAAAATGATTGCCAAGAAAAATATATAGCAGCTTGTAACTCTGATGGAATAATGGAATACCTCCATAGTCCTCGAGTTTCATATGAGTCGATGTCAACAAAAGGCTTATCATACATACGAAAACATCTTATAACCTTGTAATCATCTTCTTCTTGAAGATAACCAAACCGTAACAAGGTGAAAGAGTTCTCAACTGTGGCGATAGTGAAATCAGAGAATGGAGGGATGAGTTTGAAAACCCCAAAAGAGAGATTCAAGCGAAAGTTATATGGATAAACAGTGTTGGTCCGAAATGCAAAGTATGCCATTGCTTGAACCAGAAATTTTGCACGTTTTCTATGCTTAATGAAAAAGGAAATGGCAGCCTTCTTGCTTTGCTCCATTCTTCATCCTCAACACAATAAAGCTTGGAGTCAAGCTTCAGGACAGGATTTGGGTTCTTCAAATTTTCTATTCGGATGCTACTTGACAAACCCTAGATTGCCAAGGAATGCCAACATTGAGTTGACTGGGCAGTCTATCAAAAATATCGGTGATGATATCACAAGGAATGTTAGTTAATTTTGGCTATTGGCATGTTGTGATATATATATACATGTGTGTGTGCGCGCGCGCGCGCTAACTCCCATGCAAAAAAACAATTTAGAGAGCTAAATTGATTAAATAGTTTTTTGAATAGTGTAAATATAGTTTTTTTTTATATGTATTCCAATAGTAAAAAGCCATTTAGAACAACTATTTTTGTATATATTATTTTAAATATAGTTTAATTATTTTGTATATAATATAATTATACAATTAATATGAGTAATTATATGATTAATATAAGCTAAGTTGTGTTGCAAACCAACTCTTAGCTTTCCAGAATCAAAGATAGTGGTAACGACCCATGAAAAACATCTCTCAGTATCCTGAATTGCCCAAGATCAGTAGGTAAGACTCAGAGAAACATATGATCATCTATGACTATGGGATAAAGGTTATTAAAATGTAAAACATGTTCTTAGGACCATTAAAAAGGTCTGCATGTTGAGAATATTATGTTTAAGAGAGGTCCACGAAAGGAGGTATATCCAAAGTAGTAAAATCGATGATGCACTAGGCAACTGAACCCTGGTTATGACTTTTTTTGTTTCACTTGCTATAAATAGCAGGTGAGACAGGAACAACCATTTTAGTTGTTCTGATAGAACATGCGTTGAAGATGAGAAAAAATGAGCAAAAATGCTAAAAAGATATTTTTTTTTTTACTTTTCCTCTTTTAATAGCATAGGTGTTGGAGTTGCTATGTAGATGGGAGTACATATGAACAAAGGAGGAGGAGGCCTCATTGGCCATGCTTTCATTAATAAAAGATATCTGAGTAGATTCTGATCCACTATTTTCTTGATAAGATCATCAGGAACCTCTTCAGATTACTGCTTGAAGCAATGAAAGTATTCCTTCAAATTCTTTTCTTGCAATGAAACCCCCAAAAAACAAAGAATTCTTTTCTTGCATGTTACTTAACCTTTCCTTATTCCAAAGGTCCCTCAAAATAATTCTACATCCTCAATACTTATGTTTATGATCCATCCCATGCTTATGATCTTCATCCAACTCAACATTCCAATGGCCATCGTCTCTCTCCCCACCTTGTTAAATGGAACTAGACTATTCCTCTCAAATTCACCTCCAAAACTCACCCCACAAGCAAGGAATTCCTACAATCCTGCTACAGATCATAAAAATATACGTACAGGAATTTGTGCTTGTGTTGCGAAATGCCATCCACAATTCTTGCACCAACCTTTGATTGAAACTAGCTTCTCTTCAAGACATAGAGGCTTATTTCCACTGGTTCCATCCAACGCCAAGACATCATCAGGATCAGGAGAGGAAGATAACCCAGCTGTAGAAACAGTTCTTAAGCTTTACAAAGCAATTAAGAACAAAAATATCAGGGAAATGTCTGATATCATTGATGATGAATGCCGATGTGTTTGCAATTTCTTCTCCTCCCAATCCTTCCAAGGGAAACAGGCATGCCCCTTAAGTTACCAACGTTCTAAATACTTTTCTATATCTAGAGTACTTGTAGCATCACACGAATGATATTTATATATATCTGTGATCCCTTTTGTTTTCCTTTTGCAGCAAGTGTTGGATTTTTTCAAAATTCTGATCAAATTCCTGGGAAACAATTTTGAATTTGTCGTGCAACCTACCTTCCATGATGGACTGAATGTTGGAGTAGCTTGGAGACTAAGTATATGCCACTTCCTTCTATCTCTCTTTCATGGTTTCTTATGAAAACTTCATTAATTAATTCTAGTATGGTAGGAAACATTGTTTAAATCAAAGTTGTCAATATCGTTTCTGTTGGTGCTTTGTTTTTTCAATTAGAATTAAATATTTTCATTTCGGAGTGTTTCGACGTGTCATTTTGGGGTTGTACCGTTTATGTATATGTGTATATATATATATAATTAAATATATTAATTCAAAAAAAATTAGTTCAAATTCAAATTCAAAAATTATTTAGAATTGTGCAATTTAATCTAAAAAAAAAGACATTGATTGCTCTGATAGCTCTAAATTTTTAATATAATATATATAAATATGTTAAGAGACTCCTCGTAAAATTTCATCTTAATCTAACAGTTGGATTAAGAGATATGATTGATATTGTAAAATTATTCATTATTAAAAAAAACACTATTTGGCCGAAACGGAAAGGGTGGAACGAAACCGGTACGTTTCAGTCAATATTTAGCTGAAAAATCTGGAACGGGCCAGAATTTAAACCGATGTAAAAACAACACCGTTTTGTCTCGTTTTTTTAACTGGTACAAAACGTTTCGGCCAAAACAGAATGAAATTGACAATTATGATTTAAATAAGTTTGGGATGAAATTAAGAACAAGATAACATGTTAGGGACACAAGCGAGGTTCTTCTTTCTTTCTGTTTTTCGTTGATGATTGATTAGGAGGGCTCCAAGTGGAGACCTGGGGAGGGGACAAAGGTTCACAACCAACTGGAGCAAGCTGGCTATCTTGTCATTGCCATCTCTTCATAGGGAAACTATAAATCACAGTTTTGAGGAAGCTTTTCCTATCATTTTGTCTTATGATTTGGTTAATTTATTTTGCAGACTGGAGCAAGACTCATGTGCCTATCGGAAAGGGTTTCAGCTTTCACGTTCTCCAAGTCTACCAAGGGAGGATCATCATAAGGTGTGTGAAAGAAAACATCTCCACAAAATTATCCATGGACCACGAATTTCAAAACAGAGAAACACCCATTTAATATAATATATAAACCGATCATTTTATTATAATTTTCTATTAACACGATCTAAATGATATTGATGCTTGAGCTTTCCATTTATCCATCTCATGAATGACAGACACTGTATATATATTACAGGAATGTGGAGATGTTCATGGAGCCAATTCTTCATATCGAGCCTTTTAGGGTGGTAATTTGCGATCCCAGCTTCTTGTTTTCTCCTTCTGACATATGATTTACAGACACAGACCCTTCATTTTCTCTTCTTTTACAGAAAATGATGGGGCTCGCAATGAGCGTTGTGGACAAGATGAGCTCCTGCAGATTGTCCAGAGATAAGGTGAAGAAAGCTGTGGTTGTTATAGTTTTGCTGGCCGTCATCTTGATCTTGTCAATGCCAGGGATGTATTAGGAGGCCCCATGAACTACATAAGATGCATCTTTTGTTTTCAGTGAGTGTAATATGTGGTAATGTGCCCAGAGATGCTCACACAGTTCTGTAACGAAGCAGATATTATTTGATATGCTCGTGTGCAACAGCATAGGATAGTCAACTTTAAACTATATTTATTAAGCTCGGTTTAATTTTGATGGACAGATGAATGATCTGATACTCGGACATGGTCGGGATTTTGTTTTAGATATTAATTACTTGTTGTCACTGTGTTTCAAACTGTTTGTGATAAAAAAAAAAAAATTTTTATTTTTATTTTTTTATTTTAAATTAATTTTTTTATTTTTTTAGATTTTTTTGATGTTCTGATATCAAAAATAATGTTTAAAAAATAAAAAATATTATTTTGATATATTTTTAAATAAAAAATACTTTAAAAAATAATCGTAACTATACTCCCAAACATACACTAAATTGATCAAGATTTAAGTGATTTTACAAGTTTAACCCGTTTAATCTATATAAAATCTGATTAAACTATTTAAAAAAAAATAGATTAAAAAAAATTAACTAATCATATAGTAGGTGACTAATGATCTTAAATTTAAATTTTATAGTTATAATCAAAGCTTATATGATCATATAGGTTGGAGACATGTGAGTTCATCCGACAACCTCGTTGAAGGTAAACAAGGCGCAAAAACCATATTTTATCCATTAATTTAATGAAAAAGGGAATGTACATGGTATAATAATAATAAAAATAAAAAAACAATATAATGAGCAAGTGATGTGATTCCCAGTAAGTGGGGGGAATTCCAAGCAGAAACAAAAGAGGAAGTAAGGCCACTTCCATTTTTTTTAAAAAACAATTTCAAAATAATAATGCAAAGTGAAATGCTGCATAAATCCTTAATTAATCTAGTATTTTATTTTTCATGTAATTTATTATTTTTAATTACTACCATGAAGATTTAAAACAAAATCATTTTAAACTATAAAAAACAAATGAGAAAGACTTAAGGATTGCAGTTGTATCTACATTGATTTGAATTAATAAATTGTTTATACTTATTAATATATCTTTCCAGTAACTAATTTATCATTTTTGTCGTGCAGTTAATAAGGCACCCCCATACACACGTTATAGATTGCTAACTTCCCACCAAACTGCATCTCTCCCTCTGCCATTATCTTTTCGAAACCCGCATTCACATTTGGTCTCGGTTTCTTTGAGCAATAAAGTAATCTCTTTCCATCTCCTTTAAAAAAAAAGTCCCAAACTTTGATGGGTTTTGTTCGATTCTGATCTCAAGGTACAATTTTCAAGATTTGTACTGTTTTTATTTTCTGGCATCTTTGATTGATTTCTGAAATGGGTTTTGGAGATTTTTGGACTCCCTGTTGAATTTGGTGTGAAGTGTCTATTTCTAAAACGATTTTGAGCTTTTTTAGTTGATTTAGCGTGTTTTGGAATCTGGGTTTTTCTGTGGTTGTTTGGTGAAATCGGCACATTATAGATTTTTATTATTATTTTATAAAGTTTTAAGCTTGCTCTGTTTTTTTTTCTGATGATTTAGAGAAATGGGAGGTTTTTGGATTTTATAGAGTTTTTTTTCTTGCATTGTAGCTTCTTGAGTGGGAAGAAGATGAAGAGGTTAAAGAATGAACCTTCTAGTACTAGGAGGTTCAAGCTGTCGCATTTGTTGTTGGGTATAGGAGCATTGTACTTGGTGTTTTTAGCATTCAAGTTTCGACATTTTTTAGAGATTGCAGCAATGTTGAGTGGGGGTGATAGTTATGTTGGATTGGAGTCGTTGTCCATGGTAAAAGATGTTGACGATTCAGATTTAAGCAAATCGTTTTTTAGCTCGGTTTATAAGGATACGTTCCACCGGAAATTAGAAGATAATCAAAACCAAAATGCACCGATGATGCCCAATAAGGAACCTTTGGAAGAGGAGAAAAGAGGGGGGACTACAACTATAAAACCAATTCAGTATCCTTATGGTCGAAAGAGGCGAAGGAATGCAACTGTGAATTTTTCACTATTTGAGAGAATGGCAGATGAGGCTTGGCTGCTTGGATTAAAGGCATGGAAAGAAGTGGAAAATTATGATGGGAAGGAGATTGGACAGAGTTCTTTATATGAGGGGAAGATTGAGTCATGTCCGTTGTGGGTATCCATCAGCGGAGAGGAGTTGGCGGGAGGAGAAAAGTTGATGTTTCTTCCATGTGGTTTAGCAGCAGGGTCATCTATAACCATTGTGGGAACACCCCATCATGCACACCAGGAGTATGTACCCCAGCTTATAAGGTTGAGGAATGGGGATGGCACTGTTATGGTTTCACAGTTCATGATTGAGTTGCAGGGGTTGAAGTCAGTGGAGGGGGAGGATCCACCAAAGATTCTACATTTAAATCCTCGATTGAGGGGAGATTGGAGTAGGCATCCTGTCATTGAGCATAATACCTGCTATAGGATGCAATGGGGGACGGCTCAAAGGTGTGACGGTTTACCATCCAAGAAAGATGAGGACATGCTGGGTAAGAGCTACCTTGTTTTTTAATAGTGTTGGTTAGCTCATTTTCCTTGTTTGCCTATGTTTGCTAAGTCAATTGCAATTTGGAAAGATGATTATATAATGTATACTTTTATTAAAGAAAGAAATTGTTGGTCTTCTGTTCTTGGGTACCAAGAGCACAAACAGCTTTGGAAATGAAGGAGATAAAGAATCTCCTCAAGTTGGGTTCTTAAGATCTTTTCCTCAATGCCAAGGCTTACATTGAAGGGACTCATGTCCCTGGAATTGATGTTTTGAACTTTTAGACATTCTCTACACTTTCTTCACGTAAGTTGTGAAAGGTGAAAGAGATGTGGTTGCCGTTCTAAATCTTTTACACAATTCAGTTAGAGCTAGGGGAAAAAGTGAAAACTGCATGTAGCCCTAATTCACATTAAAAATTGTGTTGGTGACCATTTACATCAGGTTGGTACTTGATCATTGACCCCTTGATTCCTATTTAGTAATGCTTTAGTTTCTACTGTGATAGTACATGATTTTTAGTTAATATATAGTCATAGAAATGTCTTAACTGAGATGCAATATTCAGATCTAACTCTTATTTTTGTCTTCTTCCCCTGTTTTCTTATTAAGCACCATGACATTGTTTCTTTTATTGATCTTAATTTCTGCAGACCTTCCTTTTCATGTAGATAATGATGCACTAGCCAGAATTTATATGTTAGCACTTTGCAGACAGATTCCAGCTTTCCTATGGCTGGTCTTGCATAATAACTTGCTAATGAATGTGAACTAGATTTGAAAAGTAGGTTCAGAGTATCATTAACCTTAGAATAATTTTCTCGTGGGTTTAAATGACATAAAGGTGGGTCAGAGTTGGTGAAGAGTTTTTGCTGGTCTGGTTTGTGTTACAATGTATGATTTCTGAAGCATTTGTCTTTAAGGTCATACTTACCTAATAGTTATCTGTTTAGCTTCCTTGTTAATAACCACATTTAAGCCCACACCCTGAAGCTCTTCATGAATTTTGATTCTCCATACTCTATTTTAGAAAATTGAATTGCATAATTTTTCTAATGCACATATTTGGCAGTTGATGAACATTTGAGATGTGAGAAATGGATGCGGGATGATACTGTGGACTCAAAAGAATCCAGGACAACCTCATGGTTTAAGAGATTTATAGGGCGTGAACAGAAACCTGAAGTGACCTGGCCATTTCCTTTCGTGGAGGGAAAATTGTTTGTCCTGACCTTGCGTGCTGGTGTTGATGGATACCATATTAGTGTTGGGGGCCGGCATGTGACATCATTTCCATATCGTCCGGTAAGTTGATATAGATGAGAAAAAAAAGGTGATTGTTATAACCTATGATCGTTCTTTCTGTTTCTCAACCTTGGCCTTGTGGATTTGGAAAATAATATTTGCATATCTGATGCACAATGGGCTTTGTAGCTATTCCACCCACCCACTTGGGAGAAATAGCACTTTCAAAATATTTGTGACATTTACATTTTTTTATGAAGAATTCCATGAACTAACCTTATCCCTGTTTATCATCTTCTTAAGTTTGCCCTTTTCTTGATTCCCTTTGCTTTCCACTGGATTTCTTTGGTGTAGTTCCTGTAGATTTTGCAGTGCATAATCTTAATAGTTGTGTTTCTTAGAGTAGAAGTATATTTTGCTCAATTATATATTAAGCCCAAAATATTTCCTATAACTTTTTTCCATGGCTTTAGGGATTTACCCTTGAAGATGCAACGGGATTAGCAATCAAAGGAGATGTGGATGTTCATTCAATTTTTGCCACTTCTCTACCTAGATCACATCCAAGCTTCTCTCCTCAAAGAGTATTGGAAATGTCAGAAAAGTGGAAAGCTCATCCTTTACCAAAGAGACCAATTCAAGTTTTTATTGGGATTCTATCAGCTACAAATCACTTTGCAGAACGCATGGCAGTTAGAAAAACTTGGATGCAATCATCAGCAATCAAGTCATCAAATGTTGTTGCTCGTTTCTTTGTTGCAATGGTAGGGTCTCCACATTTATTTCTTAACCCTCAACTTTATTGTTTTTTTAAGTCACAATGTTTAATTGTATCACCAGTCACTCAATTATTCCCTGATTTGAGAAACATACTTTACCGATTGAATCTTCTATGTATTCTTTCATCTTCGATGCAAGTTCACCATAGTCTTTTTATCCAACATCTATTTCTTTCTGTTAACATTATCCTTAAATAATGCCATTTAAAAAAGTGACGCCAGTTCAAAGGACTGCAATAAAAATTTCAAAGAAAGTTGAAATTGCATTAAATGATTTGAAATTGAGGAATTTAAGTTGAGCAATAGTTGTTGGTCCACTGACACAATTAACAGCCTACCCCACCTTTTGTTGTTGCTTGATATAATTTTACAAGTCCTGAGAGCTTGGATGCTGGGATCCATCTTTTGTGTTGAAATATAAACAAGAAAACACAAGAAGGAGCAAGAAAAACAATATCCATGTACATGGGAGAATTGTGAACATTCAAGTGTGTCTTTAATTGTCAAATTATTTATCCACTTAATGAAATATTGTACATTCTGTAAGATGGACCTTTATTTTGGAACAGAGGAAGCAGAACTATGGTTATTTACTATTCATTTCTTTTTCCATTCATCTTAGCTATCTGTTATGTAGACTTCATACTCTAATTTTTCTTTGTACCTGTTCATGAAAATCACAGAATCCAAGGAAGGAGGTGAATGCAGTGCTAAAAAAAGAGGCAGCTTACTTTGGTGATATTGTGATTGTACCGTTTATGGATCGATATGAGCTTGTGGTTCTTAAAACTATTGCTATTTGTGAGTTTGGGGTAAGTCCATGCTTCATTCAGTTGGCATCTTTCATTTAATCTTTTAAATAGGATCTTGAGAACTAGTATTTGTGTATTTATGTATATCTCCTGAATATAGTTTTTAACACATCTGAATGTGTACTTCATGCAGGTTCAGAATGTTTCTGCTGCGTACATTATGAAATGTGATGATGATACATTTGTTAGGGTTGACACTGTCTTGAAAGAAATTGACCGTACCTCACCCTCCAAGTCACTTTATATGGGCAATCTCAATCTATTACATCGTCCTCTAAGAAATGGCAAATGGGCAGTTACTTTTGAGGTATGTCATGTGAATTCTGATTTCTTAAAATCCCTGGCAGCAGTGTCTTAGCTTATATTAATTCAATTGTCTTCTTTTTCCTTTAAAAAACAAACTAAAACGTTATAATATCTGGAGACGGGGGAACAAAGGAAAATTATTAGAATCTTTACAAAATGTACATCTTAGCAATCTCTTCTAGGAGATCATAAAACCTAAACATTCAGAAAAAGTAACTAAAAAAGTTTTAATTGCTTATCTGGTACACCATCCTCTATTTTACCAGAAACAACCTTGGTGATACTGATCATGGCACTTTTGAATTACTTGACTGAGTTTACCATATGAATTAACGAGCTTCTTTCTCATCGAAGGAGCATTCTTGGAAATACTATCTACACTCTTGCATTACTTGCAAGAGTTGCCTACCTTTGTCTTCCTTTTTACCCTTCTCCTTTACAGTTTTTTACTGCATTTGATATTCATGGAATGGAATGGATATAGGTTCAGAAACTTGTTCAGGGCATAGAATGGCATAAGACAGCTTTGAGAAGGCTGCTTGTGCTTCTTGGTTAGAGGTGATAAGGGTTTTTTTCTTGTAGTTAAAGAATCCTAACTTCGTCCCTAATCTGCTATCAGAGGAGTCATCCTTAAACATGGTTCTCTTTTTCTTTTTTTTTATGATTTTGGTACGTCAGGACTTAGGGGCTATGTTCTAGTTAAGCTCCTTTCATGAATCAAATAGTCCTGAATATATTATACATGTTGTTGCTTTGACTGGGAGTATAAAATGGAAAAGAAACTAGTATTCTAGATGTGGTTCGCAATGTTCCTTCTCTTAATGAATTCAAAATTTTGATTTCTGTGTTTCTGGATGAGTATGACATGAATGATTTAAATGTTTTTCTATGTTCACTTCATTCATGCGAAGCTTATTGCCTATTGTAACAGGAATGGCCTGAAGCAGTATACCCTCCTTATGCTAATGGACCTGGATATGTAATTTCTACTGATATTGCTAAATTTGTCGTTGCCCAACATGGCAAACAAAGCCTCAGGGTTCGTGATACTACATTCTTATTCTTTTTGAGGATGCTCTCCCTTCCTCTCCTTCTCTTTTAGCAATTCTTTGACATCTATCTTTCCAATCAGTTTGTAGTATAAAATATGTTAATTTCATTGCAGCTCTTCAAGATGGAAGATGTTAGTATGGGAATGTGGGTTGAACAATTCAACGGCTCCACCGCTGTCCAGTACTCCCACAACTGGAAATTTTGTCAATATGGATGCATGGAGAACTATTATACTGCACATTACCAATCCCCAAGGCAGATGATCTGTCTATGGGACAAGTTGGCAAGAGGTCGGGCTCAATGTTGCAACTTTAGATGATGGCGGCAGGTTCCTTACACTGGTCGAAACATGTTCATATTCTTGTCCTTATTTCATGCCTGGACCCTCTGGTCAGACCACCTTCGCCGATTTTGTGCATTTAAATGGGCTCTAGAGATGGCTGTTTTTTAAATGCAGCCTTTCATTTTGGAAGAACACTGTTTTCATTTTGTAATTGAAATGGCTTCTAGCCAAGGCCAAAACATCTCGGCTTCAACTAGAGAAGTGTATATATCCTATCTTTCTATAACAAGTATCGATTCTGTTGGCGCAGAAGTGAGAAAATCCTTTCGCCTCGTTACATGCTTCTGTTGCAATTATGGGTTGGAACAAATTATAAAGTTCAAGCTGGGTAGCTGCAATATCCAGTTGAAACTTTTACAATAATTTTGAAATGAATTTTGTGCTCAGTGCAGTCTCTTTTAATCCCCAATCAAAGGTGTTATTTCTCGTGGTGAAATATCCTACACTGGACCTGGATTTTGATTTTCAATTCAGCAATTCCAAAATTTGAAGGGCTAACTTTTTCGAAGTTGTGCCCATATTGCTAGTCATTCTTCAGTGTAATAATTCCTTCAACGTTTTGTTTATAAAGGTTTGGCTTGCTCTGTGTGTCGTGTTTGCTGAGGGTGGACAAGCTGACAGGTTTTGGGGTATCACTTCCTGTCAGGTGTGCAAAAACCTGTCAGCTTCTCCACTCCCAACAAACACGACACACAAGCGCATATAGAGCAAGGCCAAACCTTTATTTTTTATTCGTTATTCAGTTGCTTTTGAACTCTCCAAATTAACTTTGGCCATAAATGAATAATTTTTACGCGATTTAATTTTAAACTCGAGTTAAATAATGATTCGTCAAAAGATTTTAAATTTGATATGTTGAATTGGGTTTAATAATATATCAAATAGCTTTTTTTTTGTATAACGTGAAGATTTTGTTTTACATTCAGGGTTTTTTTTATTCAAGCCGCGCAGTGTAAACCAGTAAGAACTAAAACAGTTGTGGATCATGTGATTACAGGAAAGGAGAAAGAGTGCTTGGAAGCAATATTTAGTTCGAATTCCCTTGTTCCACCTGATGATAATTGCAGGCTTGTTATCAGTCAGCAGCCACCGAAAGAGAAAGGGAAGACTATGAAAGGGAAGAGGTATAGCTTGACCTTTGCTTTACTTAGACTCTTGGAATTGATGATTGAATCGCGAAATGCTTGCTCTTTTGAGTGGATTCACTGTTTATGGTAAGAATTTGGAACTTTAGAAAGTGTTTTGCTTCTGTCTCTGAACATAACAGAAAGAAAGAGATCGTGAAGAAAGAAGAAAATCTCCGCTAAATAATAATATAAATCTTATTATATTATATGATTTCATCTAACCATTTAAGTTTTTAGATGAGATTGTTTCTTATCATGTTATTAGAGCTTTGTTAATCTAGCGATCACGAGTTTGAATTTCATCACTTTTATTCTATTTGATAAAAATCAAGCACAAGACAGTATGGACCTATGCAAGTTTCAAGTCCAAAAAACTTTCACTTGAGAAGACATGCTAGAGAATAATATAATTCTGAAACCTCACCTAATAGTTTAAATTTTTAGATGAGATGATTTCTATATTTTTCTTCAAAAGTAGAAACTCGATTCAAGATTGTCCCAGAACGGCTATTTTTTTCATTTATTTCTCTCTTCAACCAAAAACCTTTCTGTTTTTTTCTGTACATATTTCTTCTATCGTAGAACACTAACTAAACACAACCTTCATATCAGAGGTTACTAGAAAAAGAGGTGCTGTGATTCCTACAGCAAGTTATCCAATCAAGGATAATCCACTCAAAAGCATTTTCATGGAGTTTTGAGACTATAATATGCTGCAGCATGGTTGACTAGCACTTCTACTTCTCATTAAGATTGACTACTTTAATTACATGCATGGGAACAGGCATGTGGAAGGTAAGATTTCAAACACCATCATTTAGTTTCTGCAACTTTCCTTGAGGTTCTGCTACCAATGGTTAGCGCAGTAATTAGCTAGCAGGGAGCTTGCTCGGAATCTGGTGTACTCTGCATTGGCTAAGGTCTATTTACAAACGACTCTTCCAGCCCTGTTGTTCAACCTGGATAGCCATAAGAGCACGTCCCAGTTTCTGTCCGGATATCACGAGTTCGAATCTTATCATCTTTATTTTATTTAATAAAAATCAAACATAAAGTAGTATAGACTGTACACATCCCAATTTCTGTATGGATGTCACGATTGATAGTACTAATTGTATCATCAAAAGAGTCGAGCTTCTTTAACTTTTATACGATGTAGTGGCCAGACTTGGGTGTCAATACCACCTTCTGGTCACTTCTGAGAAAGGTTGTAAAAATCACAGAGTTTAACTCTTAAAATTTTATGATTTTACGAGTTAAAATATATTTAATATTAAATTAAACTAACCTCGAAAACTAATAAAAATTAGACTTGATTCATGCAAGATTGATAAAATTAGTAAAATTGATCTGATTTTACGAGTTTAATAAATTTGTGATATAAAAAACCAAGAGTTTTGAATTTTATCTTATTACATTTGTTAATAATTTTATGAGATCAAACATATATTTCAAACTATTTATTG
Organism: Salix suchowensis; assembly: GCA_029030765.1. Taxonomy (NCBI): domain Eukaryota; kingdom Viridiplantae; phylum Streptophyta; class Magnoliopsida; order Malpighiales; family Salicaceae; genus Salix; species Salix suchowensis. The sequence goes on along the minus strand of CM054995.1, from coordinate 29,866,909 downwards.
GATGTAGTTGATATTTATAGGGAAATATTAGATACATGAGAGTATATTTTGTTAAATTATTAGATTAAACAAAATTCAGAAACATATTATTTTAGAGAGTCCAAGTTACTAGATGAATATTGACAAATTTATCAAAGTAGACATTCATATATTGTTTTGGACACATCTAAAGTTAAATAAAATTTTATTGCGATTTTTGATAGGAGAAAAACTAAATTTCTCAATATTTTCAAATATATATGATAAACTCAGTAATTTATTCATACTAAAAAGAACTATATGTTTGAAATCATGACTGAAATCTATCAATAATTTATGAAAATCAAAGATTTAGACTACATGAAAGAATTTTAGAACGAAAACTTTTGTTTTTACTGTCATAATTTATTTATTTATTTAATGTTATAATTTTTTTCCTAGCGCATTAAATATTGTTTAATAGTTTATTTTAATTATTAGATTTATGCTAGTTAATTACTAATTTAGACTCATTAGCTTGCAACCTAAAAAAGATTTATTATTACTTGTTATAATGAGAATAATCAAGTTATCACAGGGTTCTTGTATACTTATTATTATTTATTAATTTGCCAATAAAAAAAATTGATTTTGAGTTTTTTTTATGTCATTAATTTCTTGATTTATACTATTTATGTTTTTATTTATTTAGATCACTAATTGATTATAATATTATTAAATCTATTTATCAGATTTTAATGTAATTTAATTTGTTAACTTAAATTATCAATATATAGTAAAAACAATATACTTGCAATTTTATAATTCAATTTTATATTATATTTTTAGTGTAAAAAAACAATTTTAACATCATAGTTTGTGTATGAGTCATCAAGTCGGCACAAAAGACAAAATGTCTAAATCACTTCTCTGATTCTGTTCGACTTGAAACCCACTCTTTGCCAGCTTTCCTATCTTAGCATCAGTGTATTTATTTCCAGGTCTAGATAATAGTTACCAGACCTCATCCAACAACTTGTCGAGAAAAGGATTGGGGTCCCAGGTAAATTCTAGTCACTGCAACAACGTTTTGATTGTGAAGTTTATATAAGTTCATTAAAGATCTAAGGCTGGTTAATGATATTTGACTTCAAAAATCCCATTCAAATAAGGTTTCAAATCCTAAATTTCCAGCATTAATCCACTGAATCAGGTTTAACAACTATGATTCAGCCTATCTATCAGGTGCACTCAGTCCTTCGTTAACTCCTGAATTTCACCAAATTAGGCTGTTCATTATACAGTGTCAGAAGTTTGACAGATGCTGCTCCTATGATCTACGTTATGATAATCAAAATCAAAATTCTGTGCTTTGGACTTTCCTCTAGTTCCAGTTTTAACTTTTTAAGTGAAATCTCAACGAGAAAAGCTTAACAGTTACCCCTGCTTCGTCTTTTTTCTCAACTTTCTTTGCCTGTGATGGTAGCCTTGGATCCTGGTTTTTATGGTCTCCTGATAGGCTTTCCGTAATGGAGGAAACATCCGAAGCTGATAAAATTTATGGTAAACGAGAAAATAAATTGCGACATGATATAGATCTGTCAGAAGTTATATATAATCTGTAGAGCACATGCCTCCATGAAAGTATATTGCAAGCAGACCACAGACAAAAGAGGGTACAAAGTCAGTTGCAGTAGGAAAACAACTGCCAATATGACAGGATACACATATTGGTCTTTTTCAAGTTAATAAGATTTTACAATTTGACTGGTTTCCTTCATTCTACTATGAGGGGGTTAGGCATTGGGAAGTCAAACTGACAATAAAATTAGCAAGAAAGCCTACTACATCCAGGTAATGGCAGCGTAACTACAAAGATAACCCCTGCCATTGACCGTTGTTACATTTTCATTCTGATCATGGTAGAGTAAATCACCATGTCATCTAATCACAGTAATTCACAAAGGACAGGAAAAAAAACAAAAGAACGATGAACAAAATAAGGTTCTTCACTATCTGTTATACTATCAGAAGTGAGCATGTGGTCATTGTTCCATGCACCTACAAGTAACAAGAAAGGAAAAAAAACATCTGGTTACTTGTTTGGTATACATCAGATTGCAAGTAAATTTATCAGCAATTTAAGAGCAGAAAAGATAGCAGGCACACATGAAGTCTAAAACTCAATGGATGACGGAGTCCAAAAACGTGCATAACTCAAAAGGAGGCGTCGACATATAAAGGGGAAGCAAAAGGGATTCAGGAACAACAGAAATTCTATAGCTAAACTACTCGGATGATGATTTACAACTAAGCAGCAGGGTGATCAAATCAAACATGGAGAGAAATCACTAACGGGAAGAAAGTTAAACTAGAAGAAACCTGTACTTTGAATACCACCAAGGGGCTACTATGGTTTGGTACCGAACTTGACATGTTATTTAAGGTGTCAGATAAAAGGACAGAATAGAAAACAGAAAATGTGTAAAAATGAACTTCTGAGAATTTTACAAGCTTTAAAAAGGCTTTAAAATCATGAGACAGATAGGTTGGTGCAGAAAACTAGTCCAACTCTCAAGAAATGCATAAAAATAACTCAGTATTATATACCCAATCAAAAATAAAAAGAGAAGGAACTCGCATCCACCCATTGAGAAATTCAACATAATACAAGAAGTTTTATAATCAGTTTTTTTTTCCACCAACTAAAACACAAGCACAGGAGCCACACAGCAATATGGGAGCTTGTCAAACATACAAACCAGTATTCATCACAGAACATCATGACCGTTTGAACAAATGATGTCGTGCTAACACCTCTCCTACCCCCACAGCAGATATGCTTTCACATCCAAGAAGATCATGAAGCTTTGTATCACATTGTATCACCATTGAGTTTAACGGATCCTAAAAGCACATGAAAACCATTGAGATTTTACATTAAAGTTAACTTATCTATAAAAGAACTGAAGCGTTCCAACATCGATGCACTACAAATAAGGTTTATTGGACAAAAAAGGTAGTATATAATAACAGATATTTATACAAAACAAAAGGTATATGCTGGAAAATTAATTGAGGGAAAGGATGTAGTAGACTTCATGTAATCCCAATATGGAAAGTCGTGTGTAGGGAAAGGGATGAATATATACACTCGTTACCCACCTCCAACTGTTTTAGCTTTATGTACTCCCAAACACGTCTCAATGCTTCTGTTTGGGTCATTTCCCTCTCAGTAGCCCCCAAAAACTCAGCAAGTCCTTCAGATATTACCACAAGAGGTGCAGCAGGTTCTTTATTTTCAGTTGGGGTCTCAGCATCCACCTTCGCTCGCTTGGCTTGACCAGATTCCTCTGTGCAAATATTCACAAGAAACTCAAAGTCACCACATAGCAGCAAAAATATGCTTTACTGTAATGATCACATTACATACTTGATGGTTGAAGTGGGATGATATGTTTAGCTAGCAGTTTATTCATCTTAAACATATCAGTGCAGTCAGTCTCAAAAACCACGCGCAAAGCATCATCACAAATTATCTTCCTCTTGTTACTTGGATCCTGGAGGTTGTTTTTCCTTATGTAATGCCAGAGTTGCTTCACAATCTGAACACAAACAATACACAATTCTCAGAAACAATATAATCACTCCATAAACAGCACAGCTGCACAGCCAAACTAAGAAACGAGCCTGGTCAGAAGCATACCTCAGTCCTTGGCAAGGCTGGCTCCCCAACAACGGCCTGAAGTTCAGGCGAAACACCACACACTTTGTTTAACCCACCAGGTCCGCCTCTTCTTTTGGATCCAACTGGAGTACTGCTGCAAAGAAGTAAAATCCAACACTGTTCAATCTCATGCTTTTACCTGAAATTGAGCCCTAAAAACCACAAAAATCGGGAAATAACAAAAAGTCCTAAGCTTTTACCTCTCTTTAGCCACTTCATGAGGAGCAGCCCCGACATTTTGCACATGCTGCGTCTGCCTCTGCTGCGTGCTGCTGAGCTTGAACCTTAGGTGGCGGCGCTGGTGGAGCCGCCACAGCTTGCGGCTGCCTAAAGTTAAGGTCCTGGGGAAAAACCTGGTGCTGCTGCTGAGGATGCTGCTGAGGGTGGTGGTGAGGGTGCAGGGCAAAATGGGAAGGGTGAAATTGTTGATGCTGAAATTGGAGGGCAAAATGGTCTTTTGGGGTCAAATTAAGAGCCTGTCCTTGCTGGAATTGATAGGCTTGCTGTGAAGGCGATTGATAGGCTTGCTGTGAAGGCGGTGGTGGTTGTGGCGTCAGTGGTGGATGAGGGGTGGTGGTTACGGAGGAGGAGGCAGTGGTGGTGGGGTGGGAGCGGAGGAGGAGGTTAATTTGGTCACAAATAAAAGCAGCTTTGTGTGATAAATCTAACCCTAATTTAGCTTCAAGTTGCTGTACGATACCGTTTAATGAAGTAACGGTGCTAGGGTCTGATTGCCGCAGCACCGTCTCCACTCCTTTGGCTATTTCCTGGTCCGTCACCATGGCTTGGCTGCCTCTCTTTCTTCACATATATTTTAACGGAAAAAACGGACACAAACGGTAACTCTATGTGTCTTTCTCCCTCTAAAAACTTATCTCTCTAGACAAATTCTCTGTGTCTCTTTCTCTCTCTACATTCTCTCTGTCTCTCTATCTTTATAATTCCTCGAAAGGACGGAAATGACCTCCCGTGTTTGTAACCGGAAAAGACGTTTTGCCCTGTGTAGCTGCCTGGTGGGTGGGTTAGGGCGGGGAGGGTAGAGTGGGTATTTGGGAAGCTCACTCTTTCTTGAAGTTCCAAGCTGTCGTTGTGTGGGTGTTTGAAATGACGGTTTGGGGTTGGGGTGTATGGGGGGTGTGGAGGGTAAAATGGGACGATTCGCAGTTGGGAGTTTTATTTTATTTTAAAATTTTAAAAGGAAGAGATAAGATAGAGTGTGGATAATTAAATATTATTATTGAAAATCAGAAATGAGATTAAAAAAATTAAAATTAAAATATTGTAGGAAGAGGAGCTGAACTCTTGAATCCCATAAGGGCAAATAAATAAATAAATAAATAGTTATAGTGAAAATAAATAAATAAATAAATAGTTATAGTGATTAATAACGATGATGATTTGTTGAAAAATGAGTGAGGGTGTATTGGTAAATGAAATTTGATTTTGGAATTAGGATGATGGATAGTTTGATAAGAATAAGGAGGGAGGGTGGGTCAACAACATGAGAATGTTGATAAAGACTAAGGAGTACCACATTAGTGCTTTCCTCGGCAACATAACTAACCCATCTACTACTTTTACAACACCTTCTCTTGCAGCAACCATGTTTTAAACCTACGGCTAGGACATGATCTCAAGTAATTTAATATAGGTTTTTGAGTATTGTGTTTTAAAAGTATTTTTTAAAAAATTAAAAAATATATATATTAAATTAAATGTTTTTTTGATATTTTTAGGTCATTTTAATGTGTTGATGTCAAAAATATTTAAAAAAAAATATTTTGATGTATTTTTTAACGAAAACCCTTGTGTCTATTTGAAAGTATGGTTAAGGTTGTTTTTGAAAGTTTTTTTCTTTCAGAAATGCATTAATATAATATTTTTTATTTTTTAAAAAATTACTTTAGATATCAACATATCAAAATAATCTAAAAAAAAAATAAAAATAAAATTATTTTTTTTAAAATATTTTTAAAACACAGTGCTAAAAAAATTCTAAGTTTCCATAAAAATAAAAAAAGAATTGACTATTTATAAATATTTAATTGAACCGAGTTAACTCAAATCAATCTATTTTACATGTAATCCAAAACTTGCTCTGGATTGATCTAGGATTTAAAAAACATGATAGCAAAATCACTTTTATTTTCCAAGTGTAAGAAGTAATATAGTCAAAATCTTACCTTACTTTCTTTATTCCACTTTTCATCACCATAATTTCATTTGAATAAAGAATTTAGGGATTAAGTGGAGAAAATTACTTTTATTTAAATGATGTTATCTTGCTAAAAAAAAATCTAAAAATTACCATATAAACCAAGTGCATGCCATCGAACTCGTAGAGAAAATTACAAAATAAATATTAGAAAAATAAATAAATAAATATGAGAGATGAGTTGAGATTCGGGTGTCACAATCGTATCTTTGTGACTAATGTAAGCAATTATGTAACATCGCAGGTGTAAGAAGTTGTCAAAATGAGATGAAAAGGCTATATATAAGTTCTTTTTCTAGGGTTTGAATAACTCATACGAACAAGACAAACACAGAAAGAAGAAAAGAAACAGACTGGAGATAAAGGGCATATAATGATGTAGACTCTGTTATCCTTTCCCTTCTGTTGGCTAGACTTTGAGCAAAGCCTGTCTGTGGTCCATCTTCTATGGATCTTTCTTTTTTATCATATTTTTTTTAACATAAAATATATTAATTATATGAGTGTTTTTTAATATAATATAAATTTGGATAAGATAATAAATCTGTGTAGAATTCCTGTGAAGTACAAGTTTTCTATAAAATATATGAATTTTAAATCAATATAAATTTACCTGTTTAGTAGGTTTCAACGAACTAATCAGCATAAAATTATCATCATCATTAAAAAAAACTAGAAGATTCGGATATTTGAATAATTGAATTCATTGTATTAAGATTAGTTTATTTTATAAGTTAATTTAAATTAAACACAACAAACAAAATATAAATTGTGAATAACACCTGCAATAATCAAATAACAAAACTAAATAGTTAATTTTCTATCTATAAAAAGAAAAAAACATAAATTGAAAATTCATCCCTACGTTGCTATCATTATCATTACTATAACAATTAAACTTATTATCAACATTACTGCCCAAACAATTAAAATTATTAAATTATCTTGAAAAATAAAATAAAAAAACATTTATACAAAAAACAAAATCACTAAAATTGTTTTCTCTTCTGTTGGCTAAACTTTGAGCAAAGCCTGTCTGTGGTCCATGCTCTATGGATCTTCCTTTTGTCTTTCATTTTTCCTTTCTTTTATATAGATAACAGCTAAAATTGTCACAAGAATAAAAAAAAATTACTGTTACAAAAAAGTAAAAAAAAATATAAAAATAATTACTAAAATTATCATTATTAGTGCTCAAAATAACCATTGTGTCCATCTAAGGGCAAATATGACATTTCACCATTCAACATAAAGGTAAAAACCTAAAATACCTCTGATTATGAGGGTTAATTTTTTTAGTTCTAGTGACAAAACAGTAATTATATTATTTAAATCCACGATAAATATATACAGTGAAATATCGTCGTGTTTTTTTTTGGTTTATGTGTGTGTAATTGGGATAGTCAACCGCTGCAGCACACAAACATAAAATTAAAGCAAAGCCATTGGAGAAAACCTGCTCGATACTATCTAGATAGAGTGAGGTTGTTGAGTAGCCATTGAATAACACCACCTGCTGTAAAATCTTATTCTATCTATTAGCTTTGTTCAGGAAACTTTTTAGAGATTAGGGTGTTGATTTTAAGTTTATAAGCAAATTTGTTCTCTAAAATTATCATCTTGAGTTCAAGTTTTATGAAAAATACTGTAAAAACAATGTTTTCATGAATATATTTAGGTATAGTACCAAAAATCCGTCCCCGGGGGTAGCGTGGCGGCAACGGCCTTGCTCTTGTATTTGCAAGAGCAAGGTTCGAGTTAGGGCGCGTCCTAGTGTCGCGAGTCACTCCTGTCCTGTAAGAGCTTGCAACAGCCGGGGTTTTTCTCGTTCTTTGAGCCCACAAAAGTACGCTTTTTCGAGTAGAGTGGTTTCTCCTTGTATTAAAAAAAAAAAATGTACCAAAAATCCAATAAATATATACGCATGATCTATACTCTTAATAAAAGGGGAAGCTAAAGACCTGATGTTGCTAATTTGGGGTCTGAAAACAAGACCAAACCTAGTATTGATTTGCCAACATAGGTACATGGGTTACTACAGAAACTCATGGCCCAAACTTGGATTTTAGAGCTCTAACTATATTGTCCTAAAAATTACTAATGGGCTTTCCAATTGATATCCCCAAGCCCATGTTCTCTTCAGCTCTATCACCTTCATGGCTCTCAAGCTGTAGGCAGAAGGGGAACACACCACCACCATGGCACAGGTTCTTCACATAAACCCTCTACTTTACTCAACCCGAACCGAATCAAACTGTACCCGATCCTCATCCAGAACCAGAAGCAAGGTGTGAAGCACAGCTGTTCCAGTACCCTGTAGATGCTGCCAGAGATGACCCTACTACAACCATAATGATTCAGGGATTGCAATAAATAAATAAAAATCATTTTTTTTTCAAAAATATTTTTTGAAATACAATTTCAAACACCCATTTACTTACTGTGGTTCTATCTCCCGAGGGAAACAAACGATGATAAATTATCCTGGAGCTGAGGAGCAGGTGGGGTAAACGGCAGAGTTTGCCACCGTTTGAGGTGGTTGCTGATGTACCGTAGTTGACCTGGGGTAGATATCTCTGACTTCCATCGTGTTTGTGTGGTAAATTGTCAGTGTCAAACTAGTTCGTGGCTCCATCAGCATCAGGGATAAGGTCCAAGCAAACAGTCCAAAATTGCCACAGGATTCCATGGAGGTGGTAAAAAGTTTAAGCCGAGGTTCATGCATTTGCTGACCCATCCTGCCATGGAACATAATTTATTACATCAGTTAACAGAGCAGACTGTTGTCTTACCATCACTGCTAACAGTTATCAAATTTGAAATTATTTGTGATTAAAACATATATTTTTTATAAAAAATTGAAATTTATTTATTTAAATTCATAAAGTATATTTTTTAAAAATAATGTTTCCTCAAATTAAAAAAAAAAAAAAATTATACATTTTACACAGTGGTCCTCCTGGAATCGACTCAGTGGCCTTAATAATTAGTGGGTCACATACATTAAAGAAGTGCGAGCAATACAATGCAGAGATTCTCCTGTATATCATTGAAGACCATGTTCGACGTACGTCTGAATAATGATTTCGGTTGATTAAATTGAGTTAACTGGAGTACATTTGAAATATCATTGCTATAATATTTAAAAAAATAAATAAATTGGATTTTAATAGGATTATAAATTGTTCTGGATTAATTTTATCTTGATTTAATTTGAAATCTAATCATAAATTGGATTTTGAATAACTATATATATATTTCTTCATAAAACCAACTACATCAATAGGGCTAAGCTAATGAAGATCATCATCATCTCTACAAATTCCCATTTCCATTTCACAAATGACAAATACAACTTCAATCAGTCCTTGTAATTTAACTTGATAAAGAATTGATCCGAGAACTTAATCGACTCAAGAACCTTGTAACTAGGACTCTTTCTTACTTTCGTTGACTATGGTTTTTGTGCCCTAAATTCATAAGAAAATGTACAAATTACTTGGACTCATTTAACTGAATTTGACTGTGGATAAGCCTATAATCTTTTTGACAAGGACAAGAAAATGTACATACAAAAACCTAAAATCAAAGTACTCAGAACTGAGAGCTTATCCAAGAAAAACAGAAGCTGAACCGAATCAATTATTAACTACCAGAATCCTAGGCAGCTTTTTTTTCTTTTTTTCTTTTTATTTTTCTTCTTTTCATGTCCCAGTCAGAGTTTCCATTAGAAGGAGTCAAAGAGGAGGTGTCTATCCTCCAGACAATTTTAGGCTGTCTTAATCTCACGTTTCTCTCTCTATTTGTATTTTTTTTGGTTATGCAATCAAAAGGATGCACTAATTTTAAAGCCCCCATGTCCTTGAATCAAGGTATTCGTGGATCCCTACTGAAGGAGTGACCTTCACGATCTTGACACCTCTCTTTTCTTATTTTGCCATTGTTGTTTAGCTGAACACAATTTTAGGATCACCACATGACTGTTTCTTTTTCCCTTTGTTTGAACTTTCTAAAAACTGAACTTGTATCCTTTCTCTATCGTTTCTTGTCTTGTTAGTGTGTCTTTTTGTTGTTTGAAGGGTTATGGTTTGTGGGTTTCTACATTTTGTCTCGTGTTAAACTTTCTAAGATTCTTTGACCTTCGTTCTTTTGTTGGTGTCTGGTTTTTGTGTTCCGTTTCTTTTGGGGGGATTCTGTTTTGTTTTGTTCTCTAAGGGAGACACATACAGGCGCACACACAAGTGCTGCTTCTTTTGTTACTGTTGATGGGCTGTTGATATCTTTGAGGTTGGTGTGGATTCAAATACTAAAACCATGGGTTTTGATGAGAAGAACAAAGAGGAAGTTTCTGAGACAGCAGCAACAACAAAAACACCTCCAAATGAAGAACATAATGTTGATGAACCTAAAAGTGGTGGGATTAGTAGAAAGATGAGTGAGAGTTCTCTTTATGGAACTGATCAAGAAGAAGAGGATGATGAAGAAACTAATGAAAGGAAGATTGAGCTGGGTCCTCAATACACACTCAAAGAACAACTTGAAAAAGATAAGGTTTGTCTTTCTTTCTTTCTTGTTTTCTCTCTCTGTGTTTTCTCATTCCTGTTTCTTTTTATTATTTACTGCTCCATTTTTTGTTTTGTTTATGTTCAATATTTTTCTTTTTTGCGGGGTTTGAGAATGTAGGATGACGAGAGCTTGAGGAGGTGGAAGGAACAGCTTCTTGGGGCTGTGGATATAGAGTCTGCTGGAGGTAATCAGATCAATCTGCTTAAACATTTTGAAAATGTGCTAATTTGTAGTGTAGTTTAGATTTCCTTTGGAATTAGTGGTAATGGAGCTATGTTTTATGTAGTCTGTTAATGATTTTTTGTGTGTGTGGATTTTCAAGTCTCTGCATATTGTCTGCTGTGAAAAGAACAAAACTCACCTGAGAAATCCTTGGAATTAATAAAAGGTTAATTTTGTTAACCAGGGTTGATAATTTATGGATTATTTTTCAAATTTTGGTTTCTTTTCCCACAATTTATAGCAATTGTGTCTGAGCTCATGTGTTATGTTAGATCATTCTTTCATCATCTCCATTTATTCAAGCTTGCTATTTCATTGATTAGATTTTTAAAATTACTCTGTTCACCTTTTTTATTTTTGGAAGAAATTTGGTCAATTAATGGCAGACGAAGTTTGTTTGGATCTCTGATATTTTCTTAATGGTTCTATAACTATGTAGAGACTCTTGAACCTGAAGTTAAAATCCTGAGCCTTGAAATCAAATCCGCCGGCAGACCTGATATTGTTCTTTCAGTTCCTGAGAATGGAAAGCCTAAAGGCTCATGGTTCACCTTAAAAGAAGGTAGCCGCTATAGTCTGCAGTTCACTTTTAAGGTTAAGAACAACATTGTTTCCGGCCTCAAGTATACTAACACGGTTTGGAAAACTGGCGTCAGGGGTAAAAGTCTCTCCATTTATCTCTTCCAATCTCTTCGTCTCTCCTTTTCTGTGAAATAATGATTCCCCCCTGTATGATGATTTTTCATAATAGTTGATAGCTCAAAGGAGATGATCGGAACCTTTAGTCCTCAGGCAGAACCTTATACTCATGAAATGCCTGAAGAAACTACTCCATCTGGTATGTTTGCTAGAGGATCATATGCGGCTAGAAGTAAAGTAAGTTCCACCAGTTCTTCTTGCTCTTCACCCCTCTGATATCTGATCTTTTCGTGCAACAGATGTGTTGGTTCAAAATATATGTTCATCAACTAACCTTTTCTCAATGCATTTGCACACGAACTATGCACATTCATGTTTCATCTGTTCTGCTGATTCATGTGATAGTCCTTGTGGGGGCACCTGCATTTAAGAGCATGGATTTACAAAATGTTTTTGCAAAAATTCAGTGAATCTTAAATATGCCAACATTAAATCTATTACCATTTATAGACCCAACAATTTAGGTATTGTTTCAGACATCCTGCAAGGCCTAACTTAATCTGCTTCAAATGGACAAGCAGAGTGATGTTCCTATCAATTAGTTCTAGAATCAAGTGTCATAATTTATGCATGTGAACATTTTAACTTCTGGGTCATCCCTTGATTAGTTATTAGATTTCAAAGATAATTATTAGATCCATCAAGAATTTTTGGTTTGCACGGGCTGCTACTGATTCCCTTTGTATTCTTCTTTCTGTGCTCCAGTTTGTTGATGATGATAACAGGTGCTACTTGGAGATCAACTACTACTTTCGACATCCGTAAAGATTGGCTGCCATCTAAAAACTAAGAGTTTTACAATTACCTTCAAGTTGCAGCATCTATATAATCGTTTTACAAGTTGGAATATGCTTCTGATGTTTAACTTATCTTCTTTTTATTGTCTTATTTATGACTCCTATTTAAGACTGGTCATTTGAACAATGAAGAGAGGATTTGAAAATTTGCAGCTAGATATTCATTTGGTGGTTGCTGGTTAATAAAATTCACCATTACCTTAAATTGAACACTTCCTGTGTTTCTCTTGGATCATCATTCCATTAGTGCATTCTTTTTCTCTTTTTGATTGTTGCTTTTGCTTTCAACGTTGGCCGAATCTTTCTACTTTAACTGCCTTTCTTGTTCTTTAGTTGGAATTCTTTTGCAACGGTTCCATTTTGCACCTTTGTTGACTCTCACTCTAGTCTTAGAACTACCATGTTTTCAATGGATGTCTTGTGGGGGCGATTGGCTAAACTTTTTAGAGACAATGTTTGGTGGGACCAGGAACCTTTAATCATGGTGGGGGTGAACACAACAGCAATTGCCTGGACTGTCAAAAAGAGGTACTGTAAGTGGAAAAAATGATAGCTGTGATTCTAGACATTCATATCTTTGCATCATGATCAAACCCATGCAGCTCCTTTTCCACCCGAGAATTCTGAATATTTGGACTAACAATGCATTATTTTACTATTTTGGAGATAATTAATGCCGTGATTTAAGTTGGAACAACAACGGTGTTATTTTGCAGTGGCATCTGCTACTGGTCTTGTTTGAACACCACGATGGAACCCACATATTATATGCCTATTGAGAAACCGAAATTCGCCGTGTCCGCTGGTTTCTCTGGAGATGAAAGTTCAATTGATGGTATTGATCGAATAGTACTAGGGTTTTGAATCAACAGGAAAGATGTGGTCGGTGTATGAAATCTTAATCAACATACCCATAAAGAGTTCAGAAGTGTAGTCTGTTGCTGGTTATTTTAACATGAAATCTTTCCTTTTAAGCTGAGTTTTGAAGCTGAACATCCACTGGCACCTGATGATGTTATTGATAGAAACTTGGTCCACAATATCTCCTTACCGACTTCAAGAAAAATGTGGAATGGGAATCATTGCACTTTTGATCAGTATCTTTCAGATTCACATCATTTTCGTAGTACTTCTTCTTTGGGTTCTGTATAATTCAGTATCTACTGGCTAGCTGTATTGTATTGGATCAAAACAAACAATCAACTTAGCAGTTCTCTTTCAGAAGAAGGTAGAAAATGGAAGTTCTAATCATTTCTAAGGAAATCCTGAAACCTTCCCCCGCACGGCACCTTCCAAGCTCTCTGTTTAACTCACCGTCCAGTGAAAGTTTCTGCAAAGCCTCTTTTATCACCGGAAAAAAGTCCTCACAGACATCAACTTGATTCTACCCAGTTGCCGGACAGATGAAAGATGATTTTGCAATCGACGGCAACGATGGTGGTTCGCCGTGTTTATTGAAGCCTTGGTAGGTGGCGATGTAACAAAGGTATTTCAAGAAGCAGACCTAAATCAGCTACAACAGCTGCTAGCATGTAGCCCCTTATGAAAAGGCATATGAGCTAATTAAGAACTGATCAGGCAATACTAGCAGTTCAAGTAACTCACTTCAATAGTAGGGGGCTGAAATTTTTTATTTTCATCTGACATGAGTTGCTGATGCATCAACTATAGCAAGCTTTGTTAATAGCTGGGCCGCATTGGCTTGGGTTCCTATAACATAATTGACGAGGTGATTTTTGACTGCTCAACCCCTCTTCCCCCCACGATTTATCAAAGCTTCTCTTTAAGCCATTTCATGATGAATTTCTGATGAAATGGTTCTTGTTTGATGGTTCCAAGAGATTTAGTCAAGCTAGGTCTGATAAAAAAGCTAGTGAAGAAGCTAGAAAAATTACCAGCTAGGGTGTTCGGTTGCAGTAATCTGTGAAAGTTTCCGTTCTATAACACTGAGTTTGGGTGGTGAAAGCCTGTGTGATCAAGTCCCGCCTTGAAGCCTAACAGGGTCCTAGGATACAAAAGATGGTGGTGAAGGAATAGAAGCATGGATTGGATTGTCCAAGGAAGATGGTAAGGTTTGAGCAAGACCTTGCATCTTCACGCATCAGTTCAAGCATATCTTTCTTCATGTCTTTGAGTGGAGATTTCCATTTTGAACCATCCGATCAGTTCTTCAGCAGTAGCAATTCCCCATGTATCTCTCAATAACAGTGCTGCTAATTTTGTTTTGTTTCGACTGAAACGTTTTGTATTACTGAAAAGATGAGATAAGACGGTGAAGTTTTTACCTCGTTTAAAATTTTGGTCCATTTCAAAAATTCTGCCCAAATTTCGGTCAGAACATTCCGGTTTTGTTCGGCACGTTCTGTTTCGGCCAAATAGTATTTTTTTTAAAATAATTAATAATTTTACAATATCAATCATATCTCTTAATCCGACCGTTAGATTGAGAAACAATTTTATGATGAGTCTCTTGACATATATATATTATGTTAAAATTTCAGAGCAATCAGAAAATATAATGACCTTGCGAGATTGATGATGATATTCTCGTAATGTTAAACAAGTTCATAATTTTATTCTGAAAAATCATTTTATTGTATTTTTTAAATTAAATTGCATAATTTTAAATAATTTTATATTTGGATTGAAACTATTTTTTTAATTAATATATTTAATTATATATACACACACACACATACATATAAATAATACAACTCCAAAACGATATACTAAAACACTAAAAAATCAAAACAAATCACCATCCAAAACTGAACCGACATCCTTGCTCGAGAGATCCACTGCATCAGCCAGTAATGTTACTTGGGACTCACTGCATCAATCCATCTGAGAGTTTTATTTCAATACTTGAACGGAAAACATCCTGCTTAGATTGTTAAGGAATTGAAACTAAATCTGAGAGTTTTTTTTTGTTGTTGAAATTTCTGGACTCCAAGACTGCTGAAGGTAGAAGAGTAAAGGTTGAAGTCCATGACATCTGATATATCCTGGCACATAAAAATAATATATATATATATATATATATATCAAAATAATGTTTTTGTTTTTGTTTTTTAAAAGTTATTTTTGACATTAGCATATAAAAATGAACTAGCAACACTAAAAAAATTAATTTAATTTAAAATAAAAAATAAAATAATTAAAAAAAAACACTTTTAAAACGCAATGAATTTATTAAGTATTATTATTATTATTATTGTATAAACATGATTTGAGAATTATGAAAGAAACATGAAAACCTAAATCATGATTAAATATGGAGTTAGATTATGAGTTTATGACCTAGATCCATCGGTAAAGGATGCCTGTTAAAAAAGTTTAGAACAAAACTTTTTTATTTCTAAACTTTTTTAATTATAGCCTGCTATTTAATTTGTAGATTAACAAAATAATAATAATTAAATTTTAAAAAATAAAAAAAAAGATGAGAAAGGAAGGTTTTTTTGTTAATAAAATGTTATTAAATTAAATATAGTAAACAGTGCTGTTAAAAAAATATTTAATTTTTATACTATAAAAAATAATTAATTTATCTTGATAAATCACAATGATTAAATTCTGATTAACTCTATAAAGATAATAAAAATAAATAAATAAAATTTTATATTTTAATTATAATTATAAAACCTGGACTCAGGAGTTAACTCGATGACAAATGATTTGGAGTTTAATTTTGAAACGTTTTCTTACCTAAACAATGTCGTTTAAGGAGTTCAAAATTTTGACCCGCAAATCAATGAATTAGCCTGCCCAACCTGCCGGGTCGACCCGAGTTTGGTCGTAGAACAATCGTCTTGGCCTGGAATTTCCGTAAGCAGAAGGGGTGTGTGTGTGACAATCTCTACAGCCAAAACAACAGGCCGGAGAGAGAAATCTGACCATAGCAACCTTTTGCTCAATAACGTTATCAGGCAAAACATGGCAGAAGACAAGCAAGAAACAGAGAAAACATTCGCTGATTTAGGCTTATGTAAAGAACTAGTAGAAGCATGTGAAAATTTAGGATGGAAAAAGCCAACAAAGATACAAGAAGAAGCAATACCTCATGCACTTCAAGGCAAAGACTTGATTGGTGTAGCAGCTACAGGTTCAGGCAAGACTGGAGCTTTTGTGCTTCCAACACTTGAAGCACTTTTGAAAGATTCACAAGAGAGAAAATCTGTGCAACCCTTCTTTGTTTGTGTTCTTTCTCCTACAAGGTTGCCTCCTTTTTTTTTGTTGGTTTTCTTTGATTCTCAACCCGGGTTTTGTTTAGTATATGTATAGAGTTAGTTTTTCTTAATTGAATTTATTTGATTGTGAAAAATCCAGATGCTTTTTTTTCTTCGATGTTTATTTAGTGTTTAACCTTTAAAGTTTGTTATTTTTTTGCTTCTTAGAAATATTTTGAATGGGGTTGTGTTTTGTTATTGTTGTTCTTCAAAAGGGAGCTGGCTATTCAGATTGCCGAGCAGTTTGAAGCTTTAGGATCTGGCATTGGTGTGAAATGTGTAGTGGTAAGCTCTAAGATTGCCCCTTTTTTTTTCTTTTTTTTTCCTGGCTAGATAGACAGAAGGTAAATTGAGAGCTTTTTGTTATTATCTGTTCACATCCATCACAAATTATTTATAGACATTGGTATTGTATAATTGAGTTGGTACATAAATGCATTAATACAAATAAATCCTGGTTTGCTGATAGAATATTTTAGCTTCAAATTGAAGACTCAGGTCATGTAGTTCTGTGCTAAGCATAAAATTGAGCTGTGCTATTTAATTATATAATTCACAAAATTGGCCTTGAGCATTAAAGGTGAGTAGTTTTGAAATCATGCCAGGCAGCGGGATTAATTCTGATAAGGGAATGGTTTGCGACTGGGTCGAAGTTATGTAAGTGGTTTTTCTTCTGTGGAGTAAACAATGGTGAAATGTTAAAGTTCAATGTTTAACAAAGAAGTATTGGAATTAGTAGTACAAAGAAGATTATGGTTTGAATCACTTTGAAGTGTAGATTCTGAAGATTAAACTGTATCATATAGTTTTCAATCTTCTTGTTATTTTTTTTTTCAAAATTATGTGAATGATAAGTCTTGTTGTTCTTTTGAAGTAGCTTGTTGGAGGAGAAGATATGTTGCAGCAATCTATTGTTCTTGCAAAAAAGCGACCACACATAATTGTAAGAGTTTTATTTACTAGGAAGGAGATTTATGTGGATATACATTAAAATTACTACCTGTTTTCAATTGCAGGAAGCTCTCAAGTCATCTCAATTTTTTATTTCTTTGTAGGTTGGAACACCTGGGCGCCTTGCGGATCATTTGTCTAACACAAAAGGCTTTTCTCTTCATGCGTTGAAATACTTAGTACGTCACATTTTATCCTTACATCACATTTTATCATTTTTTAAAACAAAAATTTTGTTCATGTTGCTTTTTTATTTGTGCTGTAAACAGATCTTGGATGAGGCAGACAGGTTACTGAGTATGGATTTTGAGAAATCACTGGATGAAATTTTAAAAGCCATTCCAAAGAACAGGAGAACCTATTTATTTTCTGCCACCATGACAAATAAGGCAGGTGTCATATACATTGAGATTGCTAAAGTTTTCAGCTTGTTTTTCTTTCTTTATTTGTTGCTGATTGTATCTGTTTTTGGCCTTGTGGTTCATCCAATTACAATGTTCATAAGGTTTGCAATAAAGTGAAATTATACAAAATTTCAAAATATCACATCATCCTTTATTTTTTTGTTGCTGATTGTATCTTTTTTTGGCCTTGTGGTTCATCCAATTACAAAGTTCATAAGGTTCACAATAAAGTGAAATTAGAACAAATGCAATGAGCTTGATATAATAAAATCCAAAATATTTTTGTTGACAATTGAAATATTTTTCATTCATCCTAATGGAGGGAAATTATATAGGGTTGAAATTTTGATCAAGTTGTTATTTTGGTTTTGCAGGTGAAGAAACTCCAAAGGGCTTGTTTAAGGAATCCCGTGAAGGTGCGACAGAACAACTTTCATGCGTCTATCACTTTCATCTTCTAATTGTTTTCCTCACAAGCCAGAATTTCAATTTTCCAGATTGAAGCAGCATTTAAATATTCCACTGTCGACACACTGGAGCAGGGGTTTTACTTCATGCCAGCTACGCTCAAGGTTTCTTCCTTTTCCATTGTTGCATTGCTTCTCACATGCTCTTTCCATTTCTACATATATGATGTATTCCACAAGCCCATTTAAAAATTCTCTGTCATCTGCTGTGTATCCAAATAGACATCAAGAATACTGAAATTCTGGTTACAGGGAACTTGTTGTCTGCAATATAAGATTTTTCATTGTTTCCTGGTTTACGGAGCTGAATTGATTTTGTATGTCCTGCAACAATTATTTTTTTTCTAATTTGAAAGTTGGAATGCTTCGAAGAACTTAAAGAATAAAAGGGATTATATTTGATGCTAACAACCAAATACCTTGAGAAGGCAAGAGTACTGGAGAGTTTATGCATGGTTCAGAGTGAGCCATGCATCTGGTGGTGTTTGAAGATGTGAGTCATGTAGAATTATTCATGAGACTGCATCATATTATAACCCAATGGAAGCTTAGTGAAGCAAAAACTGCTTCCATTATTTACTCTCTATGGTTGATCTCTCTCTTAGGTTCGTTTCATTTTATATGCTTGCTGCAGGATTGCTATCTTGTATATCTACTATCAACAAAGACAGGAGCTACTTCCATGATTTTCACTCGGACATGCAGAGAAACTGACTTTTTGGCTTTGGTTCTTCGAAAGCTTGGTCTAGAGGCCATTCCCATTAATGGTCAAATGAGCCAGGTGTGCCTTAAATAGTTGAATTATATGCTTCTTATTTTTCTCCATCTATTCACGTTTCTTCTCCTCTGCCCATTTTACTTAATGTTCTTGTGATTACAAATCAGCCTTTACTTTACTTTGTTAGAACAATGTTTTCTACAGTCAAACAGACTTGGAGCCTTAAATAAGTTCAAAGCTGGCGAGTTCAATATTCTGATATGCACTGATGTCGCAAGTAGAGGACTTGATATTCCATCTGTGGATGTTGTTGTTAATTATAATATCCCCACAAACTCCAAGGTTAGCCTTCTAATTTTCCAATGCTCTCACTCATACTCGAGTACAACATGTTTAATGTTTTGTTTCTGACTCTCTCCAGTCATAATTTTTGTGGAGCTTTGAACTGCTTTTGATTGTTTTGCTTTTTGCATTCATAAAATTGCCCCTCATTGTCATCACTTCTATGCACCACTATTATTTTCAGCAAATTTCGATTTGAAGTTGTCACCATGAGCTTGGAATCTTGCATCCAAACATTTACATCTGCATGACAAATACAATAATTCCTCTAGATAATGAACAACTTTCCGTGGAGCATTTTGCATATACTTACAATCTCCTTCCTCTTTTCCAATTTATTTACAGGATTATTTTCATCGTGTTGGTCGAACTGCTCGTGCAGGACGATCAGGACTTGCAATCTCACTTGTAAATCAATTCGACATCGGACCATTTACACAGATAGAGAAGCACATTGGAGGTTAGGCTTAGACATCCTGTTTTTTGTTGGGAGCCACCAGGAGTATTATTGGGAAAAACTGTGCTTACCGGTAGACTAAACAGTTTATTATGCTTTCAGATGATTTCAAGATACCCAAGTATACGGTTAATGAAGATGAAGTCTTGCTACTGGCAGAGCGTGTTACAGAAGCCAAAAGAATTTCCAGAAAGGTATTCCCTTAATATATCCATCATAACTGATAAGACCAAATGTAGTGAAATATTGATAACTGTTTTTATTACAATCTCATGCGTGTTTCTTGATTGATGTTCCTGTTGTATGTTGAACTTCTATAGAGCATCAACGAGAGTGGTAACAAGAGAACAGACCGATTAGATGGAGAAGATGAGGAAGATATAGAGAAGTATCTAGGCATCAAGAATAAGAAGGAGAGCAAGAAGTTGAGGAGAAAGTGAGACCAGCAACTGCGAGCAGCTTTCTGTCTGAATATTTTATCATCAGAGGATTAATCCTCAAAAGATTTTTGCTGCATAACAAGCACTGTGATCATCCAGTAAGGGGATGTGAGATTACTAGTTTACTACAAGTTTTGGTAAAGATAAATTTAAGGTTTTATGGAATTAATTAATTTTCTTATGATGAAATCTCATAATATTTAGTTTTATCCCATTCTTTTAACATATGCATGAGCCATGAAGTTCAAAATATTGTTTGAGAATTATAATATATGAAAAGCCAAATCAAGGAAGAATAAAAAATGCCAAATTATTGGAAAATGTATTTTTCTACTCTTTTTTTAAGATGATTTTATATCCAACAACATTTGTAACCTTAAAACACTCTAAATTATTGTGGTAGTAGTAATCCTAAACAATTTTTATATCAAATTTATTATCCGGATATTCTGATCTCTATGTTAGCATTATTATGTGTCTTTTTGGCTAAGCGGTTGAACTGTCGTTTGACCAAATTTTGATTTTTTTTTAATTATAAATGAAATTTTTTTGGTGTTTTTAGATCATTTTGATGTGTTGATATCAAAAATAATTTTTTAAAAAATAAATAAAAAATATCATTTTGATGTATTTCTAAATGAAAAAGCACTTTCAAAAGCAACTATAATCATACTCCCAAACACCTTCTATATAAAAATATTATTTTTTATTCAAAATAATATGATTTCTTACTTAAGAAAGTAAAATTAATTAAGTATTTTTGAAAATATAAAAATAAAACTGATACAAACAATTATTTTATGGTAAAGTCTAAGGGGAATTGTATGGTATTTTTTAGATTTATGAATAAAGAAAAAACTCTTTATATTATAATGGGCTGGGCTTCCTTCTAAATGATAATCTTCAACCCAGTCCACCAATTTGAGGGAACTCTCCAAGCTACAGAAGGTGCAGAAGGCTGTAAGAAACGACGTGTCGTGTTGTCTCGGCCTTGCATAACGCTCTTCAAGCAGCAACATGCAGTAGTATAGTCTCGACACTTGAAAGATTTTGGGTTCTTTTCAAGGTAAGTTGTTTTCTCGAAAACCCTTTTGTTATTTTTATCTAAGTGTTTTTTAAAATTTTGACTCTCAGATGTCTTAGAGCTTCAAATTTGCATTTTTTTTTTATCATGAAATGTTGTTTTCATTGGTTCAAGTTTTAATTTTACATGTTTTAGAGCATGGAGTTTGCATAAACTGAGCTAGTATTTTGATATTCAATGTGCATAGGCAGGGAGGGAAGAAAGGATTATGAAAAACAGGAGAGTAGAGGAAGATAATATGGGGAGTGAAGAAAGTGGCGGTGTTTCAAAGAGGCAGAGATTGGATGAGCAGTTTTCAGCTTCTGGTATTGAAAACCCACTTGTGCCTTACAATGATGTGGATGATGAAGAGGAGGATTTTGAAAGAGGGAAAACAGCTAATGGTGGTGGGAAGGTGGAGGAGAATAGGGGGCAAGTTGTTGCAGCAGAGAATAGTGAGGAGGAGGAGGAGGAGGAGGAGGATTTATATGGAGAAGATAATAGTTTGGAGAAGAGGAAGAGTCAATTTGAGCCTCGTGAGGATTGCCCGTATTTAGATACTGTTAATCGACAGGTAAAAATTGCATCTTTTTTGGATAATTTATGTAGGTTTTGGGGTTATAAAATGTGTTAAGTATTGGTGGTTTTGGATATGATAATATGGGTTTTTGCTTAAATAAGGTTATCTGTATATTGTTGTGAAAAAATGCGTAACGGTATGTTTTCTTGCTGTAACTGTGAGTTTCTGTTTGTGTAATTATGTGTGTTTTCGTGCACATAAATTTGCTAAAGGCTTCCTTTTTTGGGCTATATATCCAGGTACTTTTTTGTGTAGTTATGTGGATGTGTTTACATGAATAAGTACAGTACACATTATTTTGGAGAATATATCCGCATTGTGGGTTATAATGTCTGTGTTTGTGTGCTTAAAATATGTTTTTGATGATTTTTCTTGGGGGGTTTGCAGGTCTTGGACTTTGATTTTGAGAAATTTTGCTCTGTCTCCCTGTCAAATTTGAATGTGTATGCATGTTTGGTGTGTGGGAAGTATTACCAAGGAAGAGGGAAGAAATCCCATGCTTATACTCATAGTCTTGAAGCAGGACACCATGTCTACGTCAATCTTAGGACAGAGAAGGTTTATTGTCTTCCTGATGGATATGAGATTATTGACCCATCACTAGATGATATACGGCATGTTCTCAATCCAAGGTCTTTGTCCCCCTCTTTCTGTGGTGCATAGTACTTTCCCTTTGAACATGGGGTTCCTGTTAGTATTTTTCTTAAAGTTCCTGACCTTTTTGTTGACTTTGTAACAGGGGATGGTTATCTGAGGTGTTATTGGTTGCATTTTCATTTTAACTTACTGTATATGCTTATCAACTTCCAAGAACTTTGCATCATCCATGCAGGTTTACTAGGGATCAAGTCAAACAGCTGGACAAAAACAGGCAATGGTCCAGGGCACTTGATGGGTCTGATTACCTCCCTGGAATGGTAACTATTTATCCTCTTATTTGATCACCAATTCCTCATACTCATCACTGAATCATTGCTCATGATACAACTTCCTTGTGTAATAAGATGCAGATCAGTCCTACTTAGTTATGTAAAAGATGCATATTTTGTACATTTTAACATTGTTTACTATCTTGCTTGATTTTGATCATCAGGTGGGTCTGAATAACATCAAGGAGACTGATTTTGTGAATGTCACAATTCAGTCGCTAATGAGAGTTACACCCTTAAGGAATTTCTTCCTCATCCCTGAAAACTATCAGCATTGCAAGTCTCCTCTTGTTCAACGCTATGGAGAACTCACTCGTAAAATATGGCATGCTCGGAACTTTAAAGGACAGGTTTGATCCTTTGATTACTTCTCTGAAGTCATGGTTTTCCGATGTTTAAGTTTTGTTTCCTCATTTTATTTGCCCATCTGTTCTCTTGGGATTTTTCAGGTGAGCCCACATGAATTTCTCCAGGCAGTAATGAAAGCTAGTAAGAAACGGTTTCGCATTGGTCAACAGTCTGATCCAGTGGAATTCATGGCATGGCTTCTTAATACATTGCACGCAAATCTTAGAACTTCAAAGAAAAATAACAGTATCATTTATGAGTGCTTTCAGGTGCTTTTTACTTTTCCAATCCTCTTCAGTTCGTTTCAAGTTTGCTAGTTGATATTATTTATCTCAGTGGTGCTGGTCTAAAACTTCTTTTCCTGTTAGGGTGAGTTGGAGGTTGTGAAAGAGATTCCTAACAAAGCTATCACTGAGAAGAAAGAAAATGGCGATATTTTCACAGAAACGTCTAGAATGCCATTCTTGATGCTTGGATTGGATTTGCCACCACCTCCTCTTTTTAAAGATGTGATGGAGAAAAATATAATACCTCAGGTATTTATGCATTATGTTTAGCTAGGTTGAAAATATTATTAATATGGATCTATATCTGCTGTTTAGTGCCAGAAGGCTCTCTATCTGAGCTAGATGGTATCATCCTGCAATATTGTTTGTGTTATAGAGATCCTAGATATATGCATCAAACCATGATTAATTCGCATTCCAGATGAAATGGTTCAAAAGACATGCTTTGTTAGTTCCCTAGGAGCGAATGTAGATGTCACTGCTTTGGTTATAGAGCATGTAGTTGATTCTTTCTGCCAGATCTTTAAATAAGTCAAATTCTCAGCTCATGCGTCCATTATTCCTGGGCAATCAAGGGTTAATTATTGACCATGGAAGATAGAACATAATCCAGTTTCTCTTTTTTTTTTCTTTTTTTTCTCTTGCATCTGTTTCAACTCCTCGTGTAGTGCCTTTGTTGTTTGCCAAACAAGTCTATATTTTGCTCAAATTGTTAAATTGAAACCTTACTGACTTGGAATTTAGATGAAAGCTGAATCAACTTAAGTATCCTAGTCTGGGTTTTCAGCTATCAATATATGCATGTGATGATCATGTGACCCAGAAATGCTGGCTGTGTACTTTTGAGCTTATTTATGGTGGGATTTGTTTTCTCTAAGGTTTGTTTTCTCTAAGGTTGGGTAGCAAGGTTTTGGCTTGAAGGATTTCTTTGCGTAAATTCTACTTTCCCTTTCTTGGTGGATACTTGTTTTATATATGCTATTGTTTCAGGTTCCTCTGTTCAATATACTGAAGAAATTTGATGGTGAGACTGTGACTGAAGTTGTCCGTCCTCGTGTTGCCCGGATGAAATATCGTGTCATCAGATTGCCACAGTATTTAATACTACATATGCAGCGGTTTAAAAAGAACAACTTTTTCATAGAGAAAAATCCCACTTTAGGTAATCCTCAACAATAACAGTGGATTTTACTTGAAACTTTGCTTGGTTTTGCACTACCCTGTGCTAATTGTTTCTATGATTACATTCAACTTTCCTGTGAAGAATCTACCCTGTGCTAATTGTTTCTATGATTACAGTCAATTTTCCTGTGAAGAACTTGGAGTTGAAAGATTTTATTCCTCTGCCAATGCCTAAAGAAATCGAGAGATTGCGCTCGAAGTATGATTTGATTGCCAATATTGTCCATGATGGAAAGCCCTAATGAGGGTTTCTACAGAGTTTTTGTGCAGCGAAAGTCAGAAGAGCTATGGTAATTCAATCTCTAAACCACCTTTTATGGTTGTTAATGAAACTTGTAATTACATATCTTATAATCATTGTTTTGCAGGTATGAGATGCAGGATCTGCATGTTTCTGAGACCCTTCCCTCAAATGGTTGCTCTCTCTGAGGCATACCTGCAGATATACGAGCAGCAGCAGTAGCACTGGAGTTTAGAACTCCTATTGTCAACATGTTGTTGTACTGTATTTTGGGTACAAGTAACACAAGAGGCATACCTTCTGTAAATCGTTGAGAAAAATTGGAATACGAAGGCACCATTGCTTGATTGGCACTTGGCAGATTAACTAAGATTAGAAAAACTGAGGTTTTGTAGAGGAAAAAAAAGGCGGTACTTTCTGTTTCATATCATTAAAAGGATGAACAGTTTTGGTACTAAAAATCTATCCATTTATTGTAGCAGAGCATGAAACTTAAACAATTCGGTGATGAATGACTTGGGTGATTCAGATAATGACTTAGGTTTGGTTTCTTCATTGTTACCAAGTTTGCATGGCAGTAATGTCACGAAAAGCTGTATTCTTAGGCTTCTCTTGTTTTATTGTTGATCACTTCATTGCCCATATTTTTTTCTGCTAGAATTTCTCTTACAGTAACGTGGTGGATAGTAGTCTCTTTCGTATTGTAATGATATTTTGAAGTGCTGCAGTTTTTACTTCAGAGTTCAGACAGAGAAGGTAAGGGTGGCAAGTGAGTTACGAGCTCAACAAACACTAGCCAAGTGGTCAAGAGTCAGCCAGGGGAGAAGACATTTCTAGTTCAAATCTATCTTACCACCTGTATTTCTTGACTCAACAACTGGTAAAGAGATCAGATAATCTCTCCTTCCCTTGTTGATGGTGGACTTTCTTTTTGAAACATCACAGAAAGAATTCCAATTCAAATACTACAGAAGGTGAAGGATATTTATACCTGAATTAAAGTTATATATAAGTTTAATCGAATATCCATATTAATTAAAAAAGAAAGTTATACATGCCTCCTTTCAAAAAAAAAAAAAAGGGAAATGACGGAGTCATCTTTCAGAGATCATACAAACTGGGGAGGCCGTAGCATGGAATGGACTGGTTGGTGATAGAGATTCCGAGAAATACCCTCCTCCCCAGGGAAACCACTGGATGGAAGCCACCGGCTACCACGTGAAAAGACTACCCAGTTCTTGCCATGGCTTAATACATGTTTGAGGAACAAAAACAAAAACATATGATTTGATTAATTTTTTTAAATGTGCTTAATACATGTTTGAGGAAGAGTAACCTTGGGAAGGCAGATTGGGTGGCAGAGACAGTGAAATGCTTGATAGAAAACGCTAGTGAAGTGAAAAACAAGGTTAAGGAGGTGGGCTTGGGCTAGGGCTAGGCTAGAGGGTTGCTGATTTTGGATGCTTGACTGGTCAATGGCTAGGAAACAAGGTTTGAAGAAGCTACTCAGCATAATAATTTAGGCCCTGTCTTAATTTATCTTTTCTTTATTTTTGTCAAATAAACTTTGAATTATTTCTGTTGATCTGATGAAAAATAAATAAAATTTTTAATTGTTCAAGATTTTTATAATGAATACAAGTTCTAACTCAAATTTAAAATCTTTTATGAAGATCATAATAAAAAAATTATATTGAAATTAAATTATTAAAGAACCTTTTGGAATAAAATAAAATAATATTCCATCCTTTCTCCTCGTCCTTTTTTTTTGTTCTTATGGCCATGGCTTGCTCACCCATCACGATCCAATTTACAAGCCGAAGACAGTAACCTCATTGCTCCATCAATTTCAAAATCACTCATGAATTCCCATATTTAAATGATATGTAAATTCTTTTTTCAACAAAAGATAAGCTCGGAATAGTTTGTGCATTAAGTGAGATTAGTTTTTAATTAAGATGATATTCTCCCCTTTAATTTGATACATTAATTTTTTAAAATATCAATTCAAAATTTTAATTTATGAAAATAAGTAAACGTCCTTAATCATTATAATTAAATGGCATTTAAATGTATAAAGTAAAGTATTCTTACATACAGAAATAACAAAAATTAGGAATAATTTATATTTGCCCTATTAGATTTTTTATACTGATCATAAACAATAAATTAACATATTTATTCTCAGACAAGAATAGTTATTTTCAAAAGATGTCGAGACATGAGCCCAAGTTTTTCACCTCTCTCTTCTGATTTGTTGATCTTCTTCTTTTCGTCAATAAAGATAAAGGGTTATCACACCCTTTGGAGATACCTGGATGTTTCGCAAAAGTTAGTCTTTGAAAGAGTTTTCATATCCAATTCGTTGATTGGTTTAGAGAGAGAGAAAATCATAACAGCTAGCACCGGGGCAAGTGGTCAATGGTGGATTTGACATGGAGCCATTACAAGCCGAACAAGGGATCACCTTCAATAAATAAAGTGTCATCTTCACCGGCAACAGGACCACCGTATTGAACAACCAGAACCTCCAAAATGAAGAAAAAACAGCTAGTCTTTGTACCTGTACCTGGAGTTGGCCACCTAGTATCAGCTGTTCAGTTAGCAAAGACGATTCTTGAGAGAGATGATAGTTTCTTGATCACCATGCTCGCCATCAGCAATCCATTTGCCGGTAGCATGAACAAGCACACCGAATCGCTTGCTTCAATGCATCCAGAAATCAGATTCATCGATATTCCCGAGGCCATAACTGCACCTCCTTCAGAAGCTTTAGCTGCAAGCCCTGCAGGTGCTTTTACTTCTTACGTCATTGATCACAAAACCCTTGTAAGAGATATTATTGTTAAACTAGTCATGGCCGACAACCCTGCACCAATTGCTAGTGTTGTTGTTGATATGTTTTGCACTGCCTTTATTGATGTTGCAAGAGAACTTGGGGTCCCTTCTCATGTTTTTTTCACTTCTGGTGCTGCCTTTCTTGCCCTGATGCTTTACCTTTCTGATCGGGAAGACAGGGGGTGAGCCGAAGTTTATACCTACTGACCCTGACTACACCATCCCCTGTTTTTCAAATCCCGTGCCTTACCGTGTTCTGCCGTTATTGCACTCCGATGTGGACTACGAGGTTTTTGCAAACCATGGAAGAAAGTTTCAAGGACTCTAATGGTATCATTGTTAATACATTTTCAGAAGCTGAGTCTCATACAGTCAGTGCTCTTTTGGCTAGAGATGACATCCCGCCAGTTTTTAATGTCGGGCCATTGATTGATCACAAGGGAAAGAGTGTATCAGGATCTGATGCCGTCAAGCGTGACGAGATCTTGAAATGGCTCGATGATCAGCCAGAAAAATCAGTGGTGTTCTTGTGCTTCGGAAGCGGAGGAGGCTTCGGTGAAGATCAGCTGAAAGAAACTGCAATCGGGCTCGAGAAGAGTGGACATAGGTTCTTATGGTCCATCCGGCTGAAACCCATCCGAGGGGAAGCTGCACGCTTGTTTTTTGGACAACTATGGAGAGATCTTGCCACAGGGATTCCTGGAAAGAACTAAAAATATCGGGATGCTCTGTGGATGGGCACCACAGGTAGAAATCCTGGCACATAAAGCAGTAGCTGTTTTCGTATCACACTGTGGATGGAACTCAACTTTGGAGGCCTTGTGGTATGCTGTGCCTATCATAACTTGGCCATTATATGCTGAGCAACACATGAACGCATTTCAGCTGGTGAAAGAGTTGGGATTAGCAGTGGAATTGACGTTGGATTTTAGGAGAGATTGCCCTGCAGATTTTGTCAAGGCAGAGGAGATAACAAAAGCTGTGAAATCCATGATGGAACAAGGGGGTGAGCTGAGAAACAAGGCCAAAGAAATCAGTGAAATGGCGAAGAAAGCTGTGATAGAGGGTGGATCTGCGTACGTTGCTTTTGGAGACTTGATTGATCAATGGCTAGAAAGCAAACCTTGAAGAGCTTAGGCCTTGTCTTCCACATTAATTCCATCAAATTAAGTTTTAGTCTTTATCATATAGTTTGTTTGATTTGATCAAGTTGGAGTGATGTGTTTCCTGTACCTCTTTACACACATAAGCTTGAAAGGAAACTTTCAGATTTACTCTTTGGGGTTGAATTCAGATTAAGAAACATGATCTGCTGCTGGTTCTTCTTCATGGACAATCAAAAAGGTTATGGAACAAATCAAGGGAAAAACAAAACAAAGAACATCTGATTTGATTAATTTCTTAAAATGTGCTTAATACATGTCTGAGCAAGAGTAACCTTGTGAAGGCAGATGGGGTGGCGGAGACAGTGAAATGCGACGCTGGCGAAGTGAAAAACAAGGTTAAGGAAGTGGATGCTTGACTGGTCAATGGCTAGGAAACAAGGTTTGAAGAAGTTACTCAGCATAATAATTTAGGCCCTGTCTTAATCTATCTTTTCTTTATTTTTGTCAAATAAACTTTGAATTATTTTTGTTGATGCGATGAAAAATAATTAAAATTCTGATTGTCCAAGATTTATATAATGAATATAAATTCTGACTTAAACTCGAAATTTTTTATACAAATCAAAAATTTTCTTTTATTATATAATAAAGTTAGAATAAAATAAAATAATATCCCATCAGATGGCCCAAATTATGCAAACTTTTTTCCTTTCTCCTCGTCTTTTTTTATTTTTTTATTTTTTTTCATGGCCATGGCTTGCTCACCCATCACGATCCAATTTACAAGCCAGACAGTAACCTCATTGCTCCATCAATATCAAAAACTCATGAAATCCGATATTTAAATGATATGTAAATTCTTTTTTTGAACAAAAGATAAGCTCGGAATAGTTTGTGCATTAAGTGAGATTAGTTTTTAATTAAGATGATATTCTCCCCTTTAATTTGATACATTAATTTTTTAAAATAGCAATTCAAAATTTTAATTTATGAAAATAAGTAAACGTCCTTAATCATTATAATTAAATGGCATTTAAATGTATAAAGTAAAGTATTCTTACATACAGAAATAACAAAACATAGGAATAATTTATATTTGCCCAAAGCTAAATTGGGATTGGGTGATTAAATATCATAATTTATTATTTTTTTAACAGAATAAACACATAAATAGAAGTTCTAAATATATTATTACATAAACAGCAGACACAAATTATTGTGAATTATAACAGTATAATTACTGTTTTATCTTTTAGAGCATTAAAATTTAAGCTTTGATATCAAAGGTGTTTTTTTTTTTTCCATTTGACCAATTCGTATTACCTGAATATTTGGGGGTGTTTTAATTTATATATTTTATTTTTTTGAACAGTCAAATTACTACTTACTTTATCTCTGGAAACAGACAAGAATACAAAGAAATATTAAGGATATTTTTTTATTTTTTAAACTGTTCATAAACAATAAATTAACATATTTATTCTCAGACAAAAATAGTTATTTTCAAAAGATGTCGAGACTTGAGGCCCAAGTTTTTCACCTCTCTCCTGATTTGTTTATCTTCTTCTTTCTGTCAATAAAGATAAATGATATCATACCCTTTGGAGCTACATGGATGTTTCGCTAAAGTTAGTCTTTGAAAGAGTTTTCATATCCAATTCGATGATTAATTTAGAGAAAGAAAAAAATCATAACAGCTAGCACTGGGGCAAGTGGTCAATGGTGGCTTTGACATGGAGCCATTACAAGGCGAACTAGGGATCACCATCTACAAATAAAGTGGCATCTTCACCGGCAACAGGACCACCGTATTGAACATCCAGAACCTCCAAAAATGAAGAAAAAACAGCTAGTCTTTGTACCCTACACCTGGAGTTGGCCACCTTGTACCAGCTGTTCAGTTAGCGAAGACGATTCTTGAGAGAGATGATAGTTTCTTGATAACCATGCTCGCCATCAGCAATCCATTCGCCAGTAGCATGAGAAAGCACACCGAATCGCTTGCTTCAATGCATCCAGAAATCAGATTCATCGAAATTCCCGAGGCCATAACTTCACCTCCTTCAGCTGCAGGCCCTGTAAGTTCTTTCACTTCTTACATCAATGGTCACAAAACCCTTGTAAGAGATGCTATTGTTAAGCTTGTCATGGCCGACAACCCTGCACCAATCGCTAGTGTTGTTGTTGATATGTTTTGCACCGCGTTTATTGATGTTGCGAAAGAAATTGGGGTCCCTTCTCATGTCTTTTTCACTTCTGGTGCTGCCTTTCTTGCCATGGTGTTTTACCTTTCAGATCGAGAAGACAGGGGCGAGCCTAAGTTTAGACCTACTGACCCAGACTACACCATCCCCTGTATTTTCAAATCCCATGCCTTACCGTGTTCTGCCGTTATTGCACTCCGATGTGGACTACGAGGCTTTTGCAAACCATGGAAGAGAGTTTAAGAGCTCAAATGGTATCATTGTCAAATACATTTTCAGAAGCTGAGTCTCATACAGTCGGTGCTCTTTTGGCTAGAGATGATATCCCCACCAGTTTTTAAATGTCGGGCCATTGATTGATCACAAGGGAAAGAGTGTATCAGGATCTGATGCCGTCAGGCGTGACGAGATCTTGAAATGGCTCGATGATCAGCCTGAAAACTCAGTGGTGTTCTTTGTGCTTCGGAAGTGGAGGAGGCTTCGATGAAGATCAGCTAAGAGAAACTGCGATCGGGCTCGAGAAGAGTGGACATCGGTTCTTATGGTCAATCCGGCTGAAACCCTCCGAGGGGAAGCTGCACGCTAGATTTCTTGACAACTATGGAGAGATCTTGCCGCAGGGATTCCTGGAAAGAACTAAAAATATCGGTATGCTATGCGGATGGGCACCACAAGTAGAAATCCTGGCACATAAAGCAGTAGCTGTTTTCGTATCACACTGTGGGATGGAACTCAACTTTGGAGGCCTTGTGGTATGCTGTGCCTATCATAACTTGGCCATTACATGGTGAGCAACACATGAACGCATTTAAGTTGGTGAAAGAGTTGGGATTAGCAGTGGAATTGACGTTGGATTTTAGGAGAGATTGCCCTACAGATTTTGTCAAGGCAGAGGAGATAACAAAAGCTGTGAAATCCATGGCGGAACGAGGCTGTGAACTCAGAAACAAGGCCAAAGAAATCAGTGAAATGGCGAAGAAAGCTGTGATGGAGGGTGGATCTGCGTATGCTTCTTTGGGAGACTTGATTGATCAATGGCTAGAAAGCAAACCTTGAAGAGCTTAAGCCTTATCTTCCATATTAGTTCCATCAATTCCTCAAATTAAGCTGTAGTCTTTATCATATAGTTTGTTTGATTTGATCAAGTTAGTAGTGATGTATTTCCTGTACCTCCTTACACACACAAGCTTGAAAGGAAACTCTCAGATTTACTCTTTGGGGTTGAATTCAGATCAAGAAACATGATCTGCTGCTGGTTCTTCTTCATGGACAGTCAAAAAGTTATGGAACAAATCAAGGGATCAAAATTTAAGAGTTTTTTTTTGTCAAATCTAGAATCAATTAAAATTTATTTTGTTTATTTTATTTTATTTTCTAGAATGGTTCAGGGGTTATTTATAACCCGTGAACTCTACTGTTTTTGAGGTGTAGAGAGATGAATATTTTTCGACATTTATATTTTAATGTTAAAAGTTATAAAAATAAATAAATAAATAAAGTTTTTATGAACCAGTATAGAACTTATAATGATCACTATATTTCATATTCACTTAGGCTCAATTTATTATTTAATAATCACCATCTGTAAAAGGGTTTATGTTCAAAATTAAAAAAAATTTAAATATGCTTAATACATCTTTGAGCAAGAGTAAACCTTGTGAAGGCAGATGGGGATGGCGGAGATAGTGAAATGCAACGCTAGTGAAGTGAAAAACAAGGTTAAGGAAGTGGGCTAATTTTTTGTTTGTCATTCTGATTTAAAAGTATTTTTGAAAAAATAATAAAAAAATTTAATTTAATTTTTTATTTTAAATTAAATTTTTATAATGTTTTTAAATTATTTTTATGTGTTGATGACAAAAATAATTTTTAAAAATTAAAAAAATATATCATTTAAATATATTTCTAAATAAAAATTATTTTTAAAAATAATCAATCACAATTCCAAACAAACACTTCAAATATGAAATGCTTAAGTTTATTCTTTAGTTAATCTACTAGACGACAAATTAACATGCCATTAATTATTATTTTTATTCTTCTCTCTCTAACACATATTTCTATCAATTATATATATATATATATATATATATATATATATATATATATATATATATATATATATATATATATATATATATATTAGAAAAACTAACCAAACACAATCTAATTAATCTACTTGATAACAAGTTAGCATGGCATCTCAAGTTTACTTATTTTCATAAATTTATAAATTAAAATTTTGAATTGATATATTAAAAAATTAATGTAACAAATAAAAGGGGGGGATATCATCTTAATTAAAAACGTATAAAAAACTATTCTCACTTCATGCACGAATTAATCCGAGCTTATCTTTTGTTGAGAAAAGAATTTACATATCATTTTATTATGGGAATTCATAAGTGTTTTTATTGGTGGGGGTCTTATTTGACATTGATGGAGCAATGAGGTTGCTGTTTTTGGAGGGAGTCGTGCTTGTAAATTGGATCGTGATGGGTAAGCAGGCCATGGCCATGAGAGCAACAACAAAAAAAGGGACAAGGGCAAAGAAAGAAAAAAAGTGCATAAGTTGGGCCACATGATGGGAAATTATTTTATTTTATTCCAAAAGACTCTTTAATAATTTAATTTCACTATAGTTATTTTTGGATTTTAACTTTATCATGATTCAATGTTTATTTGACAAAAAAAAATAGATAAAGTAAGAGAGAGCCTAAATATTTTTGTTCATGAAAATATTTTAAAAATTAATAAAATAAAATTTCATTTTTTAAAAAAAAAACTTTTGAAAAATATATGTTAAACACCCCCCGAAATGTCTCACCATCACCAAGTAATTCTACCATCAATTCATAAATTCCGTTGATATCATTGTTAGGTTATATTCGATATGATATTATATTGATGTTATTAATATTTTACATCAATTAATAGTCAGAGATTTAATTATTTTAAAATTTTAGTTATCATTAATTTTTATTAAATAAAAATACATTTTTACCTCGGAATTTATCATAAAATTATAATTGTGAATTATAAAATAATGTTGTTGTTGATTATTTTCTTAATAAAGGAGTTCTAAAAGTATGATTTTGTGACAAAAATGCAAGGAGGGGCAATTACAAGAAAAACATGTTTTGATATGGTGAGAGAGGCAACCACTACCGAGTTGTCGTTTTGTATTTGATGGGTAATAAGTAATAACCCAGCTAAACGACACCTCTTGGGTTGTTGGCCTGGGTTTTCGTGAGGGCTAAATTCTATTGCTTTTTTTTTGTTTTTTTTTTTTAAATCTCGAAGCATGAAATAATAGAATTTTTTAGTGCCCGTTTAGCATTGCAATCTCACCGGTTTTTGGCTGAAATTTGATTTTTTTTTTAAATTTAAATGAATATATTTTTGTGTGTTTTAGATCATTTTGATGTGCTGATTTCAAAAATGATTTTTTTTTAAAAAAAAATATCATTTTGATATATTTCAACACGATAAACACTTTAAAAAACTACCGCCATTACAATCTCAGCTTCTGTATGCTTTCTTACCACGGACACTATTTTTCATTCACCTAATCGTCAAAGCATGGCAACACTCAATTTTTGAAGATCAATAGATTCTCAACCAATTTTCAGAGTAAAAGAGCATTTGATTCGAAGCACCTCATCATCCTCCACTATAAATAGTGCCCCACAATTATCCAAGAAAGATAGCACACAGAGAAGCCAGAAAACCTTCCATTTCCACCAAAAATGGCACCCGCTGAAACCACCACACCCAAGAAAGCACTGGTCTTTGTCCCGGCACCAGGAATCGGCCATCTCGTATCAGTCATGGAGCTTGCAAAACGTTTGCTTGAAAGAGATGACAGTTTCTCCATCACAATGCTTCTCATGTCCCCGCCATTTGCACACGATGTTACAACCTATGTCGAGAAACTTAGTGCATCTCACCCTGAATTTCAGTTCCTCGGCCTCCCTTCTGTACCCCCGCCACCCCTGGAAGATGTCATTGCTTGTCCCGAACACTTCGTGTCGATTTTCATTGCTGATCATAGGAACCATGTTAAGGATATGATTGTCAATCATGTTTTGTCCAACAAGTCAGTTAAACTTGTTGGTTTGATCCTTGATTTGTTTTGTACTCCCTTTGTTGACGTTGCCAAGGACCTGGGTGTGCCTCCTTATATTTTCTTCGCTTCTGGTGCTGCTTTTCTTGGTTCCATGCTTTATCTTCCTGATAGATTTGACAATGGAGGAGTCACCTACAAACCAACTGATCCTGACTCTATGATCCCTAGTTACATCAACCCAGTTCCTTCCACAGTGCTGCCAAGCTTGTTGTTCCACGATGGTGGGTATTCAACTTTCGTAAGCCATGCCAGGAAATTCAAGGAGGCAAAGGGTATCATCGTCAACACGTTTTGCAGAGCTAGAATCCCATGCTGTTAGCTATCTCAACGGCGAGGCAAGCGTACCCCAAGTTTACACTGTGGGGCCAGTGGTTGATCTCAAGGGAAACAGCCCAGTAGCTGATGGGAGCCAGCGTGAAGAGATCATGAACTGGCTTGATGCCCAGCCAGAAAAATCGGTGGTGTTTCTGTGCTTCGGAAGTCAAGGGAGCTTCGGCGTGCCTCAATTGAAAGAGATCGCGCTCGGGCTGGAGCAAAGTGGACAGAGGTTCTTGTGGTCTATCAGGAGACCACCATCTCAGGAATCCTTGAACCCAGGTGAAGTTAATGATTATAGCGAGCTTTTGCCAGAAGGGTTTCTGGGCAGGACCAAAAATGTGGGATTTATCTGCGGCTGGGCTCCGCAAGTTGAAGTTCTAGGGCATAAAGCAACCGGTGCGTTCGTGTCGCACTGCGGATGGAACTCAATTCTGGAGAGTACCTGGTATGGCGTTCCTGTTGTAACATGGCCTCTGTATGGCGAGCAGCAAATCAACGCGTTCCAACTGGTAAAGGATGCGGGAGTGGCGATTGAAATAAAAATGGATTACAGGAAGGATGGTGGTGAGGTTGTGATGGCAGACAAGGTGGCAAAAGCTGTGACAGATGTGATTGAAGGTGGTGGCGAAGTGAAAAGCAAGGTCAAGGCAATGAGTGAAACTGGTCGGAAAGCATTGTTGAAGGGTGGATCTTCATATGTGGCATTTGAAACCTTGGTTGGTGTTCTCTCAGGAAACAAGGCCTGAAGAAATTGTTAAAATCTCTTAGCTTGATTCTGCAGTACTGTCTTGCTTCTTTTCGGGTGGTGATTCTGGAGATGTGGTTTGTAGTCTATCTTCTCTTTTTTTTATCTTTTCTTTTAATGGTGTGCTCTACAATAAAATTATCTATTAATTTATCAAGAAGAAAAGTAAGTTATCCATGATTTGAAAAGGTTAATTTCATGCCAGTTCTAAAATACTTTTATATTTAATTTTGTGCATGCATCAGGGGAGGGGGGGGGGAGCAGTTGTTGTCTTAAGTTCTTCACTACAATATAATCAAAATTATTTCTGATATTATCATATAAAAATAATATAAAAATATAAAAAAATTTAATTAAAATATATAAAAAATTAATTTCTTTTAAAATATTTTTTGAACACCATGCTAAAGGCTCGTCAGGTTTCGCAACAAGGACAAAAGACAACAGCTAAAGTTAGGCTGGGACAGTTGACACTAATTCCTGTTTGGTTGTGTTTTAAAAGTACTTTTTTTTTTAAATTAAAAGATTTAGTATGATTACATCATCATTATATGTTAATATTAAATTTATTTTTTTTAAAATAAAAAATAATATTTTAATATAAATAAAAAAATAATAACCATAATTCAGAAAGAGACACTTAGTACAAGCTATGAACCACTCGAGCACGCTATGGTTCCAGAGTCAAATCATAAAGACAATGCATGGATTTCCTTTTTCTCGTGAGACAGGGGTGTTTGGAACTGAGATTTAATTTTTTTGAAAAAAATTGAATTTATTTTTATTTTATATTTTAAATTAAATAGTTTTTAGTATTTTTAAATTATTTTTATATACTAATATTAAAAATAATTTTTTAAAATATATAAAAAATATTAATTTTAATATATTTTTGAACAAAACACACTTTTAAAAATAACTGCAATTACTATAACTTGTATGCAAAAAAAGCTTAATAATTTCCTTAATCATGAATCAACACAAACAAAATTGGCCAGCCATCAAATGAACAGTTCTTAATATCCATCCTACCCTTTTCATAATTTCAATTTAAAACATGTTATATGCATAAATTTGAGTAGAACAAAATTTAATTTTAATGATTATTTGTAAGGAGATTCGTGAGAAACTATCTCCTTTTTATATTATATAATCTTAAATGTCTTACTTCTCCCGGTGAAAAAAAAATGAAGAATGTTAATGAAAGAGTCTTATTTTAAGGAAAGTAATTAACGGACCAAAGATTAGCTGAGGAGTCTTATTTTATAATTTTGACTGATTTTATTGAGTTAAAATTGATTTTTATTTGATTTTATCTAGTTTATGTATTTAACTTATAAAATCGTATCATTTTACGAGTCAAAACATTGCAGGGAAGGGGATCAGTTGTTGTCTTGTTTATTTATAAGTTATTCACTAAAAACAGAAGACAGCCATTAAAAAGGAGATTCAATTTAACAATTCTGTATCCAGTAATTTATTTCTTAACAATTTTGTAATTTAAATTTATTTTTTAATAATAATTTCTTATATCAACAAAAACCATAATTGTTAGAGCAACTCCAATGATAAAAGTTATTTTGGAGAGCTATTTTTTTATATTATTGTAAATATAGTACAATTATTTTGTATATAGTTTAATTATGCAATTAATTATACAATTAATAAGAGTAAATTATATAATTAAATAATTGCTTTTAAAAAACCCTCCAACAATAAATTTATTATTATTTTTAATCATATTTAAATAAAAAAATGAATTTAAAATAAAATGCCCCCAATATTTTATATTTGAAATACAATATTAATAAATTACAGTATTTAATAAACTTATAAAAACATCTATTTAATACAAGAAAAATAACATCATTATCAACATACAAATTATGAATAACTGCACAACAACTCTAAATACAAAATTTAAACAATTTATAAATCTAACAGTAAATTTAAAACTTATAATAAAACTTATTGACAAAATTTTACATAATTATTTTTTTATATTGGCAAACTGCAAGGGAGGAGATAGCAATGCTTTGTTTTTTTTGGTTGAATTGCTAGAAATAGCACCCAAAGAAGAGAAGTGGCTATTGAAATGGCTTACTGGTTGGAACAGATAAAAGTAAAAACAAAAGACAAAATAATATTTTTTTAAAATTTGTCTTCTCAGATGGCTCTTAAAGTCCTCTATCAATCCAAATTTAAAATTTTAAAAAATATTGTTCACTTAATTAAAAAAAAATAGATTAACTCGTTAACTCGACTGGATACTTCAAAACTGATTGTGTCAGACCCGAACTTCTAACGTGTAGATTGTTTTTTTGATTTTTTTTATTTATTAAAACCATGTCGTTCTCATACTTTAAAGAAAACAGTTGTGGTCCTTCTGGAGTCATCCATCCCGTATTTAATCAACCCTCAAAATCAAATCAGGCTCATCAGGTTGTCGACCACGACAAAAGACAGCAGCTAAAGTTAGTCTATAGAGTTGATATCTTCCACTAGTTCCCGTTTAACATGCCATTTTAAAAGTATTTTTGAAAAAATTAAAAAAAAATATTTTTATTTTTTATTTTAAATTCAAAATATTTTAGTTTTTTTAAATTATTTTATGTGCATATATAAAAATATTTTTTAAAAAAATAAAAAATAATATTATAATATATTTTTATATAAAAAAATATTTTAAAAAACAACACACAAATATATTTACAAACAGTAAAATCATAAATACAGTGGATGGATTTCCTTTTTCTCGTGAGACAGAAAGTTGAACATTTTCCTGCTTTCCCGGTAGGTCGAACAAAATTTAATTTTAATGATTATAGATTCTTCTCTTACAATGTAAGAGAAACTAAACATCTGCTGACTGAACTGGACTATATCAAATTATCAATGGGTTTAAATTTTACTGTTTTTTCATTAAAAAAAACACGTTTTTATACTTTTTTAATCTTGATTGTGTTCAGCCGTACGTGTTTTGTCTTACCTTTGTCTGGAAGCGTAGTTTACTGTGGTTAAGTATTTTTAATTCAAAAACTATTAAAATAATTTTTTTTAATATAAACCCATCAAAATAATCTAAAAATATTAATTTAAAATAAAAATATATTTTTAATTTTTTTAAAACATAATATCAGGTTTGGTTGATCTGTTTTTTTAAGTAATATCAGACTATAAACTTATATAATTATTAATTTAAGTAGCTGTGATATTGATTGCTACACAATCAATCACCGACGTTAATAAAAAAAATCAACGCTAATAAAAAAAATCTTTCGCGGTGCCTATCCCTTTTATACACCTTAAAAGACTCGTTTCCTTTTTCCTTTTTTCAAAATGGGGTGAAGCACCACTCGTGACATCCAGCAGTAGTTTTCATGCAAAGAACCACCGGGAAAAAAAGCGTGCTTCCCAAAAACTTGTGCCGACCACCATCATCGTTCTTCCAAGATTTTACCTTCTCCAT
Source organism: Salix suchowensis (assembly GCA_029030765.1). Lineage (NCBI taxonomy): Eukaryota > Viridiplantae > Streptophyta > Magnoliopsida > Malpighiales > Salicaceae > Salix > Salix suchowensis. Next base: position 29,827,278 of record CM054995.1, on the reverse strand, counting down.
GTAAATGTAAACGCTAGCCTGTAGAAAAACTTGGACCAACCATTTCACACCCCCTTATCCTTCCAAGTTTTCTCTACTCAATCACATATCTGTTCATCGATCTAATTAAAGGGTCGATCCAGAAAGATCTGGCCTCCAGAACCTTCTCTTCTGCAGATTACTAGATCAGTGCAGAAATCAACGGGAAGGAGAGAAACTAACAGAGAAATGGAAGATGGAGAGATGCAGAACGTGATGAAGGTATGGCTCTCAATCTCTGTATCTCTAACTTACTGCTATATCATAGGAAAGATGAGCCCAAAAGGTTTTACAAGGCTTCTTTGTGTGCTCCCTGTCGTTTTTCTATTTCTTGTTCTTCCTTTACAGCTCACCTCTGTTCATTTTGGAGGCATGACATCTTTCTTGATTGCTTGGCTCGCAAACTTCAAGCTCCTGCTCTTCGCATTTGGCAAAGGCCCTCTGTGTTTAGACCCAGAAATCTCCTTCGGTCGTTTTATTTGTGTTGCTTGTTTTCCCATCAAAATCACACAGATCCCACCTCTAAAACCGTACCAAAACGGCCATAGCCATGAAAACCGAGCTCAAACATCACATTCAAAAAATGGCCAAGATGGGCGAAGAATCGTTTCTAAAAAGGGAAAACATAAATCGTTTCTAAATTATTCAACCAAGGGTCTACTTCTGGCAATGTTGATAGCAACTTATGACTATACTGATTCTATCCATCCAAAAATCATGTGGCTCTTGTATTGTTTCCACATTTATTTTTTTCTTGAAATATTCCTAGCCATGGTGGCATACATGGTTCGAATCCTTTCAGGGCTTGAGCTAGAGCCACAATTCAACGATCCTTACCTCTCCACTTCACTTCAAGACTTCTGGGGAAGAAGATGGAACCTCATGGTAACGAGCATCCTACGCCCGATCGCATACGAACCCATCCTCAACACGTGTAAGAACCTCATTGGTGTCAAGTTGGCCCAAGGCATGGCAATTCTGGGTACCTTCGTAGTGTCAGCCCTCATGCACGAGCTCATTTTCTACCACTTAGGACGCGTGAGGCCCACGTGGGAGATCACGTGGTTCTTTTTACTTCATGGAGTGTGTTTAACGGTCGAGATTGCTTTGAAGAAGGCTGTTAACGGCAGGTGGCAGTTTCCCAGGCCTGTGCAAACTATATTGACCATTGGATTTGTGATAGCTACCGGCTTTTGGCTGTTTTTTCCACCTTTTGTGGTGTGTAAAGCAGTTGATAGGGCAATTGAGGAGTATGCGGCTGTACGCCAGTATTTGAAGCCGTGCGTGCAATTTCTCCTTGGCTTTGTCAATAGATCTAGCGGCTTGTAAAGTATCCTGGATGTGAGCAGCTTACCAGTGTACCTCTTGTCCGCATGGCCAGATCCACTTGCTAGCGTGTTATTTTTTTTTATTATTATGGAAATATTAATTTTTTTGTAATACAAATAGAGTTATAGTATGATTTCATTTAGAATACATAAATATAAATATAAATATATTTAGTTTTGATTGATGCATGATGGAAAAACTCAATGAGAGATATTTTAAAAGAAACTTATCATGAAAATATCTGTAATTTGTGTTTTGGTAATTGTCCAAAATGCCCCTACGAGTTCAAGTCTAAATATTTTATATTGGCTCAGAATCACATGCTTTTATGATTAGAGGGATATTTTATTTTCCACATCAACGGTATCCTCGAGAGCTAGAGTAATATCTCAAGTAAGGTTGGCAATATTATTCTGATTTTTTCTATTAGTATAGAATATTTTGATTTTAGAGCATTTTTAACATATTATTTTGAGGGTTGTACTGTTTATTTATAATTAATTATATATATATGAAAAAAAATTATAATATTAATTTAACAAGTATAATTAAAATTCAAGATAAATTAACTTTTATATTATATAATACAAACATAAATCTCAAAATTAGAAATAAAATCACAAGTTAATCAAAATAAGAAAGATTTTAAGGCTAGAAGGGCACACCGAAATAATACCAAGACGTTCTGGTCGGAATTTGGCCGGTATTTTCTGAAAGGGTCAGAATTAAAACTGAGATAAAAATGATGTTGTTTTATCTCGATTTTTTTAATAACACGGAATATTCCGGCCAGAACAGAACAGAATGGTATTGACAATCAAGTGATATTCTCGAGCATAAACCAGTATTTATAAGTGCAAGTGTGCTTGAAGAATTACAGAATTACCTATTTAAAGTCAAATCTGACTCGATGGTTTAAAAGTTTGGTCTAATAAACTTATTAAGAGATTAAAAATATATTTGGCTTGGTAGCAATGATCGTTTTTAAAGAGTTTTTTTATTTGAAAACACCAAAATAAAAAAAATATATTAATATTAGCATTTAAGAAAATCTAAATACATAAAAAGAATTTAATTTAAGTGCAGGGAAAAAAAAACTTATTTTTTGTAAAAGAAGGTTTTTGAAATGCAAAACGGCTTCTAAGTGTTATAAATTTTAATTAAATATATTATATATTTTACTATATTTTATATCAATATTTAATATTTTTTTTAAAATAAATTTTAAAAATAAAATAAACCTAACAAGGTTGAGCAGTTAAGCTTCGAGCTCATTGGGCTTTCATATGGCTTGATTGAGCACTTGCGTTAGCATCAGCGTGGATGTTTGTGCCTCGCCTTCGTCATGCTATTACCGGCTGTCGTTAAATTTGCATGTTTGTAAGTGTGAATGATATTAATTTTAAAAGTATTTTTTATTTAAAAATATATTAAAATATTATTATTTTATTTTTGATATCATGAAAATAATATAAAAAATAACACTCAATTTTTTTAATTAATAATAATAATAATAAATAAAATCAATTTAAGTTAGATTTGAAGTCCTCCTCATCTATTAACACAGTTGACCAGAAAATAATAATATCCATTATGGGAAAATGGCAGCAGCCCAATAAGCATCTTCAAGAGAAATGCTTTAAAAATAGTTAAATGCAAAAGATATTTTTTTAAATAACATATATATATTTACATGTATTTTAATGATAAAAAAAACTATTTAAAAAGGTTCATTATATTTTAAAATATTTAATATATAACTATTTAAATGATTCGATTAGCTTGATTTATTTAAAAATAATAAAGATTATTTTTCACACAATATCTCTTTATTTATTTATGTATATACAAGGGGTATTAAATAAAATGTGAGTTTACTATTAAACACACTATTTATCGGAATGAAATGTTTTTCCACTAGTTTTTCTTTGATTTTCTTTAACATCTATGCTTCTTTGTTGTTTTATGAGATTGTTGTGTTCCTAATATCCGTGCTTAGAATTTGGTAAGTTCACCCAAATTGAATTCAATTATTTTTTTAATTTTATCTTTTAATATTAGACTTATTGAGAATTATTCATATTGTTTTCATGTCTGTCAAATTATTTGAATCATATCATATTATTAAAATAGTTGTGTATTAAAAATATTATAATATAATTGACTCTTTTAAATAGTTTCTTACTATTGTAATGTACATTAGAAAAAACAAAATCTATATTTGTACTATTTATAAAGTCATAAGCTATGGGATCCATGCTCTAACACCAGTCGAATATTTTTATTTTTCATAAAACAAATTGTATAAAGATGTTTTTTCAATGCATTTTTGAAGTTCAAAATATTTAAGTCCAAATCAAGAAATTAATGCATACATGTAATTAGATAAATCAAAAATTATGTAGGGCTAATAAATAAAACTTAAAAAATAATAAAACATGTATAGATCAAGATATTTAATCGTTTAAGATAAGATCTTTACCCGTTTATGTTTGTTCAAATTTTCAATCACATGATAATAGAAATATAAAAATGCATTAAACCAATTGAATAAAACAAATAGGGAAACATAAATATTTTATTTTAAAAAATATAGTTTATCTATACAAAGATAAAAAAACAATTTATAGATGAATTAGAAAAGTCTCTTCAAAAATTAAATGCATAACAAAAATTAGCATAATATAAAAGAGACTTTTAGAAAAATAAAAAAAGAACGAATATATATCTAAATCTAAATAATTGTTTTTAAGAATATATATATATATATATATATATATATATATATATATATATATAATTTAGAAGAAAAAAAAGGCACAAGTTATTGGGTATGGCAAGTCAAGCTAGCCTTGACCCATGTCTTCAGGGCCTAACTCGTATCTGCCCTAGCAAACCTGATTGACTACACTTTGAGCGAATAACATACCATTTGTCCCAATTTTTTTTTATGAAAAAAAAAGTAAGACAATAGATCGCCTAATTTTGCCTGGATTCCGGTCATTGTGATGATTAGAAAATGAGTGCTTAAGTTCATTTAAACCCAAGACTTGTTTTTCAACATATTTTTGACTTGAAAACAACAAAAATCAAACTGAGCTTAGAATTGTTTTTTTTGGATAAGCCGAAGCTAACCACTGGTATCCAGGCCGCTGGGCCTGACTAATCCCGGGGGTACACAAGGCCTCGGCAAGCATGTTTCCCACAAGTGCACCACGGTTAAGTCAAGGGCTTCGCCCAAGTCCGATGGCCTCAAAGAATTGTTTGCACCTGAGCGGATTCGAACCTGAGACCTCATGAGGAGCACACCCATGAGCCCCAGGCCTCCACCGCCAGGCCAACCCAAGATAATAATATGCTTCTCTATTATCTTTTTTTTGTATTTAGAGAAAACTCCATTATCGAAAAACTCATTTTGTAGATCCAAGTGAGCGAGTAAATCCCAACTAATTCAGGTTCTTATAAGAGATGCACATCCTTACTTGATCTAGAGATCTTTTGTACATATCTCAATTATTTTATTATCACGCCACACTTCTTGAGGACTTTTTTTCTCTATTATCTCTCTATTATCATAATATACTAAGTTACTAACTTGTATCTCTCTACTCTCTCCATTAAACACAAAAAAATAAACTATATACAGAATTGAATTGGGGAAAAATAAGATACTAAAATTATATAACTTTCACGAAGTTCATCCACAAGAGAAGATAGACAATGTAGCCTTACACAGTAAAAATCTCATACCTTTTGGAGTTACCGTTATAAAAACAAAATTACACAGTTCATCATCCACACTAGTGGATCGAGTACTGCTCACTAAGAACATCCACATATTAACTGACGGCTACAGAAAGTTGTTCAAAATATCGCTACTGACAGTCAAGAAGAGTTTAAAAAGAGATTGGGAGTGGTTGGTGGATTCAATACAAGGCTTTAATGAGAGATCGAGTCGCAATCATGGGCTCAACAATGGCGACTCAACAAATATACTGAGCAAGAGTCTCTTCTAACAGTCTTGATAGTGAAAATGGGAGGTGATCTGAGAAATTTTCTCTTGATATGGGCATCAGCTGTGGCATTGCTATGCTACTGTCACAAGATAGGCCAGTTAATCGACAGAGGCACAGCTAGGGTTCTTGCGATCTTGCCAGTCGTTTTGCATCTTTCTCGTCATGCCTCTCGGTATCCTTACTCTGAGTCCGAGAGCTATCACCTCTTTCTTTCTATCATGGCTCGCCAATTTCAAGCTTCTTCTCTTTGTCTTTGATCAGGGCCCTCTATCATCCAACCCACCCCTCTCTCTGCCACGTTTCATTGCCCTTGCTTGCTTTCCTATCAAAATCCAGCAGGATCCTACACCAGCAGTGTCACCTCATGATCGAGAGCTTGTAAATGTTGATGATGATCAAGATCTTGAGAAGCTCGTGAATGGTGAAAACAAAGATGCCCCATCTCAAAAAATCGCCCCGAAAGGCCTTAAATCTCATCTAAACTACGCGTTGAAGTTTTTCTTGCTGGTCATGTTTGGTTACATCTACACCAAGGAAGACTATTTCCATCCAAAGATTATACTGTTACTGTATGTTATCCACATTTATATTGGTCTGGAATTAATCTTAGCCATGTTTGGAGCCCTAGCTCGAGCCTGTCTTGGTGTAGAGCTCGAGCCACAATTTGATGAGCCATACCTAGCCAGCTCTTTGCAGGACTTCTGGGGTAAGAGATGGAACCTAACGGTCACTAGCATCCTGCATCCAACTGTGTACAGTCCAATCCGATCAGCTTTTAGCCGTTGGATTGCAAAAAAGTGGACTCCATTACCAGCTGTGATCGGTACTTTCTTAGTCTCTGGTCTCATGCACGAGCTGATTTTCTACCACATTGGACGCCAGAAGCCAAAGTGGGATGTCACATGCTTCTTTCTCTTGCATGGGTTTTGCTTGGCCATTGAAATGGCTATCAAGAGAGAAATAAAGGGTACATGGGGATTGCCTAAGGTGTTGGCAGCACCGATTGTGGTGGGGTTTGTGGTGGTTACTGCCATGTGGCTGTTTCATGCCCGCCGTGATTCGTAGCAAGATCGACGCGGAGGTAAGGATGGAGACTACTGCTCTCATTAATTGTGTGGAAGCTGTATATATCTACTTGAAAGGTGTTTTCATGGATCATAAACTCTAGACTAGAAGGTAGTTTTGTTGCAATAATTACAAGTAGCGACGCTAAAACTTGTAGCACAATTATAAACTTCATTTATTAAAACCATAATCATCTGTTACGTAATTTTGTTTAATGATTGCTATGGTAGTTTATTGCAAGTTTATCAATTCTATTTCGGTGGTTGGTGTTTTGTTTTTTCAATTATAAATGAAATATTTTGGTTTTGGAGTATTTCAGGTTGATGTTTTGGGTTGCACTGTTAATGTATATATATATATATATATATATATATATATATATATATATATAATTAAATATATTCATTCAATTTTTTTAGTTCAAATCCAAAAATAAAATTATTTAGAATTGTTCAATTTAATTTAAAAAGAGACATAATAAAATGATTTTTCTGATCAAAATTATGAACATGTATAATATTACAAGAATAC
>CM054995.1:29642048-29819819 GCA_029030765.1 Salix suchowensis | reverse complement strand
CTATCATCAATCTCATAAAATTATAAACATGTATAATAGTACGAAATGTTTTGACGGTTTCGATCAAAACAAAACAAAATTAACAATACTGGTTTAATGCAATGTACCATCTGTTTTATCTTTAGTTACTTCTTGTAAAAACAAGAGATAAAAATGAAATGATGAATTAGTAAGGATAAATATATTTTGTTGAAGAAATAAAATAAACAAAATTAAAATGCCATTTCATGGCAGATCGACGAGTGACAAAATTAAGTGTTATTTTTGGACTGATTAATATAATGAATAGGAGGTAGGGGGCGGTGCCGCTAACATAATTGACGCAGCAGACAGCCATAGTGACAATACATGGCTGGAATTCAATGACTTTTAGATACTGAAACAATAGTGGCAGCATATCGGTAAATATATGATATTTAAAACAAGTATCATATTTTGGTATAAGAGTTTTGAAAATCATGGTTGTAAAATCTGACCTAACTTGACAGGTCGAATCCAGATTTAATATCTACATCGATCTATAAAAAAAAAAAAAAAAAACTAAGTTGATCTAGTTGAAAACTAAAATTGATCCACTAAATAAAATTGTTTTGATCATGTCTAAACCGGTCTCCAATTTTTTTTTTTTTAAATAAAATTGTTTTGATTAAAATATAGATGATTTTTCGGACCTTGCAAATTAGACACTCACTAGCCAATTTGCCCCTCCAATTTGAAGTTTTCAGTCAGAATACGATCTCCTTCAACATGCTCTTGTATGACATTCTTCTAATTCATTATCCAAAACATCTTCTACTGGATCTGTCATAACACTAATTTTGAGTTATTCCCCAAAACCTATCCGAAATTAAACAAAAATAACAAAAATAAAATAAAAGAAGCTGGTGTCGGCAGTTCAAAGTCAATTTTTTTGATGTTTTTGGGAGCCTGGTCGTACCTCTTTTGTGCCCAAAATGAAAAAAGGATGCAGATTCAAGGCTAAAGTAATTTGTTATGGGATAGATCTGCGTAACAATTAAGTCGAAAAACATAATTATATTTTTATGGGCCAATTTGATTTAATTGTCGGCCAATTTAAGGTATAATTATGTTTAAGGATTAATTCAGAGCCCAATTGAAGGATTTAATTAAGCGCAAAGGCTCAATTATACTTTAAGTGGGTCAAATTAATATTATTAAGGGTTTAATTGGTGAGAAATCAAGTTTGGAAGCCTAATTTGGGTTAAATTGAGAAGATAAAAATTTTCGGTAATGAAAGTTTTTGGGTGAAATCGGAAGCCAAAATTGAAGATAAAACCATCGTTCTTCTCATTGAAAAATTATTTTTGTAACAACCCATTTTTGTCAGTCTATTTTAAACTTAAAAAAATGATGAACTGGACAGAGGCGTTGCCGGCAGCCATACCTGTGACATGCTGGCAACCATGCCCTGCTACCTACCACTGAAAAACACAATGTTTTGGACATCAATCTCATACCTGCAAGTTGCAAGATGAGCCTATAAATAGAGGGCAAATTACAGAAGAAAAGAGAAAATGAAGGAGAAACCATTTAAACCGGTGAAAAAAACATAGAAATAACACACACAAACACGGGAATTAACAGAATAAGGAAGGAGAGGAAGACGATCATAGCTGCAACCACCATCATCTTCATCAGCTCCGACGTCCCACTCTCTCTCTCTCTCTCCCTGACGGTGATTCTCCCTCTAAAAAACAGTTGCAGCTCCAGCTCTCTCCTCCTCTGACAGCAACCAGTCATCCACCTATCACCACCGACCACCACCTGGTCTCCCTCCTTAACGGCAATATCTCCCGACCAGCCCTTCTTCTCCAGCTCCGGCAAGCAACAAGGACAACGCAGCGGCAGCCCCTCCAGCAACAGACCCGCCACTTCAGGAGCTCATCCCGGCCACCACAGGCCGTCATTTTCGACGCCACCACCACATAGACAACCACCTCAGTCTCCTCTATCCAGTGGAAGTGGCAGATGAGCCTCTCGTGGTGGTCGACCGACCACCTTGCACTGTTCACGTGCATGAATTAATTCATGCAACGTGTGTGTGTGTACACATTCTGTGTTTAGGTGGGTTGGGCTGCTCTCGGCCTATCATAGCCCAAGTCTATCATAGTTGGGCTAGGCCGACCAGCTTTTTTTTTTGAGAAAAAAAATTACATTCTAAAAAACAAAAAAAATATGTTGTTTTTGTGCATACGGCTGGATTCCAAGGTTTTTATCATTGTATTTTTCATAAAAAAAAAATATGAAGGCTTACATGGTCATTAGTTTAAGAATTCGTGAAATTAGTCGAGATGCATTCAAGCTGACTCAGACACACACACCATAGCAACATGTATTCCAAAGAATCTTCCATCCCATCTTAAGAAATTGCTCAACTACGTTTCTGAGAACTTCATATTAAAAAAAACTTAATCCTTACAGCCAGCTGGTATTTTATGAAAAAATATTTTATAGTAGAAACGAAAAGTCTGGACTTTGCAATATCATGGTTTGTTTGGATTATGCATAATGATCTTATCTTCAATCAGAACATTACTGTTTTGATGGTTTTTTCTTCCTACTCCTTGCTAGGTCGTGTGTGGATTGAAGCATTATTCTTGGATTTCTCTTATCCTGCAACTGATTTCATGTTATTCGCTGATGACTTGATAGCGATGATAAAGGCGTTAGAATTATAATCCCTGAGATGTCATTTTCCCAGTAAAAAAAATTATTATCGAGTCCGATTCTTGTAATGTTGTAAGCTGGATGATCACACTATCTTCCACACTTCATAGTTAGAGAATAATATAAATTATATTATATAATTTTATCTACTAATTTAAGTTTTTAGTTGAGATAATTTCTCAATATAGTATTAAAACCTTGTTTATCTAGCGATTACGAGTTCGAATCTCATCACTCCCATTTTATTTCATAAAAAAATCAAACACAAGATAGTGTGAGTCTGTGTGCAAGTTTCAAGCCTAATTTTTTTCACTTGAGAGAGTGTGTTAAATAATAATATAAATAATATTCCTGGACTTCATTTAATAAATTAAGCTTTTAGATAAGATGACTTTTTAATAACCTCCTCGCTTGCTTTTCTTCGACCTTGGATGCTGTATTTTTCTCACATATCAATTTGCGATGGTCTTGCTAAGCAAATGTTGAAGAATTTATTGCATGGATGTGATTGAAAATACTCAGGGACTGTGTCTTATGGTTCATATTTTTTGCTATTTCAGTGCTATGTTGCCTAAGTTTTCTGGTCTGAAAGTAGCAGAGGTGAGTGCCAACTTTCTCTGTATTGTGTGGGTTGTTCATTAGTTTTATTACGTTGTTTAAAATAAAATAAAATAGAATCCTTAAATAAAAAGGGAAAATAACATAAAATATATATAAAAAATAACTTAAATAGCATTTTTTATAGTTTTCCAGGAACAGGTTGGAATAATTAGGAAACTATTCCTATTATAAATTGGACCGGTTAAAACACGTAAAAAAAATAAACTTCATCCAATAATTAGATAAAAAAAATTATCATTTAATATTGGCCCGATTAACCAAATTTTCTTTTAAACTATATCTTATTGATTCATAAACACACCCACTAAGATTTTTCAGTGGTAATTTTTTTTTTTATCCAACCATGACACATCTATATTTGAGTAATTATAACCCTTCAATTTCTGCCAACTTCATGATGATTTTTTTATCTCCAAAATTTGTATGAGATATATCAAAAAACCCGGTCTAATTTGACAAATTAATAGGGTGGCCGAGCCTTGACCCAGGTTGAGTCACTAGAAAAATTTTAATTTTAATTTTTTATTGAAATAATATTATTTTATATTCTTTTTTTTTTTAAAAAAATCATACATTAGTTTAACCTGGTGTTGCCAATTAGCTCTAGTTAGGACTAAACATGGGACCAGAAAATCTGTTTTAAGAAAACACACTATGCACGTAATAAATAAATAAAATAACAAAAAACATTTGGAAATTTTTGTTTTGTTGAAATTGAATATATGAGGTTATGAACAATATTTAGCTTAATTTATACGTATACAGAGTTTAAACCCTATTTGCATAAGGAATTATAATCCTATATAAATATTGATATCAAATTAAACTTCTTTTTAATTTGTCGATACATATAAATCTTAGTCTAATATCAAATTTCTGATTAGTTATTTTGTTGAAAACTCCTAATCATTGTGTACACATTCAAACTCATGACTAATTATTGCTAAATCGTGAATTTTGATCACCAGGTGGTTGATTAGTCTTTCAAAACCCTTCATCAATAAAGGATTCCTCCAACATGATCAAGGTTTCTAAGCTGGATTTCAACACCATTTTTCCTATTTTAAGGTAAATAGTTAGTATTATCTATGTTTGACACACGTGTTATTATTTTAAGTGTAAACTAATAACTAAGTGTTAACAACAAAAGCTTTATATATTCCAATACTAAATAATAATAATAATAATAATAATAATAATAATAATAATAATAATAATAATGCAGTCAGATACCCACCTATCGCTCGAATTGAGTCTCTCCCAAGTTACTTAATATTATCATGGCTAGGTGGTAGAGGGCGATGCCGCTTTGCACTACAACAATAGCTGATGTCATAGATAGCTGTGAGATTAATCCAAGTGTATATATGTAAATTGATCCAAACATTCATATTATTAATAATAATAAAAAACTGATCAATCGTGAAAGGCTTCGAATTCAATATAACTACACACCCATATATATAGGACGTTCATGCACAAGCTAGGAATGGAGTTGCATATATGCACATCCACCCGTACGTTATTTATTACAAGAGTATTATATTTCATGCACCGAGTACGTACCATATAATAGAAAACATAAAGGCTAGGTCAAAGACATTTCTATATATAGCTATATATCAAACACTCGCATGCTTGATCAAGTTTTCTTCAAATTCCCTGCCTGCCTACGAGCCCATACTCGGTGTAGGCGCTTCCATTTCATTAGGAAAACGATTAGGTCCTGGAGCCCAGCTATAATCTTCAGTAGTCATTACACCTAACAGTAAAACGAGAATTAAAGCAAGAATAATGATGGGTTTTCTAAGAAGTAAATTCCAATCTGGACCAAGAGAGCAGGCTTACCTGTTTCTTTTTTCTCATCTAGTTCCATGGAAGTGTCACTCAGATCTTTTGCTCTCCCCTCCAGAGCTGTGGTGATAGCCAGAACAATGAAAGCCACTGCGAGAAAGGAATTCTTTGAACCCATCCCCATTTTTAGAGTTGTATTTCCAAGTTATCAATTATATATACTCTTTCTCTTTCAATATTATTATACCACTCCTCCCTTTATATAGAAAGATTTTGCTGTATAGTTTTGACTCGCTACGCGGTTATACATACATACATACATACATACATACATACATCCATATAATACCATCGATCCAGCTGTTAGGTCCGAGTGTTTGCATGGTGCAAGAAAATCACGCGAGTCATTTTCAGAATTCATTTTCTTATTGGCATGGTGGGCGCAGGCGGTGATTGGGGGCACCAAACTATGCAGATTCCCTTCCCATTTCGAGTCATTTTCAGAATTCATTTTCTTCTTGGCATGGTGGGCGCAGGCGGTGATTGGGGGCACCAAACTATGCAGATTCCCTTCCCATTTATGAAATGAAACTCAATTACCTCGAAACCCAAATGATATAAAAACATAAAAAAATATTTAATTTAAAATAAAAAATAAAAATATTTTTTTTCAAATTCTTTCAAAACAATTTTGAAACGTAATAACAAATCTGAGAAGAGAAAAGTTCAAAGTGAAACATCTCGAGAGAAGCAAGAGACAAAAGTTTGTGTAGACTTCCATTCTTCCCATGGAATTATCTATACAGCTAAAAGAGGACGCGGTATTACTGTGCAAATGTTCACTGTTCACCTAGACTCATAAGCACTGTGGACTTGAATAGTGCGTTTACTAAATAATATAAGTATCATTTCTATACAAAAACAGCACAATCAAGTCCTTCGGCCGAGTGGTTAACGCGCGCGCCATTTCCCCAACAGACGAGGGTTCGAGTCTTTCAGGCGACAATTGGTTTTCGAATTTTGCTTTTAATATGTTTAATCATATAAGTATTATTTTTATCCTACAATAGCACAACCAAGTCACTTGGCCGAGCGGTGGGGCACGGGAGTTCGAATCTTCATACCAGCAAAAAAGGATTTTTGAGATGAATAATGTTTTTCATTTTCTTTGTTTTTTAATGGCTTTTTTCTTAATATTTTTAGGTGTTAAAAATTCTAATTATTATAGATAAGATATTCAAAATAATGATAATGATTATTTGTAAGTTTTTTTTCTTATAAATATGTTAGACTAATTATGTATTTTGATATTTATTTAATATTAGCATCTTAAAATATATATAATATATATAAATAAATAAATTCCCTAGGTTTTTTTTTAAAAATATATAATTAATATCAATATTATGAAATTCATGTCATCGATAGTATGAACAATAATAGTCATAATATAAATTATTTGTAATAATATTTATAATGACAGCTACAATAATTGTGACAATTTAACAATCATGATAATAATAATGACAATTATAATCAAAATAATTCATCAGTTGATATTATTTTTCTTTAAGGTTGACTTCTGCGGTTTTCTTATGTATAATATTTCATATCTAACATCACATAAACAAAAAAATATACGAAGTGATGCGTAGACGAAACGGGTAGAAAATTAGGGCAATTTATCTACAATGAAAAAATATACAAGCCACTTGCCATCCACTTCACCGTACCTATAAACAATTTTTTTAACATGCAAAAATATATTAATAGTCTTAGATTTTTTTATAATGCTATATATCTAAGCAAAACAATCAGCCTACTAATACAAATAAAAATTCTAATAAAAATTAAAATTCAGAACTAAGAGTATAGATACATAAATACAAATAAATTATTTAAAATTATAAAAAAATTACTTAAAAAATAAAGGCATCAAAACTAAATCAAGAAATAAAATAATTATTTATTTTTTCGTTATCGCACTTTTAATTTTTTCAATTTAATCCTTCCATTTAAATTATTAACATATTCTGTTTTTATTTCGGCCCATATACTTTTAATTCTTTATTTTAATTCTTTTATTTTTTAAATCTATTTCTAAATAGTCTCTATTTTTATCTATGTTCACCGTGACACAAATCACTATGGACGGCAACAATAATGCTCCATTTTTGGGTCGGTTCGAGTCGATTCGATTCATTCGGTTTACCGGTCACGTCAGTACAGCTCTTTATTTTGATATTTCTGTTTAGTGCCTGAGCTTTCAACTGTTTTTTCTGGTCCTTAATGTCATTATATAGGTTTTGATTTATTTTAATTGGGTCATTCATCTGAAATTGATTATATATTGTAGTTTCATTTAGGTCCCCATTCTTTGAATTTTTGAACTGGTTTGAAATCCTTAATATTTTTGGTATCAAAGTTTTGAATTATTTCAATTTTATCCTTCCATTCAAATTTAATACAAATCCTTAATATTTTCGGTATTAAAGTTTATTAATTTAATTTAAAATATTAAAATAACCAGTTAAAACATGTATAAAATCATTCAATTTCCTACATCGAAAAAAGTCTACATGAAACATTCAAAATAATGATAATGATTATTTTTAGGTTTTTTTTCTTATAAATACGTGAAACTAATTATATGTTTTAATATTTATTTAATAATAGTGCCTAAAAATATATAGAGAGAAAAAATCATTTCTAACATATTTTATATATTATAATTTTACCAATTGAATATTAAAATAACTACTTATAGCACACAAAAATTTTAAGTTTATTTCTTCAAAAAAAAAAATTTATTTCTAATATTTCAGATCTAATATTACTAGGGAAAAAAGACAACTCATAAGAAAATATACGAACCACTTCCCATTTCGATCACACTGTTCTTTTTAGATAGAAAAAAACTTATTTCTAATATATTTTATCTATTACAATTTTATTTATTATATATTAAAATATTTAATTATAACATTTAAAAAATTAATTATTTTTTTATATAGAAAAAAGTTTAGCGCAATGCGCGGACAAATCAGCTCGTGGGAACTATTGCCGTTCTTGACCCGGGGTACAAACTATCAATTTTGGCTTGGATTTTCTTCTTCATAGTTGTGCTTGCCAGATCATAATTTGGCCTGGTCAAATATATAAATTCTATACGACTAAGTCTTTTTTCTCTTAAAAAAACATTCAAATCGTTAATTTAATATAAAGCCAAATGATCTTATTAGTTTCAAACCCAATGAATTTTTATAATTTTCTAAATTTTTTACGTAATTTTTGTATAATCTAATTCATTAATTTTAGGATTCAATAGCTGGCTTTTGTTAACATATTTTTAGAGTTTTGATAGCCAAAATTTAGTGTCAATAAGGTAATAATATACAGGTTATGAGTGATTTAATATGATTATATTATATTATTTTAAAAAATTAAATAAACATATAACAGAAAGGATAATTAATTTACTTTCAAGAAATTATATTATTTTCTGAGTGTCTTTTTATAGTTGACTTAACATGTTAGTCTTGAATGACATCTATGAAATACAAATCATTTCCTTATATGGAACGAAGTCTTTTTTTAGTTTATGATTTTCTAATGCAAGAAAATACACTCAATAACAAGTAATAAAATATTTACAATATTTGTAATGATTCATAAAATTTAAAAATATATTTGCGGAATCAAATAATTTGTAGCACCACACATTTTTTCAATATATTTGAAATCTAAGATTTCAAGTCACTGCCTATATAAAGAAAGGTGCTTGGAAGGCTTTGTATGCTTCATTAAGTACTAACACCACACACACCTCAACCATGGCCTGCTCCAGAAAATGTCTGTCACTTGAACTGCTCAGTGTTTGGTGTCTAATCTCATATGTTCAAGCAAGGCCAAATGCCGAAGCTATGGCTCTTCTGAGATGGAAAGAAACCCTCAATCAATCCTCTCTCCAGTCCTGGACCCTGGAGCTCAGCAATGGGAACCTGACCAGCCATGGCCATAGCCACTGCAAGTGGTTTGGAGTTTCCTGCAACAAAGATGGCAGCATTTGCATCAATAAACCTACAAGGGGAACTCTTTGGAGGAAATCTCAGTAACCTAGATCTCTCCTCATTTTCTAGCCTTGTCTCACTCAACCTTAGTGACAACAATCTTAGAGGTGACATTCCACCACAGCTTGGTCTGCTCTCAAAACTAGCCTACCTTAATCTCTCAATGAATTATCTTTCTGGTTTTCTTCCAGTTTCTCTTGCCAACCTCACACAAATTTCATTACTCTACATGGGAAATAACTTGATCAGTGGTGAGCTAGACGGACGCTTATTCTCCAACTGGACTAAGCTTCAGTATCTAGAGCTCCAGAACAACAATTTCACTGGAATGATTCCACCAGAAATAGGGCATCTTCAAAATCTCAAAGAGCTAGCTTTGGCATGTAATCGTTTTCATGGTGTGATTCCTTCTGAAATATGAAATATCAAACGTTTAAAAGCTTTGGCCTTGCATGTAAACTATCTTAGCGGTCCTGTCCCTCCATCTTTTGGTAACCTGAGTGAGTTAACCATTTTGTTCTTACAACAGAATGAGCTTTCAGGACCCTTTCATCATAGTTTGCTTAGTTGTGAGAAGCTAAACTATTTGCGGTTGTTTGACAATCAACTCTCAGGTACTGTGCCTAAAGGGTTAGCAAATCTCTCTCTATATGAAGTTCATCTTAGTGTAAACAACTTCTCTGGCCCCTTGCCAGAATTCTGTCAGAAAGCTCCGCTTAAATATTTAACGGCAGCTCTTAACAACTTCAGAGGTCCGGTGCCGAGAAGCTTGAGAAACTGCACAAGCCTTGTTAGAGTTCGACTCCAAAATAACCAACTCACAGGAAATTTAGACCAAGACTTTGGGGTGTATCCGAATCTCAATTACATTGAATTGAGCTACAACAGATTGAAGGGGGGTGCTTTCCCCTAACTGGGGTGGCTGCAAAAATCTCACTCAGCTAAAGATCTCTGGGAATGATATCACCGGAAACATTCCCGGTGAACTTGGTAATTTGAAACAACTTGGTGTGCTTGACCTATCTTCAAACCAGCTAGTTGGAGAAATACCAAAAGAGTTGGGGAGATTATCCACTCTGAACTACCTCAGCTTGAGCAACAATAAGCTTTCCGGTCTGGTTCCCCTTGAGATTGGAGGACTTTCCAGTCTTGACAAACTTGACCTTTCAGCCAACGAACTGACGGGGCCTATCCCACAACTTGTTAAATGCCTGAAATTGAATAGCCTGCTATTATCTTCAAATCACTTCAATGGTTCTATCCCATTTCAGATTGGCGATCTTGCCTTGCATGGTTCTCTTGATCTTAGTCAAAATTTACTTTCAGGCAGGATACCTTCAGAGATTGGAAAACTGACCATGTTGGAGAATTTGAACCTTTCACACAATATGCTCTCTGGTTCCATTCCTCCTTCATTCAGCAAGATGACTGCCTTGACTTCCATTGATTTTTCACACAATAACTTGGAAGGTCCGGTTCCTGATGATGGATTTTTTCACCTTGCTCCACCAGAGGCATTTGGCTATAACAAACATTTATGTGGTGATGCAAGAGATTTGCCGCATTGCAATATCACATCACTGAAAAATAGTGCTCCAAGCAAAGACCACAAAGTGCTGATCATTTTAAGCACTTTTTTGTTTGGAGTACTATTTTCTGTATCTTTGGTGGCTGTCTCTTTCATTTTCAAACGAAGATCGAAAGCGAGAAAGAATGCGACAGTCTCGAACAGCAGGAACATATTTTCAATATGGAATTATGATGGGAAGATTGCACATGAAGACATCATTGGAGCTACCAATGATTTTGATGAGGAGTATTGTGTTGGGATGGGTGGAGGTGGAAGAGTTTACGAGGCAGAATTGCCATCAGGACAAGCACTTGCTGTGAAGAAGATTTGGTCCCTGGGTGATGAGGAGGTCAAAGAGGAAAGTTTTAAGAATGAGATTCAAGTTTTGACAGAAGTCAGGCACAGGGACATAGTGAAATTTTATGGATTTTGCTCTCATGGACCAAACAAGTTCCTTGTTTACGACTACATTGACAGGGGAAACTTAAGGGATGCCCTAAGCAATGACATACGAGCTGGGGAGTTAGACTGGAGCAAGCGGGTGGAAATTGTGAGAAGCATAGCAAATGCTTTATCCTACTTGCATCATGACTGCAGACCTCCAATCATTCATCGAGATATATCAAGCAAAAATGTTCTATTGGACAATGAATTCATCAGATTTCGGCACAGCCAAGTTTCTGATGCCTAATTCCTCAAATTGGACAGCAGTGGCCGGCACACGCGGATACATCGCTCCAGGTAAGATTTTCGCTCACCATTTGGAAGAGATCCATGATTCAGCTATTAGGATTACAAATTTTCCTGTTTTGTGGGATGCAGAGCTCGCTTATACAATGAGGATGACTGCAAAATGTGATGTCTATAGCTTTGGTGTCCTAGCTCTCGAAACGGTAATGGGAAAGCATCCAGATGAGCTTGTTTCCATCCTGCAATCCTCCACTGATCAACAAGAGATAGAGACAAAGAATGTGTTAGATCCACGTCTGCCCCCTCCATCAGGTCAACGGATTGAAAAGGAAGTGGTGTCTGTGGTGATGCTAGCATTTTCATGCCTCAAGGTCAATCCTGACTATCGGCCAACCATGCATGATGTTACCAATGCACTCTCAAATCCTCAAAGCCATTTTTACCTGCCATAGAGGGAGTTGCAGAGGTGTTCTTCGATCAAGCTCATCTAGAGAAACAGATATTGCTATCATTAGACATGTTATATCTATCAAGCATAAATTAGGAAAGTTTATGCTCCACATGTAAATTGTATAAAAACCGAACCGAACCGAAAATGCTCACCCCTAATTGTATCCATGCTTACAAAATAAAGGCTTAATGGCTAAGTATATCCATTAATTACTTCTTTATAATTTATATATATGAAGCCATTAACCTCAAAATAAAAAAATAGCAACGCATATTTTAAAAGAAATAAAAAAATGAAAATTCAATAGTAAATCAAATTATCAAAAACTTGATGTTTGTATTGATTACAAATATCACCATAAACTGCATAAATTATATTGCAAGTCACAACATTCAAAAGGCATTCACTAGGATAACTCAGTCAACTCAATACTCAAAATCTTTAAAACTAAAAGATCTACTCATGGTTAGGATCTGAATATAATTGCTCAAAACCTTGATCACTGCTGCACTTTCTTCTTCTGTTCTTTCTATATCAAGTAAATATACACAGCAAGGAATTGATAGAATCTGAATCACCCTCACAGTTTCTTCTTTTTTTATAGGTTCTTCAGATCACCTAACTCCACTTAATGAATTCTTTCTCTTCACAACTGCCTGGAAAATGCATAGCAGAATTTTGCAGTCAAGAGATTATCATAATGCAGAAAGGGAAGCATAGATTGCCAAGTCCCAATTCTTGAATATCAGCTCTTGTGAGATTTCATTTCTAATACAGCAATAATTTTAGCTTAAATTGATACAGCAGATGATGCACAATCAAATTTCAGATAGTAAGTTCTAACAAATCATATTAAGTTCACCAATTAACTTAAACAAATATAGTCACAAAATTCACTCATGTCCAATGCTCCTATTCATTTTACAGTCAAATCTACATGCAAATGATTAAAATCAATGACTTAGCCTTGGAGGTGTGAAACATAGCATCTCACCTTAATACAAGCCTTGAAGTAATTTTTTATAACTGGGTTTGTAAAGAATGAGTCATCTAATGAAGAGACTTTAACTCCAGCTTCCTTTGCCCATTTCACATACCTAGTTTTTCCACCAAATGCAACCAGATTATTCACCAGACTGCGAATTAACGTAATACGATTCCAAGATTTCATTAAACTTAACCTCCCCTCCAAGATTTGACAGCCAATTGAAAGCATTTACAACCTTAAGAAGTTTATTTACTTACTTTGAAGACACCAGGAGAGACCTGCAAAGCATCAGGACCATGACCATCACTGAAAGCTCAAGTCCTGCAAACAGTCAACCCCATTTGAGATCCTCTCCTAAGCATCTCAGAAACCTTTGGTCTTGATGAACTCCACACACTCCATCATCAACCAATATGAATTCCACCCAATAACATAAAATGGTGATTCCCATAATCACCACCATCATAGATGATGATGAATTGTGTGGAGTTGGTTGAGACAAATCCCATCTTGGGTTGCCATAAAAAGATGGGAAACTGATGCTGCTGTTACTGTTATTGAAGTTAAAGTAAAGAGGAGAAAGTAGAAAAGAGTATTCCTAGGAATAGATACAGGCTTTTGACTCCTTTACGAGTCCATTTTCTTGTTTTCTGAGCAGACACCGAGATATGTTTTTTAATTATTCTATGTTCACGGCAATTAAGAATACAAACAAAAGCCACCGAGATTGTGTCGCTAAAAATGTGAAATCTTTTGTGGTCGTAATTTAGGCGACGAAGGCAGCAACCTCTTCATGTTAGCTTTTGAAGTCATAGCAAATTCAACCAAGAAAATCACCTGTTTTTGTCGGTGGCTCGCTTAAGCTTTTGGCAACGGGTCACTTTATTGCTGTAAATATGGGGAACCGGGAAATTACAACAGGCTTTAGACTTGCTGCCATGAGAATTTGTGTTGAATGTTGATATTTCTCCGGCGGAAGCAGAGCTATTCCCCGGTCAGCTTTCTTGCGTTTCCGGTTCTAAAAATTGATTATACTTGTTCAAATGTATTATTATTTTTGTATTTAAGATTTATATATATATATATATATATATATATATATATATATATATATATATAAAATTTATAAATTTTAGTCTCAAATTTGAATAATATTGATTAAAATTAATATATTTTATCAACTATAGATCAATCCATTCATCCACTCATATTAAAATTTATATGTTAATTTTATTTACTAACCATATATCATTTCAAGTTCAAATCAAATAAGCGGGTAGAAGTCTTTTATGAATTCAATTGTTCGAAAGTAAATAATAAACTATATAAAATTCGAAAGAAATAATTAGTTTTTACATGGAAATATCAAAATACACTAAACATTTCATACTAGTTTTTCAATTTGAGAACAAAAAATGTTTTAATTACAAAATTTTGAGTAATTCTTCAACATGTTTTGAGTCATATTTTATCTTCTCATAAAATTAGAATTGGTATCATCGTTTATATGAGGAGGAGGAATTAACAAAGTAAACACTTAATTAGTATTTTTTACGTGTTTGGTAGTGCATGATGAAATATGTTTCTTTTTAAATATTTTTAATTAAAAAATTATTTTTATTTATTGAATTTTAATATTAACATTTTAAAATTACAAAAAAATAAAATTTAAATTTAAAACAAAACCATAAAAACCATCACATCCCCACCGCCATACTCACACAATGGCAATATAGGAAAACGCAAAAGCTGAAGGCCGAGAAGTTTCCATACACAGAGATAGCAAGATAACATTCTTAATAGTTTCAATCAACACAAAAACAAAATCATCTATGATCATCACTCACTTGTACAACATAAAGTTTTGATCTTTAGGCACAAAAAAAGATCAAAAGCTCCAATTTTTCTTTCATGGTTCCCTCAGAAACCTCTGCAAGCATCTCAACCCAAGGTATTGAGCACAGAACTTCTCCATTTCTTCACCACCTCTCTCCATACAAACCTCCTCCTCCATCTCCTCCAACACCGTATCCCATCCACCATGAAGGTCCCACTGCCACCCACAATAGTCGCCCCCATCAACTCCGAATTTTGCTTCACATATCGAGTCCAATATTTCCTGCAACCCCACAATCCTACGGCTGACCTTCCTTCTTGCTTCTCTCACCGTTGGATCAACCCCAGGTACGGAATCAAGCCTTAGAAGCAAACCCATCAAGGCCTCATTCATTCTCAGCTTTTCTTTCTCACTGCTTCTTATAGCATCCACTGTTTCCTGCCGTTGGATTTGCTTCTGTAACTGGTCAGCTTCAGAACTAACAGCTGCGATTTTCCTGTAAAGGGTTCGGATCATATGTGTTCTGTAGCAAGACTGGATCCTGGTGGCAGCAGAGGTGGCAGTGCTTGACTGGGCGGTGGATTTGGGGGAGGGGGGCCTGATGGGGATTTCAGTGGTTCGTGTAGGGTTGGCATGGTCATTATGAAAAGAGTATGTGACTGTTGCGGTGGAGGAGGAGAAGCAGCTGAAATTGCTGGATGGGTTCATTTCCTCGACCTTGAAAGAAAGAAAGAAGGAAGAAAGGGACAGTCAAAGAGTGTGAAATGAGAGTGAGATTTTTCGCAGAAGGATTTGTTTCGGACAGGATTTGTAATAATGTCAAAGTGGGATAACGTTTTGATTCTGTTTCTTGAATGATCTTGCCGTTTATCAGGGGACCCATGATTTGCTTTCGACAAATGGACCTGCTTTTTGATAAATGCTTTTTGATTATCTGGTTGATTTCTATAACGTTTGATTTAATTTGTGATGAAATAGTAAATAAATTACATTGAATTTGGGGTTTGCTCGACTCAAGTGTTTTGGCTTTTTTTGTTAACTTTTGTTTTTTATGGACCGGTTTATATATATTTCAATTAATTTTTAGGTTGATTGAATATCTTGCAAAATCAATATATTTCAGTCCCTGAAATTTGTATTGTTATTCAAAATGACTCCCACACTTTCTTATTTACATCTTGCTCCTTTTATACTTGTTCAACTCAGTATACTAGTTAATTGAAACTCTATTAATCTAACTGCTCCTAACTAATTAGGACAGAAATGTAACTAATTGAAATTGTAACTAACTACCTAACTTGTAACTAACTATTTATCTCAGCAATATATTGATGCAAATATATGTTTGGAAAATGTTTTAGAAAAATAAACAAAGAAAGAACCCTCTTTTATGATTTTATATCATAGTTTTTATCGTTGCTCGCGGTGGATTAAAAATATATATTTAAAAAAAAATATGAAAAACTTTAGTGCTATAGGTTTTTATCTCTTACATGTTGGTTTTAAAAATATTTTTGCTTCTAAATATATTTGTTTTTTCTAATTTTTAATATTAGTACAAAAGAATCAGAATATATTAAAAAAATAATTAATTTTATACTTTTTGAAGCCAAAAGCAGCTCTAAAATTAAAAGTGATGATCTAAGAAAAAACATAAGAAGTGTCAACAAGCGACGCCGTTTGACCTTTCTCCTTATCTCTTCGAAGCTCAAAATCCCTAAATCCAAAAGCCAAAAAAAAATTAAAAAAAACCAACGGAATGGTGACTCATTAATTCAATAATCTCAGAACAATAACAATAATGGAAAAGCTTGTATAAATTTTCTGTTTCCGTTTGTGTCCTGAGAAAAAAGAAAGTAGAAAACGTAATCGTTCTCCAAGGATTAATCAGCGGAATGTCGTTCGATCTTCTGCTAAAGCCGTCGTGTAGCGGCTGCGGCAGCACAACAGATTTGTACGGCAGTAATTGCAAGCACATGACGCTTTGCTTGAGCTGCGGCAAAACAATGGCGGAGAATCGAGGCAAATGCTTCGATTGTGGCGCGACTGTCACTCGCTTGATTCGAGTTCAGTATTTCTCCCTGTTTGATTTTGTTTACTTTTCTGATTTTTTTTCCGAGTTTTTTTGTTGATTTTTAGCAGTGACATTTGATTATTTTCTTATGATATTTTGGGTGATTATTAGGAGTATAATGTTAGGGCGAGCACGAGTAGCGACAAGAATTATTTTATAGGAAGGTTCGTGTCAGGATTGCCGAGTTTTTCCAAGAAAAAAAATGCGGAAAATAAATGGTCTTTGCACAAAGAAGGAATCAGTGGTCGTCAGATTACTGATGCTTTGAGAGTAATAATTATTTTCTTGCACATAATTTTAGTGTTTTTTTTTTCCCATTAAAGTATAGAGTATTTAGGTTTGTAATTGAGGATTTTGGATTGTTTAGGAGAAGTTTAAGAATAAGCCTTGGCTATTGGAGGATGAGACTGGGCAGTCTCAGTATCAGGGTCATCTTGAAGGGTCGCAATCGGCGACTTATTATCTGTTGATGATGACTGGAAAAGAGTTCGTTGCTATTCCTGCCGGTTCTTGGTATGTATGATTGTTATTTTTATGAATATAGTGTTTTTGGTTCTTTACTTGAGGTGGGGTGGTTATAAAATGTATGAATTTGGTGCTTGTGATTGATGCGGTAATGATATGGGTGGCGTGATATGTGGAATAGGTACAACTTCAACAAGGTTGCGCATTATAAGCAACTTACACTGGAGGAAGCAGAGGAGAAGATGAAGAATCGGAGGAAGACTGCCGATGGGTATGAAAGGTGGATGATGAAAGCTGCAAATAATGGAGCTGCTGCATTTGGTGAGGTGGAGAAGGTAGATGATAAGGAAGGTGTTTCAGCTGGTGGGAGAGGTGGGCGTCGGAAAGCAAGTGGTGATGATGATGAGGGTAATGTGTCTGACAGGGGAGAGGAAGATGAAGAAGAGGAGTCAGGAAGGAAGAGTAGACTTGGACTCAATAAACAGGGTGGCGATGATGATGAAGAAGGTCTAAGAGGAGGTGATCTTGATATGGATGATGATGATATTGAGAAGGGTGAGTCTTTTTCCTCAAATGCCATGTTGTGGGTGCTGACTTCTTGTATAAACGATTTCGTTTATGTTCTTTTTTTCACTGGCATTCCTTGAGCTTCAACTGTGTTAAATTTCCACTGATTTTTTTTTAAATCATACATGGAAATTTAAGTTTTCTAGCAATTCCTACCTCAGGCACATGTATTTTATGGTCTTAGGTGATGATTGGGAGCATGAAGAAATTTTCACTGATGATGATGAAGCTGTTGCCATTGATCCTGAGGAACGGGAGGATTTGGCCCCAGAAGCTCCTGCTCCTCCTGAAATCAAGCAGGTCTGTATCAGCAAACTATCTTGGTGCTAATCTAAAGTACTTGCTTTTGTGCCTTAACTTATTTATGCTCTTTGGGCAATTTGGCTTTTTGCTATTTGCTTGGTGTGTTATATGTGCTCTATTATATTCATGCAGTGGTGTTAGGCTACTTTGATTTTTCTGAGAGTAGTTTGAAAATGTGGAAACCTTAGTCACATTGTAATGTTGACTGATATATGAAATGGAATTTTAACTTTGGAGCACTTTTTTTGAATTGATAAGGGGGACAATATTGTTGAGAAGTACACTGGGTTTTTCTTTCTCTGTACTACTGATAATAACAGTAAGGAATTTGCATGTTCTTGCAGGATGAAGATGATGAGGATGAGGAGAATGAGGAGGGAGGACTGAGCAAATCGGGGAAAGAGTTGAAGAAGCTACTAGGGAAAGCAAATGGTCTAGACGACGAGTCAGATGTAGAAGATGACGATGATGATGAGGATGTGAGTTTTTGTGACCGGTGATTGTATGCATGTTTAATTGGAAACCTAAGGCATTCTCAACATTGCTTTGTTGTGCTCATTTTTTCTATTTGCTTTTATTTTTTGCCTCTATTTTCCTGGTCCAATATGAAAGTGCATTGAGTGATGAAGGGTGGAAATTATATTTTTTAATTCTGAGATGTCAATCAACTTATAAGATGCCTGAATTGACATTAGCTTGTAAAGCTTTCTTTGGTATTGTTAATTTTTGTACCTTCTCACATTTATGGTGCTCTTGTTTGGTCTTATCAGATGGATGGTGATATTTCTCCTGAACTGGCTCCAAAGCAGAAGGATGCTGAGCTGAAGGAGGAACCTGCTGACAATAGTCCTGCAAAACCAACACCTTCCAGCTCCGCTAAGGGAACTCCTCCTACCTCCAAGTCCACGAAGGGGAAAAGAAAATTGAATGGTGAAGATGCAAAATCTTCTAATGGTGCACCTGTGAAGAAGGTGAAGACAGAAAATGTATGATGTTTCTTCAAATATACATCTAAAACAGTGTGCTATGCTATTGAATGCCTGTAATAACCAATCTCCCTATCAACTTTAATGGTCTCGTAAAGCAGGAAGTAAAACCTACCGTGAAAGAAGAAAGCTCGCCTGCTACTAAAGGTACTGCAACTCCCAAAGTAACAACGCCATCATCAAAAACAGGGTCAACATCAGGTTCTACTGGACCTGTCTCTGAAGAAGAGATCAGGGCTGTTTTGTTGCAAAATGGGCCTGTGACCACTCAGGATCTGGTTGCTAGGTTTAAATCACGACTAAGGACTCCTGAGGTATGCTCTTCTTTAGCACTGTGCAAGCTTGCTTCATATCGCCTACCACTTGAAACTGACTTGTTTGTCGTGCTGTTGCTAGATTATCTAATGCTTCTTTTTTCTTTTCTTTTTTTCTTCTAAAATTGGTTTAACTTTAGATCAAATTACAATTACACTTCCCTTTTATGTTTATGATCTGTTAACTTAGCTATTCAGATCTTCACTGCCGATTACCCTTTAGGATTATCTGTTGGGTTATGCATGCTCTTAAGAATCTATGCTGTTCGTGATGGGATAAACACAATTTAAGGTTGAAAAACATGTGCTTAGAAAACTGTTCTAGAATGTTTGAATCTCATGCCAGGGGATTTGTTTTTCACAACTAAGGGGTGCGGGTACTAACTTTTTGCATAAAGCATGGTGCTTCAACCAGTCCAACCCAGGCTGGGTTGATGGCACAGGATATTAATATAGGTAGGATAGACTGAAGATGTATAACCTTGCTTATTAAATTCATCCACTGAATGAGAATTTCTGCTTCCTCCTCCGGAAGAACAATAAAGTAGCATCACCTGAAAAGTTTAGGATGCTTTCAGTTCCCCTCGCCTCTCTATTTTCTGACTGGTGGAAGTTCATTGGTGCAGGACAAGAAGGCTTTTGCAGATATTCTAAGGAGAATCTCTAAGATTCAAAAGACCAGTGGTTCTAACTATGTTGTGCTGAGGGACAAATGATAGCCTTTTCCGTGTTTCCAGAATTTCACTTGCTCAGATTAGCCCATGAAACCGCTAAATATCCTGTAAGTCTATAACTGTGCTCGCTAAAAAAGAAAATAAAAGAAGGAAACGAATCCATTAGCCTTCTGTAACTTTCGAACCTATCCTCTGACTTTGTGTGACTATTATCCTTGTAACTTTGTTGCAGCAAATTTAACAGTGAAAAAAACTATTGTAAAATGTTTACTGTAGAAAAATATACTTGTAAAATGGATGCTCTAGTATAATCCAGCAGTGCTAATCAAAAGAGTGTTGGTCAAATAATTTTCTGAAAAATCCCATCGTTTTACTTGTATTTTTATCATAGTTATTAGATTTTTTTTTCCGGATGTGAGGAAACTCTACTCCCTGGAAAGCGTACTTTGTGGGTCAAGTAGGTGATTAAAACCCTGGAATTTGAGATTTATTGTACAGATTGTAATTCCTGTGCTATCACACCGGGCATCATAGTTATTAGACTGTACTATCGAAAACCCAAGTCATTTGCTAGTACTATATAAAACTTTTTTTTTTTTATTAATTGATGATATTGTTCGGACAACATTTTGTTTTTTTACCGAAATGATACTGTTTGGACTTTTTTTTTTTTACTGAAACGATATTGTTTGGACAAAAAATTTAAAAATTAAAATGATATTATTTTTGACAAATTAAAAATAATTCAAGTTGATCTAGTCCAGTTTTTTACTCAGGTATGATTAAGTCAATAAATTGATATATCAAGTAATTGAAGTTTAATCAGGTTATTTTGTAACTTGGTTTGAAAATAAACTTGATTCTAGCTAGGTTTCAAATCATCGAATTGATTTGATAACTATGCATCGGATTGTATTTGATGCTACTTTTCAAAGTAAACTAAAATCTCAAAATTTTTCAATCCAATTACATTATTCTAAAAGCACCTTCATCGGAATACCAAATACACGAAATAATGGCGACCAGGTTTTGTTTGACAGCCGCATCCTCTCATGTGTATGAAGGTTGATGAAGGGTTAAAGGAAGGAGAAGGTTACTTTCTTCAGTCAAACGAACATGAATTAAAACCAAAGAAAACATATCATCTGTCCAAATTAACATAATTTTCCAAGTTCTTGCTGCCATAAAAATTAAAACTACAAAGCAATCCAAAATCCAGCCATCAATAAAGCAAAACATGCACCGAAATGGGATGAAGCTGCTGAGCTTTCTGGCGGGGCGGCAGCAATAGCCTTATCAGAGCCTTCTGATGTAACTTCAGGTGTGGTGGTGTCAGTTCTGGCTGCAGGAACCACCTCTACATGTAATTTCAGGCCATTCTTGCACTTCTCAGAATTGCTGTTCGTGAAGTAACGGACCCCTTCTCCATCAAGAGAGATGCCATCACTGTCATCACTGTACATTCTGATTGGATTGCTCACATCACACGCTAGGTATTCTTCCCTGGTCTCTACCTCAGCTATCCTACCCTGTGCTGCAGAGTGGGTGAACCCTGATCTCCCCGCAGGTCACACGCTCAAATATATTAACAGGAGCACATTTCAAGGATCGATAAGCTCATTTGTTCTTATACATTCCCAAAATCACTAAACTGCCTAAAAATTTCAGGTTGTTTACTCGTATAAATCAATAAAAAACACGCTTAGAATCCTGGATTTATAGTGTCTTTAAGATATTTGGAGGAAGAACCACTAATTCTACCCTTATAAATCTTTCTGAAATGGAAATACTGAAAGAAAAGAGAGAGAGAGAGAGAGAGAGAGATTGCTTACAAATTTTATCTCCAACTCTGAAAGTTGTAGCAGAGGACCAGGAACCAAAATCAGTATAAGGGTGCCATCCATGATCCCCTCCAACTATGTGGTGCACTTGGGCTCCAACATTGAGGCTCACTGAGACGATAACCAGAGCCATCAATGTCTTCTTGTTCATTGCCATTTTCACAGCACAACAAAGTTTCTTCCCGAGGAAAAAGAGAGGTTGGAAGAGTAGTTGCTGAGGGTGAAAGAGAATGTGTCCTTCAAATGATATTGCACTGAAGATAAGGGTAGATCCCATTATTATTAAACCAGTTTGATTTAGTGGGTTGACCCATTTATATAAATATATAAATCTTATTTCATATATTTATATATAGTTAAAGAAGCTACATGTTAAATGTTGGATCTCATATTTTAAATTAAATCATTGTTATTATATAGTTATGTTATGACCCAAAGTCTCAAGGAAGTTCCCATGCAAGGAAGTTTCCAATGCAATGAAGCAAGAAACATGTTTTTGATGGTTTTCTGTGATGAAAACAGAGTGGGAAATTCATTTAAGATAGACAATATCTTATAAAGAGTAGTATGTATGCTTTTGTTTTTCTACTTTTAGAGAATAATATAAATTATATTCTGAAATCTCACCTAATAGTCTAATTTTTTAGTAAGATAGTTCATTGACATGATATTTGAGCCATATTGACTCAGCAGTCAAGAGTTCGAATCTCATCACCCCTATTTTATTTGATAAAAATCAAGCACAACATAGTGTGAGCATGTGCAAGTTTTAATTCCAAAAGGTTTTCACTTGAGAAGGTGTGTTAGAAAATAATATAAATCATATTCTGAACCTCACCTAATAGTTTAAAGTTTTAGATTAGATGGTTCATGACACTTGCTAACAGGAAGAAGCTTACTGATATCACAACTGAAATGTTCATCTATCCCTTGTGATCCCAACTCCTTAGTCCAAGACCAGGTTTTATTATTTCCATTTTTTTTCATATTTACAAGCAACATTGATTTTTTCGACCACCGCAACTAGTTATCTGCTACCACAATTCTACATCAACCTAACAGTGGAGCTTGTTTATGAAGCTCAAATCAAATACTGCTCACGTAATTCTGTTTGAAGTTGAAACAAAGAAAATACTGTCAATTTTAATGGAGGAGTCCAATCTCCATGGCAGATTTATGATGAAGCGGTTTGAACTTAGATTCATTGGATCATTACATGGATTTCATCTTCTTTTCTCCAAACTTTTCTTTCTCAAAAATCTTATGCAGCTCCTTGTTACATTTTCGTCCACTCGAAGATAGTGTTGAAGGGGAAATACAATATTACAATTTACACTATTCAAATGACAGAGATAAATCAGGGAAGAAACATCACTATTATCCAAGAAAATCAAGAACAAGAAGCAGCACTTGAAAATATACATTACAAAGAGCAATCTTGGTCACTCTCCGATGAGTTATGCATCGGAGCGCTTTCCTTCTGTTCTGGATACTCTTCACTTTCAAGCATTCTGGCTTCAATAATTCAACAATGGATGATTCACAACCATAGGAGCGGTGGCTTCTGCTCGGAAGTTGAGAGCTTGCTTACTTTACATCCCATTGGATTCTGCAAAAAGAATCAGCAATGTAATACATAAACGTGGATGGATATGATGGGGAAGGGCTTAAATCATTGTGTTTCTGAGCAATATATAGGGGAAACCGCGACGGAGAGGCTGAGAAAAAGGTGCTTGTAAGAACTATGTTACCTTAGTAATCCCCATTAGGTTAAGTATTATTTTGCACTAAATCTTTCGATATAATTAAGTTCGCATCAGTCATGACGATTGGCCAAAGCAATCCTCACATATTATTTCTTTGTGCTAGTTATCATTATCTCAGTGTCCATGTCAGTTTCTTGGCTTTAAATCTTCATATTGATCAATTTGACAGACAATGGCAATAAACTCGCAATTCGTTACAAACAATATGATGGTTTGAAGTGCATATTTTTTCCCCCTAAAATCACAAAACAGCAGTAATTGTGTAATAGTTTCAATACAAGACATGATGGAGTCTAATGGGTAAATTCGGTCAACCATCATAAATAGGACTGTAAATTCTAAGCAAGCACATCTTTTTGGAAGTTTCATTTGCATGAAGTCCTCTGAGAATAGAGAGATATTCCAAGCATGAAATTAATCTATAGCAGTAATGTACTGGAAGGAGATACAAAAGAGGTCGAATCAGGAAGTCTCGGCAGCAGGTTGGGTAAGTCCAAACTTCACCAACAGCTTGCTTAAAGCATTGGGTGGGCAAACTTGGTATTTGACATTCCCAGAAGGAGAAAGGAAGACCTCAGCCAGTTCAAGCTTCTCTGAAGTAAGGCTTGTACTATCCATGGTTTTGCTGAGTACCTTCAAAGCAAGCTGGACAGCTTCTTCCCTTGTGATTTCATCCCTGTAATCCTGCTTTAACATGGATTGTGCAGCCTGGTTGTTTGCACCAATTGCTGCAGCTTTCCAACCAGCATAATTTCCACTAGGATCGCTCATGTAAAGTTGGAAACCATAATTTTTGTCCCACCCTGCAAACAGAAACGACACACCGAAGGGCCGAAGACCACCAAACTGTGTGTACCCTTGCTTGGTGTCACAAAGGGATTGAACTAGCTGCTCTACAGGCATTGGCTCTTGGTATGAAAAGGTGTAGCGTTGTGCTTGGATCCTTGCAGTGTTGATTAGGATGTTGGCATCAGACATAATTCCAGCCACTGCAGCAGCAACATGATCATCAATCTTGTACATCTTCTCAGTGGAAGTTGAGGTTTGCAATAGCTTGGATGTAACCTTCTTTTCACCAACCAAGACAACCCCATCTTTGGATAATATTCCTATTGCAGACCCGGCATTTCCAATTGCCTCCATAGCATACTCAACTTGGTACAGACGTCCTTCAGGGGAGAAGATTGTTGTGCGGCTATCATATCTCCGAGACATTTTTATTTATCCTGAAAGAAGATAATAAAAGCAACAAAAATCAGTTCTTAACCTTGCTCCCTGTCACTAGATTAACTATATAGGAAAGGCCAGGAAGCAGGGCTGGGGAATCCATAGTAAAGAGTGAAAAACTCACAAAAAGATCATTCAATTGCAAATAAATGAAAGCATGCAGCACACTAGAGAAAGCAGGAATTGAGCATGCGAAAGCAGAAATATATATAAGAGCAACTCTTAGAGAGCAGCATAACTATTTGTGCAAGGTGTAATCAACTTGAAGGTGAGAACTTGAGAAGATTGGAAAACATTTCAGAAATAACAAGAGCTTCCAGAACCACAAACAAGTCAAATAGCGTGGAAATTTTTACCAAAAATGTTGAATGTAGGCCTTGCATGTTGTAAATTGAAAATATGATAAATTCTTCAATTCTGTTGATTGATTAACCAAAAAAATAGGAGATACAAGCATTGTGCCATTTTCCCAATTCAGCCCTTTTTCATGTTCATCCATATTCAAATAAAACATGCCTCACGGAAACAGCATATATATTTTCAGTTCTGAAGAGCCAAATGCAAACATAAGAGAACATGTATCACATA
The DNA here is from genome assembly GCA_029030765.1 of Salix suchowensis. Classification (NCBI taxonomy): domain Eukaryota; kingdom Viridiplantae; phylum Streptophyta; class Magnoliopsida; order Malpighiales; family Salicaceae; genus Salix; species Salix suchowensis. The sequence goes on along the minus strand of CM054995.1, from coordinate 29,794,305 downwards.
CATATGCAAGAAAACAGATGCATGGAATTTGTAAAGGAGGTGCATACACTTAAGTTTCTTAAAGGAGAAAAGGCTGTTAGGAGCAAACCCTAAGCTCGCAACAGAAGTTGCAAACAAGGCTTGCAACTGAAAGTTCAAGTTAGAAACACACAAGGAATGAATATAAAAAAATAAAATCTTACAACTGTAATTTATGTGGTCTTCCCTCTGATTAAGTCTAACCTTGACCATTCAAAAAGACCTAATAAAAAAACATAAGACAATGAAAAATCTAACTATGAAATTAGTATGCTTTACTAAATAGTTACTTGAATAAAGTTCTGTAACAATAACCAATATGTCAAACTAGGTTTTCATTGTTTACCATCCCTTAATTCATTATACCTGACAAGAATATTACAAACGACATATAGCAAATCATATAGCAAAAACAATCGAAAACCAGTCATCTCCAGAAAATATACAACTACATAGTTACATAGTTGCGCTATTTCATCTAGCAGTTCAATATAGGATTGTTAACAAAGTTGCCAAGCTAAATTCAAAATCTGTTTGCCAAACAAAACCCATTCTATGTCTTTTTAGTACACAATCAACAATGTTGTTTATCTTCCGTCTTCCAACAAATCAATTTGATCCCTTAAAACTCTACAAACTACTATGGACACACAATAAACAACACTAACCCAGGTTCCAATTCCAGATTCAAGCTTCTAAAAAACAAATCAAACCCAACCAGGTTTATTTCCACTCCGTAATTCATTGCATATTGTCTAGTTAATTGCCAGACTATTAAAATCTGTTTCTAGGAAATACCCCATCATCGTATTCTCTGTCCTTCCAGTGAGTACATCATCAACAATTCTCTCCCCTTTGGTCTCCCATAACAAAACAATTGATCCCTGATAACCCTACAAACTACAATTAAGACCAAAAAAAAAAACGATCCCAGATTCCAATTCAAAGTCCAACTTCAAAGAATCACCTAAGAAATCAGCATCGCCAACTAAAACTCCTCAGCCTAGAACAAAATCAGGAAAAAAGAAGCACCTTTACTGCTTTACCACCATAAACAACCCAAAAACACAAACAGATCGACCTAAACACCTAGAAAACTAACTCATAACCCTTAATAACTAAAACTCATTTTCATTTTACAATTCTAAACCATAGCCACACCACAAATAAATAATAAAAAAAAGCAACAACAAAACGGATTACAAAAAGTCCAAATCTTGATGAACTAGTTCAAGGAACCAACGAAAGAAGAGACATATGGTATAAGAAATCTAGAGGGAGTGATAATTACCTGTAAAATGCAAGTGATCAAAAGGAATTTACTGTGTACTGTGATGCAGGGAGATTATCATGGACCGATGAAAGCCATGGCTTTCTTTGGTGACCTTTTTAGTCCTCTCTACCTTCTTGCTCAAGAAGAGTGAAAACAGCTGAGACTGTGTGGGTTGGGCTTTCAATTCTGTGAAATTGGGTTGGGCTTATGATATTAAGCCTTCCTATTTATTCATTTTTAGTTTTGATTGATTTGTTAAAAAAAAAGATTTGTGAAACGAAAAATTAGCTCCTTATGTATAAGTGAGTGTTTAGAAGTTTGAAATAGTTTTTTTATTTTTTTTTTTTTTTAATATATTGGGATAAAAAATTATTTTAATTTATTTCAAAAAAAATAATCTTAAAAAAATACCCTACACTACACTATCAAGTAATCCCTTAATCTATTTATGATAAAATCATCAGATTTTGTTTTATAAAATTGGATGTTTAATTGATTTTATAGCATTTTTTTAGTTACTAATGATTTAGAATTGATTATGTTTGTCTATGAGCTTCAACTTATTTGTGTTCCCATGTTAGAAAAATACGCCAAACAACTTGTTAAAATCCACACGAAAAGTGACCTACTCATAGGTAATTTACAAATGAATATTACAAAACATATAAAAGGCGTGGGTTTTTGCCCTGTTCACCCTCTCACATTTCACTGTTCTTTGAACGATGCACGCCCGAAAATGGCCCTCGGGCGCGGCGAGAAGGGGGCTGGCAAGCGGGGGATAAAATCGGTTTTTCCTCTTAATTTTCTATTTTTTTTTAAAAATATTCATTTGTGAACAGTGTAATGACGGTTTCATCCCCGTGTAATAGGACAAAATCAGGGCATCCCAGTTTGAGGGGCACCGGCGTAATTGCACGCGGCTGGGACCGGCCGGCCCGGTCCGGTCACGCCGCAACTTTTGAATTTTTTATTATTTTCGAATTGGCTAAATACGGTTTTAGCCCCTAATAAGACAAAAACCATGAATTACGTGCAGGGGGTGGAACGGTAATTGTCCCTATTTTTTCGAATTTTATAATCGGCGTCCGTCGGGCGTGGGCCGCACGCGCCAGGGCGGTTTCCCGCCTCACGCCCTGTTTAGGCGGCGCGTGCGGCCTTATCCGGTGGCCGGAAATGGTATACCGACCGACGAACGATGCGCCGCCGTGTGTTCTTCCTCCCGCGGTGGTGCGTGTAACCACAAAATGTCCGTGGGACGCGGCGGAGGCCGGTTGAAGTCGCCGGCCACGTTTTCTCTCTCCCGCACGTCAATGTGCGGGAGAGTCCCCCATTTATTTTGACTTTTCACTTCGGTCCCTCTACTTTTAATTTCGTTTTTGGTCCTAATTTCTGTTATATAAGTTTTGATTTTGTTCGATTGGGTCCTATGATTTCAATTGATTGAATGTCAAAGTTTCACTTCGGTCCTTCTACTTTAAATTTCCGGATTGGCTGTATAAAACTCAATCAATTCGGTACAAAACTTCTGATTTTTTCAATTTTGTCCTCTACTTTCAATTTAGAATAAATATAATTTGCATTTCAGCCCTTTGACTTTTAATTTGTTAATTTCAGCCCTTTATATTTGATTTTCATTTAAGTCCTTATACTTTTATTTTTTTATATTTATAAAATAATCCCTACTTTTGTCCATGTATATATAAAAGTGTATTTAACACAATAATAATAATAATGATAATAATAAGAATAATAGTAATAATAGTAATAGTAATAGTAATAGTAATAATAATAATAATAATAATAATAATAATAATAATAATAATAATTAAATTGTTTTGCATGCTTGCTCTTTCTTTAATGTTCTTTTTCCCTCCGGATAATACAGTAATAGCAATATTTTTTTTTTTTAAATTCTTTTGTTAAAGTTTATAGGATGTTTTTAGTCTTTCATTTATTTATGTTTCTTTCATTATTAACATAATAATAATAATAATAATAATAATAATAATAATAATAATAATAATAATAATAATAATAATAGTGATTATTATTAATATTATAATAATAGTGATTATGTTTTCTATTATTATAATAATAGTGATTATTTATTCTTTCATAATAATAAAAATAATAATAATGATAATAATAATAATAATTTTTTAATTGTTTTTCTTGCTTGCTTTTTTGTTCATGCTTTTTATTTTTTTTTTCTCGGTATAATTTAATAATTTTTGTTGTTTGTATTCTAGCGGCAATAATAATTTTAAATGTTAAGACTCCGATGTTGCTATTGTTATAATATTTTAAATTAATATTGCTTCCTTTTTTCCTGCTCTTTCTATTAATTTATTTTTATACTTTTATTATCTGCACAATAATGATTTAAGTAAGTTTTTTTTTCTTATTCAAATATTTTTCTCTTTTTTCTAATGTTAGTGTGCGCTCTTTTGTGATCGTTTATGACGCAATACCTATATTATAAAAGATATAATCTATGCTTACGTGACAGACTCAACTCAAAATTGTAAATTATATACAAAAAAAATACCCGCGGCAACGCGCGGGCAATTTGCTAGTGTAAATAATAATTGAGGTTGGTCCAAAACTCTTACTTGATGTGAATAGACCTAGGACCTCATCACTTTGGTTTTGCAAACTACAAGTCCATTCGTCATTTGGAGGGAATTTCTAAAATCTAGATTGTAACTTATATTATGGGTTGGTAACTCAAGTAAAAAGAAAGTCATAGTTATGACATTAGTTCCATCAATGGAAAGTCGTTGGACCATGACAAATTGATTTGAAAAAAAAAAAATAGTGTTATTGGATCATTCTGCAAATTCTTGAGTCAGATATTTTTATTAAAATATTTTCATCAAACTTGATATAATTAAATTTGAAATTGAGTTTTATGGAATCAATCAAGTTACAAATTAACTTGATTAGATCAATCAAGTTACAAATTAACTTGATTAGATCAATCAAGTTTCACTATATCGATATTTTTTTCTGTTCAACTTAAAATCCAATCGAAGTTAGACTTCAAGCTTTAATATCTAAGATTAACTCGTCAAACTTCACCGAGTTTAGCAACTATTATATCAACAGATTTTTTGAGTTTCCTAACTTTCTACCCCTTTTATATGGTTTTAGTAACAATAAAAAAAAATATTAGTTAAGAATTATGGTATTTGATTTCAATAATACTAAGAGATTAATTAAAGTATTCAGTGTTAATGCAGCAAATCAACAAAACAGTAACGGCTCAATGCAGACAGTAACAACTCCATACAAGGCAGCAAATCCTCAATCAATGCAGCAAGTCAACCAACGGAAAGATCAATTGAATTGTGAAGAAGAAGAAGAGGATAATCCTCCCACAATTAAAAGGAAAGATCACGTATTGAAGGCAGCATCATCAAATGCTCCAGCAGCAAATCCTCCTCTGTAATCTACTCTTAATTATCCAACGGAAACATTAAGTTTCCTTTCTTGTAATCCCAACGGTGCATTTCCCATTTAACATCTTCCTTCCTTATTTATTCAAGGAAGGATTATGTTTCCTTTACTGTAACTAGAACCCCCTAACGGTAGCATCCCAAGTAGTATAAATTAGCTACTCATGTAATCTAGTGTTCACGGCAAATCTTACAATTCAATAAACAAGCTTCCGCAGTTCAGCTTCTCATTTTCTTTATGGTATCAGAGCCTGTGTGAACACTAGGCATATACAAACATTGCTACCCAACAAGTCAACCTACAAACTCTACTATCCTACACTTCGTCACTTTATTCTCAAGTCACAGAACATCTCCAAAAAATGTCTACATTATCTCTCAATGTTGGTAACTTTGTTACTCTTAGACTTACCCCAAGCAATTATCCCTTATGGCGTGAACAAGCATTGGCTCTAGCTGAAAGCCAAGAAATGGTTGGGCATCTCACAAATGAAGATCCTCCTCCAAAACAATACACAGATGAAGAACCTCAACAGCTCTCAGAAACCTTCAAGTCATGGCGAAAAACAGATCGCCTCCTGCGAGGATGGATTATTGGGACACTCTCAGAAGAAGCCCTTGGTCTTATTGTTGGCCTTGACACTTCTTATGCTGTCTGGGAGGCCCTCAAAAATGCATACGCACAAAACTCACAAGAACGTGAGTTCACACTTCGACAACAAATCACTTACCTCCGAAAAGAAGACAACACAACAATCACAGAGCACATTCACATATTCAAAGGCATCTGTGATAATTTATCAGCTATTGGAAAAACCATACCAGATCAAAGAGAAAGTATTTTGTCTTCTCACAAGTCTCGGTCCACAATATGAGACCTTTACAACAACTATGTTGAAGCCCCCCAGACCTTCCTACACTGAGTTAATTTCACAACTCCAAAGCCTTGATCAAAGGCGCAATTGGTTCTCCAATAACGCTGACAGTACAGCCTCTCTTCCCACTCATCAATTGGCGTTTTATGGCCAACACCAGCAACGCCCACAACCCAAATCCGTGGGCTATCGTGGGGCACAGCCAAGATTTACAACTTACCGTGGAACCCCACAAAGGTTCACTTCCACTGGACGTGGATTTCAAGCTCAGCAAAGACGGGACTTCACACCAACAAACCCAAACCGAAGACCCCCTCCACCTAGTGAGAGACGTATGACAGCAGCTGAAAGAGAAAAATACAGAGATTATGAATGTCAATACTGTGGGATGGCAGGACATATTGCTAAAATATGTTGGTGGCTACCGAAAAAAAACACCCAACAGGAAGATATACCGCAAGCACTTGCAGCTCTCACGTTGGACACCGCTGTTGCTGACAATGAATGGACAACAGACACTGGAGCATCCAACCACATGACAGGTAAGCCAGGTATGTTAACAAACATTCGTGAATATTGTGGGTCTGATTCTGTACTGATTGGAGATGGGTCTTCTATGCCAATAATTGCTATTGGTGACTCTTGCATAAAACAAAAGGCTGCAACTTTGTCTCTAAATGATGTACTGTTGGTCCCAAAATTAAAGAAAAATTTACTTTCCGTAAGTCATCTCACCGATGAACATCCTGTCAATTGTGAATTTTCTAACCGTGACTTTTATGTTAAGGAACGGGAAACAAACCAACCTTTGATGAGAGGGAGACGCAAGGGTGATCTCTACGTGTTACCTACCTCGCCAGAATTATATTTCTCTCATCGCTTCAAATCAACCTCAGCAGAAGTTTGGCATCAACGTCTAGGCCATCCGCAGCCTTCAACACTTCATTTATTGAAAAATAAAGGGCTTATTAATGTTGTAGGGTCAATAAAATTACAGCATCTTTGTGATAGTTGTCAATTGGGAAAGCTTAGTCGCTTACCTTTCTATAAGTCCAAAAATTCAAGTACTAGTATCTTTGAAAAAATTCATTGTGATTTATGGGGACCTGCACCTGTTTTATCTATTTCTAAATTTAAGTATTATGCGTGTTTAGTAGATGATTTTTCAAAATACACTTGGATTATTCCCCTACATAACAAATCTGATTTTTATGAAGCATATTTAGCCTTTGAAAAATATGTCGCAAGACAATTTGACAAGCAAATTAAAATCTTTCATTCCGATGGAGGTGGTGAATTCGTTAATTCCAAATTACTAACTCATTTTTTGTCTACAGGTATAGTACATCAAATTTCATCTCCATACACTCCAGAACAAACCATGGTATAGTTGAAAGACGCCATAGGACAATAAGAGAGCTAGGAATGACTATGTTATTCCACAGTGGCACACCTTTATTTTTATGGATAGAGGCATTCACAACTGCCGTATATCTCATGAATTGCCTCCCTTCCTCATCCATAAATTTTAACACTCCATATTTTGCACTTCATGGGACACATCCCAATTATTCTTCACTAAGAGCATTTGGATCAAAGTGTTTTCCTTACACTTGGGATACAAAAAAAATAAATTTGATCCCAAATCCCTACCATGCGTGTTTGTAGGCTATAGCGAAAAGCATAAAGCATATAAATGTTTTCATCCCACAAGTCGAAAAACATTCATCTCACGACATGTTGTATTTGATGAATTAATTTTTCCATACCAGGTTATGAAGAAATCATGCGATGCTGTGCCATCCACACATCCACAGGTAATGAAGACTTTTGATTCATGGTTATCTTCTATTAATGCTTCTTCTACTGCAGGAACGGGAGGAAATTCTGCCCCAAACCTAAGCCAAATCCCACTATTGCCGCAAGACATAGACAATTTTCAATCATCGACAATAATAGCAGGATCCCACAACGATGACAGTGACGTTGTTCATGAGGAGCCTATTGTTAACGCAGCAAATGAAATTGATCCCTTGCCTCCCACACTCACAACGACCACGGAAGTTTTTCAGTCACAAAGTCAAGAAACAGAGTCAGAAACAGAGGACGATCTTGAACTTATCACTACCCCATCAGACACTTCTCCACCACAAAGGCAGCAAACTCACGGAGAGGCACAAGAATCACCACAATCAACCTCGAAACAGCGGTACCTTGTCCACAAAATCCTGACCCTACAACGTCCAATGCTCCAAACCTCTCGGTTCATCCCATGTGCACTCGGTCACGGCATGGTATAGTGAAGCCTAATGCAAAGTATGCATTGACCACCATCACCTCAGAAAAAATACCCCGTGAGCCACAAAATACTAAAAGTGCTTTAGCTCACAATGGATGGAAAACAACAATGGAAGAAGAACTAGCAGCCCTACATCAAAATCAGACTTGGGAACTAGTTCCTCGGACATCACAAATGAATGTGATCGGTTCTAAATGGGTATTCAAAGCCAAGCTCAAACCCGATGGATCTCTAGACCGTCTCAAAGCACGCTTGGTTGCAAAAGGGTATCATCAAATTGATGGAGTGGACTATGTCGAAACATATTCTCCAGTCATAAAACCAGGAACAATTCGCATGATACTTACTATAGCACTTGTTAAAGGTTGGCCTCTTCGACAATTAGATGTAAAAAATGCTTTTTTACATGGCACCATTTCTGAAGACCTTTACATGCAGCAACCACCGGGAATGGCCGACTCTCAACGTCCATCACATGTCTGCAAACTACAGAAGGCTATCTATGGCCTAAAACAAGCGCCGCGCGCTTGGTTTGATCGGTTCAGTACTTTTCTCCTTAAATATGGATTTTTTTTGCAGTTTATCTGACCCATCGTTATTTGTTTTTCATTCAGATTATGGATCGTTAATTCTGCTTCTTTATGTGGATGACATGCTGGTCACCGGGTCATCCACAACAATTGTCTCCAATTTTATTGCGGTTCTAAGCAATGAGTTTGCAATGAAAGACTTAGGACCGATACACCACTTCCTTGGAATGGAAGTCGCATCAACGACAAAAGGCCTACATCTATCTCAAACCCACTATGCCATAACAATATTAGAGCGATCAAACATGGTGGATTGCAAGCCTATGGGTACACCCCTTGAGTAAAAAACAAAGACCGCTTCCACCGACTCTCTCCTAGAAGATCCAAGTTACTATCGCGGTATTGTAGGAGCTCTACAATATTTAACACTAACGCGTCCTATCAAACACGTGAGAATGGAGTGATTATTTCTATGAGGTCTATGAATTCGGTTATTTTATTTTCAAATAAAAAAATGCTTGCTAAGCACTTCTTTTAAGTTGTGTAGATTGTTGTTCATGAAATATTATGGTAATTTAAGAGTTTGATTGTTCTTAGTTGATGGCATCGCATTTTCTTTCGAAAAAGTAATTTTGAACCTCCTCTTTAGGAATTAAAACCTGAAACATGCAACAAAGGTCCGAAATTTGACGGTTGCCGAAACCTTCACAAATTAATTCTGATTTTACTATCACCGAAACAATAATTTTAGTAGTATGGTGGTAGAGACCAGGTCGAACCCAAGGGAAATTGATTTATTTTCCTACAAATACCAAATTCAAAAGAACGGGGTGGTTTGAATCAACAAGAATTAAATTAATAAAAGTGCTAAGTCTTAACGAAGGTTAATCAAGATGTTGGCAACTCAGTTCAAAGGGGTGATTCCTCCAATCTTACAAATCGATTGATCATAGAAGTTAAATTAATATCCTTTCACAACAAGCAAATAAATTAGGCTTCCATTAAAGCTAAGGGAAACCTAGAGGCATGCTAAACTAATCCGAATAAGCTTCTAATTAGTTCCTTATCGTCAAGCAAATTAAGTATTGAGAAGCAATCTTTCTTCACTCAACGGTAGCTTTAAGATCAAGATCTACGCAATTTATTCCTAGCTAACATTCAAAAGCTTGAACATATACTTGTCCTATTCATCCTAAATAAATTAATGTGATAGATAAGACAATCAAATTAATTTACTTGCTTCTTATTCTTGTTCCCCACAACAATTACGGATTGAAAGAAACATAGAAAGCACATAAACCATATCAAACTAATTCCATAAGCATGAATCCGAAATCAATAGCTTAAATTCTGGAAAAAGATGAATAAATACTTGAAAGTGTAAGGATTACAATGGAAATGCTACTTCTCACAACCAATAATGAAGATGGATGCTATCCCCTTTGAACCAAGAAAGTGAATCAGCTGCTCATGCCTTTTAGGTTGCTGCCGAATCTGGAAAATTGATGGAGAAAGAGAGAAGAGTCCCTTGCTTGCATGTATCTTCCCTTTTATTCTGGAAGAGTCCTAACCCTAATGGTGTTACTCAAGCTAAAGAATAGGAGATAAGTGTTATAGAGAAAATCTCTCTAATCTTTGACAAATTAGTAAGCATATCCCGTCATCCAGATTGAACCAGTATTTTCGTGATGTAGATGATTTTTCCTGACTTCGGTCTCTTCATGAAAGTTGTAGCCCTAACTGTGTAGATGAATTTGGGCTTTTGAATCACTTGATTTGGACATCGTATGCTCCAGATATGCCCAGTTCAGTGTTGGTGCGCGAACAGAGTCCAGTCTGACGTTGTTGTTCCAATTGGATGCCCAAATCTGCATTGAATTTCTGCCACAATACTTTTCCAGCAAGCTTGATATCTATATTTCCAATTTTGAACCTCCTCTTTAGGAATTAAAACCTGAAACATGCAACAAAGGTCCGAAATATAAAGTGCAAAATTTCCTATTTGATAGCAAGTAATCCACAAAGTCTCTTTAACATGTCAAACCCATAAAATAACTTTCAATATGTTGAAATAAGCTTGAAAGATGTTAAAAAGCATAATGTAAAAGGAATACAAATAGATGTGTATTTTGCACTTGTCACCGATACACCACTTCCTTGGAGTGGAAGTCGCATCAACGACAAAAGGCCTACATCTATCTCAAACCCACTATGCCATAACAATATTAGAGCGATCAAACATGGTGGATTGCAAGCCTATGGGTACACCCCTTGAGTAAAAAACAAAGACCGCTTCCACCGACTCTCTCCTAGAAGATCCAAGTTACTATCGCGGTATTGTAGGAGCTCTACAATATTTAACACTAACGCGTCCTGACATATCTTTTAGTGTATATTATGTTTCACAATTTATGCATGCTCCCACCAACACACACTTAAAAATGGTTCGTCGCATTTTACGTTATGTCAAAGGAACAATTAATTTAGGTTTACATTTTTTTTCCCATACTACACTTGATCTGTGTGCCTTTTCAGATGCTGATTGGGCAGGATGTCCTACAACAAGACGCTCCACTACCGGATATTGTACATTTCTCGGAGGAAATCTTATTTCCTGGTGTGCAAAGAAACAACATACAATCTCACGGTCAAGTACGGAGGCTGAATATCGGGCAATGGCTCATGCAACAGCCGAGCTCACATGGCTAGGCTTCCTTCTCAACGACTTGCGCATCCCATTATCATCACCGCCAACTCTTCATTGCGACAACTTAAGCGCTCTCCATATGACTATAAATCCAGTGTTCCATGCCAGGAGCAAACACATAGAGCTGAATTATCACTTTGTACGCGAACGCGTTGCACAAGGTCTACTGGTCACTCATCACGTCCCCTCGGAACAACAACTTGCCGATCTTTTCACGAAGCCATTACTGAAAGAAGCTCTTCAGTATTTTTGCTCCAAACTTTGCCTCCAACCCCGGCAAAGTTTGCGGGAAGGTGTTAAAGCAGCAAATCAACAAGACAGTAACGACTCAATGCAGACAATAACAACTCCATACAAGGCAGCAAATCCTCAATCAATGCAGCAAGTCAACCAACGGAAAGATCAATTGAATTGTGAAGAAGAAGAAGATAATCCTCCCACAATTAAAAGGAAAGATCACGTATTGAAGGCAGCATCATCAAATGCTCCAGCAACAAATCCTCCTCTGTAATCTACTCTTAATTATCCAACGGAAACATTAAGTTTCCTTTCTTGTAATCCCAACGGTGCATTTCCCATTTAACATCTTCCTTCCTTATTTATTCAAGGAAGGATTATGTTTCCTTTACTGTAACTAGAACCCCCTAACGGTAGCATCCCAAGTAGTATAAATCAGCTACTCATGTAATCTAGTGTTCACGACAAATCTTACAATTCAATAAACAAGCTTCCGCAGTTCAGCTTCTCATTTTCTTTAATCAGAAGATTAATTAATTATGATTAGCTTATAAATATATAAGTTAGATATATTGAAGATATGTTTACTCTTCACACAAAAAATAAATAGAATAAGACACCCTCAAGTTGAAATCGTTTATAAAACTTGAAAAATTACTTGTTTATAAAACTTAAAAAATACTTGTGTCTCTGATTTAGACGAGACCCTAATTAAAAACAAATTCTTCATTTCTAAATTGAGTTAAGAATATTAATTTTAAAAAATAATTGTTTAGATATTAGTTGATTGTTTAGATATTAGTTGAAATCCTAAGTAGAAAAATGTGTCTTAATATATATATATATCCTATGCTTTAAAATCCTTTTTTAATCAATTAATTACTTTTTTTTATTGAAGTAGAACTTAAATTAACACATTTTTTTAATACAGAATGTACAGCATTCAAACATGTTATATGATAATGTTTTACATGCAGAATATACGGACATTTGCTTTTCTATCTTTTCCCGTGAACCAAGCACTACCCGTTTATAGTATTTTATTTTTCTCGAGAAAAATAGGGTCCTCGATCATCCACAGTAGAGCAAACATTTCAAATCAACTATGGATTAAGAAACCTACCAGACAAAAAATGCTTTATGAGAAATCAAACAATTTTATTTTTAAGAATTTATACGGTGACAGCAAGTCCAAATCATTGTTTCCCAGTTTCATTTGTTTTTAAGATTATTTTTTATTGTAAAAACTATTAAATTACTGTTTTTTTTTTTTTAATCACAGTTCTGATTAGCTATAAAAAATAAAAAATAAAAATTATTTTGATAAGTTTTGTTTTTATAATTAAATAAAGGTGCGCAGAAAACACTTTTAAGGGAGGGAGTTCACAAGTGCACGGACGAACATGGTCATCACAGTTTGATCAAATTTAACATCAAGTGATCAACAAGGTATGCCCACAATTGACAGGCAACGAGTGGAATAAATTAACATAAGATATTCTCTCGAAAAGGAAGGGAAGGGACATAATTAGAAAATTCTCTCGAAACATAATAAATTAAACACGAGATATCCTCTTGAGTTAAGGCTACATTCCAGCCACTTCATGATCCTACATGCATTTATTCTTTACACTTTCAAGCTTACACTCTGCATGTTTCAACACAGCCTGCAACCAACAAGAACGCAGAATATGATTAATTTCATGAATATTTTTGCTGATAAATGGAATATCTAGTCAGAACGACAATATAAATAGTAAAATTCTGAAAATGGAAGGTAGCGAGCACCTGATTGATCAAGCAGGACACGTGAACCCTGGAGGTGGGTTCTTGCCACAGTCAACGAGGACCTCAAGAGCAATGGGTATAATGATGCTGATGTTGAGAAGTTTAGCTTTAATGGTGGTGCAAAGACACAAGGCAGCATCCAAGTCAAGAAGACCTTGAAGTACTGGACAGCATGCATCCTTGGCACTGCTGCCAATGCCAATGTGGACTAGTCCACCCAGCACGTCCACACATGCACCTAGCTTGAGAGTGTCAATGGGGCAAGTCTCTTGTTTTGGTGGTGGAGGTGGAGGACATGGTGTTTCAGGTGGTGGTGGAGGAGGACATGGTGTTTCAGGTGGTGGAGGCTTCACAATTGGTGGCAGTATCGGAGGAGTCACAGGAGGCTTTGGTGGTGGAAGAGTTGGTGGCGGAAGAGTTGGTGGCTTTATTGGAGGAGTCACAGGAGGCTTTGGTGGTGGAAGAGTTGGTGGTGTTGGTGGCTTTATTGGAGGAGTCACAGGAGGCTTTGGTGGTACAATGGGTGGGTGGGGCTCATATGGTGGATTTGGTGTATAGGGCGGATTCACAGGTGGTTTGGGTACATATGGTGGTTTCGGTGTATAGGGCGGATTCACAGGTGGTTTCGGCTCAAATGGAGGTTTTGGTGTATAGGGGGGATTCACTGGTGGTTTGGGTATATACGGTGGTTTCGGTGTATAGGGCGGATTCACCGGTGGTTTGGGTATATACGGTGGTTTGGGTGTATAGGGCGGATTCACAGGTGGTTTCGGCTCAAATGGAGGTTTTGGTGTATAGGGTGGATTCACCGGTGGTTTGGGTATATATGGTGGTTTCGGTGTATAGGGCGGATTCACAGGTGGTTTCGGCATATACGGTGGTTTCGGTGTATATGGGGGATGCACGGGTGGTTTCGGCATATACGGTGGTTTCGGTGTATATGGGGGATGCATGGGTGGTTTTGGCATATACGGTGGTTTCGGTGTATAGGGAGGATGCACGGGTGGTTTCGGCATATAAGGTGGTTTCGGCGTATATGGGGGATGCACGGGTGGTTTCGGCATATACGGTGGTTTCGGTGTATAGGGCGGATGTGGTTTGGGAACAGAAGGCGGCTTAGGTGGGTGGTGTTTGGGGGGTTTAGGGTGATAGGGTGGCTTTACTGTGGGAGGATGCACCGGTGGTCTCTTGGGAGGATACAGTGGTGGCTTTCCCTTGGGAGGATACACCGGTGGTCGTTTAGTGGGCGGAGTTGGGTAAGGGCAGTAGGGACAAGCAAGTGAAGTGAGCAACGCGCCCAAGTTAACAAGGAGGATCAAGAGGTTAGCCAGAGCAAACTTGGCCATTCTGGCTCCCTGTTCACTGAGTTTCTCCCACTGAGTTTCTTCACTGAGCTCAAGCCATGCACAACACCTTCTTATAGGCTTGAGTGCTCGAAATTTCTCTCCTCGATAAACATTCATGCACATATTTTATTGCAACATTGTCATTATTGCTTGACTTAACAGCCACTACGCATAACTTTACACTATCACTAGTACTCTTTGCCTGGAGTTCATTTAGGAACGCGTTCCACCTACAATACAACCCATATTTAAAATTATTTTTTTAAGAAGATATTGTTTTGAAATTATATTCAAAATAAAAAACTATAATTCTAAAAAAGTAATTGAAAATAAAAAAATAATGCTCTTAAATATAAAACGCAGTTTTCTTCGCGTCGCAAGCCTTGCTCAATGAGTCTCACCGTCAAATTAAATCTGGGGACAACTCTGCTGTCATTGATGTTACGTTCATTTCAACTTTCAAGGAAAAGAGAATCAAACAACACTGTTTTAAGATAAGAGGATATTTTAACTTGTAGTGCATTGTTGAGCCCGTGATTGCCTGAGGCCACTAGGGAAAAAAAAACCCTAGTTTTTTTCGAATTTTTTAAAATTGATTTAAATGAATATTAATCCCAGCTGGATATTAAAAATGGAATTTTTTATTTTCCTAGTGAGAAAACATTTTATATGAAAACCACATGAGAAGACGAGTCACACTCCGAGATAATTTAGTTTTCTGTTTTAATATAAAATTAGATTGAGTTTAAATTGATTGAGTAAATTTAAATAATTTACTTATTGTGCTCAACTTTGTTAAATAATATTGTCTAGTAGTTTAGGGTTTTAGGTTTTTATATAATAAAGAGTAAATAATTGACTCGTTAATTTTCTATTTTCTTGTACAAAATTAAGTTTTTTTTTTCTCAATGGAATTTTACACCATTAATTTATATAAAAAAACAAATTAATATTCATAGTCCTCAAGAAGCGTGATATGATGACAAATGATTTACGATCTGCACGACAAGTCTCGAGTTCGAGTTAAAATATTTATTTTTTATAAGAATCTGGGACAACCAGAATTTTACTTGCTATCCAAACCTATAAAATACATTTTCATAGGAAGAATTAATATTCATAGAAATCTCCATGTTCAAACAATAAGTTTAAATAATCAGAGCTGGATATTAAAAACGAAATATATGATTTTCGAGGACAAGTCACAATCAGATATAATTTTATTTTGTTTTTATTTATTTATTTTGACTCTATGATAGACTTGGAAATCTATAATTGCCTAATGAAATCCAATTGTGTCGGCAGCCACATGCTTACAAACACAATTAAGCAGTGAACACCACTCGTTTGGCACATGCTTTTCTTGCATTCAATTTTCCGAACAACAAACGTGTCTTGATTCGCATCATTCTACAAAATCGATCTCCTCAATCTTTTCTCTTTTATTTTTATCACGAGCCTCCTAGCCCCAGGCTCCCCTTAGGCTAATTCTTTTTCCCTCTCCTTCGGCTCGGAAAAGAATCAGAAAAACTGGCTAACCAAGAGAGCCACACCACTACTGTAGTCAGCAGCTTACAAATTCTTGATAATATTAAATAACAATTTCATCTAAAATGATAAGTTTATTAGGTGAGGTTCTAGTGTTAGAAAATAATAACTTAAATTTTTAGGTGAAATATTTTTTTTAATATGGTATCAAAGCCTTGTTGACCCAGCGGTCAAAAATTTGAATCTCATCACCCTCATTTTATTAAATAAAAATCAAGCATAAGGTAGTGTGAGTCTGTGCAAGTTTCAAGCACAAGTGCTTTCACTTGAGAGGGTTGTTAGAGAATAATATAAATTATATTCTGGGACTTCACTTACAGGCTTAAGCTTTTAGGTGAGATGGTTCCTTAACATGATATCAAAGCCTTGATGATCCAGCGATCACGAGTTCGAATCTCACCACCTCTATTCTCCATTTTGTTTGATAAAAATCAAGTACAAGGTGATGTGGGTCTGTGCAAGTTTCAAACCCAAATGACTTGCACTTGAGGAGGTGTATTAGAGAATAATATAAATCATATTTTGGGGTCTCACCTAACAGCTTAAGCTTTTAGGTAAGATGGTTCCTTAATATTCAGAATATGATTTATATTATTATCTAATAGACCCCCTCAAGTGAAAGATTCTGGACTTAAAATTTATACTATCTTGTGCTTGATTTTTATCAAATAAAATGGGGATGGTGAGATTTGAACTCGTGACCGTTAGGTCAATAAGACTTTAATATCATGTTAAAGAACCATCTTACCTAAAATTTTAAATTTGTTAAGTAAGACCCAAAATATAATTTATATTATTCTCAAAAAGATAGAAACCGAAAAAAGGAGTAGTCTCCGCAGATGATCATTTTGAGAGGAGCCAAGCCGAGGTATGAAATGTCACGGATTACATCCATGCAATTGCTTTATTCAACATGTTTTTGAGCTTCACAGCCCTCAGAAATGTCATGTCGTTTTCAATCTCTTCCTTTGTATATATATATATTTGCAGTGCAGCTGTGTGCACAGGGACTCACAGAGGACCCGCGTTGCAAAGAATATAATATATAGTAAAATCAATGACTTTTTCCCTACTTTCTTTCAAACCACTGCGATAAAATGATGGAGTAGTTGAAGACACCCCACCATTGTCTCCACACTGCATGAAATTCGAAGCTCAGCTTCGACTCACGAACAAACGAATCGAAATTGGTTGTGTGTAAGATATTTAAAATTTTGTTTTGATTGAGGAGTAAAACAATGCGAAAATCGATCAAATCACTTGATTGTTACGCTATTGGCTCGATCAAGCCACGTAAGGATATTTTTCTGTGTTACAAACATAAAATTAACAAGAAAGTATTTAAAAAATGAAGGTCCTAAGCTAAAAGTCCTTGAAACTTTTTCGAGTTTTATCAGGTTTATTTGATTTTGATTGAATATAACGAATCGTTTGTATTAACTGATCAATTGCTAGACGTACGATTGAGTCATGGGTTTCCAATTGGGATGGGATCAGTCTCATCTAAGATGTATAATTCAAAGCATGATAAACCTAGATCAATTATCATTGCCACAAAAACCAGACCTACGTACCCTATGGATTCTGGCCAACTTGAGAGCTGAATTGGTACTTAAAATTAAAAAGAAATGAATTACCATATCAGCTTGGATTGACAGGATAAAAAACCATTTTTATATATATATATATATATATATATATATATATATATATATAGAAAAACTTTTGAATGCCTTTCCAGCCCGTGACTAGAGCTTTACTTCGTAATTTAAGTATGTTGAAGCTTTACTAGTTGATTCGGATTTTATATATAGCGAAGCTAATTTAGCCATCTGGATGCATGAAACAAAGGCCAGATACATGGCTAATGGCCCACAAAGATGGGAGATGGTGGAATTCTTTCCTATCACCGTGGCAAGACTGGGTCTATAGCAAATTAAGAAGGGCAATTTGCAAGCCTATCTCTTAACTATTGGACCACCTTCTTGCTGATTATTGTTTTATCATCTTAATCGAAGTCATTTTTTGCTATCATTATTCTTTAATCTTCCAGAACCGTATAAATTCAATCAATCTTTCATCTAAATGAACTTCTCCAACCATTGACACTGACTAGTGATGGTGTTTTAGTGCCCCATTGATTTAAGTCCAAGTAGGAAATTATGATCCAGCTTATGTGACTTCCACCTAATGCAGCTCGTCGAGGAGAGCGAGCTTAAGAGTTTGTGATCGCCCTTTACTGACTTCTACTTCGACTGCTGCGAATTTGCACACATCTATGTATTTTGCATGTTTATGGATTAAGAGTTTTATTTATTTATTAACATGAGTGTTTAGGCCGACTTACGTGCATCTCAACTAATTTTACCGGCCCAGAAGTTAACGATTATTTAAGTTTTTAGTGATCATGTTATTAACAATCACCTGAAACTACGGGAAAGCAAATCCCTTAATTTATGGATTAATAGTTTTTAAAATACCATGCCATTGATCATCCACCAAATTCCTGTCTCCGAAGCTTGAATTGGGGCACGTATTGTTGATCTTGGTGTGAAAGAGAGGTAAAGAAAGAACTACAGGCTTACGAAATCGAATCTTGGCAGACCATTTTAATTAGCCCATGGTAATGGAAAGGATAAAATTCCAGTATGAAGAATGAAAATACGACTATAGGCTTGTAGGCTTATGGGAGCTAGAACAGGTAAAGAAAAAAGTGGGCAACAACACATTAATCTGTATGAGGAGGCAAAAATATAATAATAATTAGAGCTCGACTCTCACTTCATTATTGTCAGATAAATTATGCTGTATTTGCGTGTAAAAGATAAAGGGGAAGATAAAGCGGAAGGCAGAAATTGACGTTAGAGAATAATATTTTGAAGTTTATTTAATTGTTTAATATTTTAGAGGAGATGATTTTTTAGTGTTTGTTTAAGAGTGTGGTTGAGGTTTTTTGAAAGTATTTTTCATTAAAAAATTATTTTTTATATCAGTGTATGAAAATGATCTAAGAACACTGATTTTTTTTAAAATTAAAATACAAATAAAAATAAAAAATTTCAATTTTTTTCAAAAACACTTTTAAAACGCAGTTTCAAACACCCCTATAATATGATATTATAGTCTTGTTGACTCAGTGGTCACGAGTTTGAATTTCTCTACTTTTATTCTGTTTTATGAAAAATAAACACAAAGTAATGTGAGCATGTGCAAGTCTCAATGTTAAAATACTTTAACTTAAAAGAATATGCTAAAAAATAATATAAATTATATTTTAGAATATCATCTAATAATTTAAGTATTTAGATAAAATAATTAACCTTAAAAAGAAGATAGGAGGGAATCAACAACAACGAATGAATTATATCCACACGTCCCTTTCTTTCTATTTATTATTCTTCCCAACTGGATCCCAATACAAAAAATTGTCGCACTTGAAGATTTACAAAGCTGAAATAGTAACATTTTGCTTGTCCTTGTTCTTCTTATGGTCCCCGAAGACTTTAGAAGGCAAGGACCTAACAATGGAGGAAATGCCCCACCATGAATTGTGAAAAGAATTCAAAAGAGACTCCATGCCACAACTATCTAGCAGGATCCACGACTAATGCTATCGCAGATACATGCAAGTGAATTTGGTGGCCATCAATTATCCTATGATAATACTTTGTCTTGTTGATTGAAAGATGATGCAAGAAACCATGAAAGTCAATGTCTTGATAATCTTGTGTTCCTGTATGTTCATGTGCTTTGTGCTAGTAGTAGATTGTTGTTTAGCATCGACAAAGTAAACAATGCTGGTCTAATTTGTTTGCTCAAGCTGTCTTCATATGAATTTAACTAGAGATTTTAGCTACCATACAGTCGAGATTCATCACAATATTTCAAAAAGGTTGTGCTAGATCTTACAAGAATTCTAGTTTGTCCATCAGAAATTATCGTGCCCCAATTATTCATTTAGGATCTGTGATGCTTCTAATATTGTTTTTTTTTTTAATGATTTCTATATATATATATAATAATAATAATCCCCTTTTACAAATGAATTCAGACGGTAGGTAATTTGCTAATAAATCAAAGGATAATTCAATTAAGTGCATATTTGGGTGTATATTTGAAAGTGTGGATGAAGTTGTTTTTTAAAATACTTTTAGTTCAAAAATGTATCAAAATGATATATTTTTAATTTTTTAAAAAATATTTTTGATATCAGAAGATAAAAATGATCTAAAAATACCATAATTTTTTAATTTAAAATAAAAAATAAAAATAAAAATAAAAATTTTAAAATTTTTGAAATGCAATTACAAACACCTTAAAGAAGCAGGTATTAATCTCTTCTAAATCGATCTATAATCAATTGATTATATCTTATTTCACACTCTCTAAGCAACCAATAAAAAAAAATTATTATTCCTTCTAATGCGATGAATTTGGTCTTGTTGGAGAATATATAGTTTTTGCTTTTACATGTTTTTTTTTTAAATTATTTATTTTGAAAAATATCAAATTGATGATTTTTTTCATAATTTTTTTTTATGATTTTGATGTATTAATATCAATGGAAAAAAACATATTTTGATATATATTTTTAATTAAAAAATACTACACCAAAAAACTTGTAAAAACAAAAGTTGCCTTTGACGATATGCCAAAGTACTCGCCATCTTCTCTTTTGTCAATAGACATATATACTGTACTTGGATCTCAGCTATGGCAAGCATTGGTCGTGTTCAGCACCACAAGTTTTCCTCGCAATCTCTGTGTCGTGCCAGCATCTATCAAAATCATGCACCCACTATATACTGACTTGGGATATTCTAGCTATATGTACTACACTATCTGAGCAGACAACGTGTGATTCGGGCACACACCAGTGGTTCGAGGCTCTTCTTGTGGATGTGCTGGGTCAAGGACCACAATGAGCCGCCACTGACAAATCTAGATTTTGTAAGAGAGGGGTCAGCTAGCTGAGCACCAGTGGTTCGAGGCTCTTCATGTGGATGTGGTTCTGGTTTTGAGGTGGCCATTTCCTCAGAGTGTCTTTGAAAAGTTTATAAGCCAGAGGATGGGTTTGGAAGATTTTGAAACTTCGGGGGGGAGGCTCCCACAGGCCTCAGCATTGCCACACTGCTGAGACTAGATGCGTCATATGGGGATACTTCAAATGAGGATTTTTTTGCTTACTCCCTTTTAACCTGGTAAGGAAGTCGATAGGTCAGAAATTTGAGAAGGTAGATAGATGCCTATGATCAGATGTTAGTATCTTGAAGCATGAATTTGGCTAAACAGATCGATGACTAGTGTGATTGATCAAGATTTCACCACTGCAGGGCACATGAATTTCAATCTGAACATAGTTGATCATCCTGCAGCATGGAAAAAATAATGCACTTTACAGACCATTTAGGTCAGTTTCAGAATTCAGGCCCATACTTCTTGTCAAAAACATAAATGTGGAAATGGTTTGCTGCATCCATTTCAGACCATTTGCAAGCATAAAATTCATGCCATTCTCCTCTAAGAAAGATAGTCCAGTTAGTTTCTGCACCTTACAATAGCACAGCAGCTCCCAAGATGCCAAATTCTGGAGACAATAAGCTGATTGTACAATCAGGAACAGCATTTCCTGTGATGGAGTAGGACAACCAGAGGAATGTAATGGAAATGATCGGAATCCATGGCCAGGTAGTAATGTACTTTGCCTGCTTGACATGTTAATGGCTCAAGAACTTCTTGTTGCATAGGGTTTAGAGAAATGAATATCTGGTTGGTGGCCAAGCTTCCTGATCAGAGCAGCGTGGAGGAGGTAGCTATCAAGCAAGCCATTATGAGCGATAGTTTGCAATATAAAATACAGTTTGAGGATTATTTCTAATATCATAGATCAAAATCAACAGAGATGGCGAGGCTGATTTATTTTCATTCTATTTTGTTCTGCAATCAGTAACTGATCACCTCACCTGCCCTGCCAGTCCATGCTGAGTTTCTTATATTCTACAGTCCATCCTGAGAACTCCAAGTAGCGTTCTATATTATTACATCTAAAACTGATCAAACTGTGCAAAAATTAGCAGCACATCTAAGAACAACTCATGAACCTAGACAGGAACAGAACAAGAAGTTTCATGGGTACAACCTCAGCCTTAATGTCGCTTCGAATCTCCTCTTCGTGCTCTTCAAATGTTCCAGGGAAAGTAGCCAGAGTTCCATCTTCCACCAACAAAATTTTACTCTTCTCTTCAACATGACAGACACTTGGGATCAAACCAGAGCCATAACTGGCCAGAACGTCTCCAAGGAGCGTGGTGTAATGGCAGAGAGCTTGTGATCAGGGTGTGCATCCCTTGTAATAGCATGGATAGCCGGAGTTTTACTCGCTCACCTAAACCCATAAAATACGTTTTCCAGTGGTAAGGTTTCCTCACAAAAAAAAAAAAAAACTGGCCATGAATTCAACCCAGCGAATCATCCAAGGCGTCTATATTCGGCATATCCAAATGATTGGTCGGTTCATCCAATAGCATAATACGGGGCCTGGACATGGATACTGATGTAGAGACAACCCGAGCTTTCTGCCCCCTTGATAAGTTTGCTATGAGCTTAAGATGATTTCTCTCATGTCCTGTGAGATCTAAAACCAACCCACATTATCTTCAATGACACAAAAACTCATATCGTCAACCAAGTAGATTTTACAGACGGAGCTACGATGTCATGAATGATGGAATAGATATCATCATAATATCGGATGTCTGAATTAACTTTGTAAAACGACATCACTTATTGGATTGTTGGTCAACTTGTGAGTTATCGGATCAAATCGAATCTATTACTCTAGTAAATTTAGATTTAATCTTCAAAATTTGATAGGATTGAATTTGACTAGATTAATCAAATCATCAAATTCCGTTACACTCTGATCAATGAGTTTTTAGATCAGGAACAAGGGCTTTTCATTATGCTGTGTTGTATAATCAACAAATCTAAATCGGGGACACCATCGTTAAAAATAAAATAAAATGGAGAAACCAAAACCAATAAATTGTCTGAATTGAATCGGGAACCAACAAATGCGAATTATATATTCAAGAAACAACCGTATAAATTCTCAACATTATTAATTAATTTGACCCCTTAATAACTCTAATTTTATAATTATTGCATTACACGATGAAAAAAATAAATAATCTGTAATGAAAAATGAACATATATCATCAAGGAACAAAAGAATGACTCCAACATTTGTTGTGCCTGACCATGAGTCAATGATGAGTGCCGGTGGTATACTTGTGTCCACAGCAAGGGGCAGGACCATCCTTAATTCCTCCGAGTGTCTGGCTGCTGGTGAAACTATTTCCTCCGCCAGGACTTGGGCCTGACTGCTTGATTTCTCCGAGCGATAGACCATCCAAGAAACTCTCAACAGCTCTGCTAGCAGCAGAGTTACTTGACTTCATGATGTTGAAGGGACGGGCTTCAGCTGTCTCGATGAAGAAAAGGGAGTTCAGAATCAAAAGAATGAAAAAGAAGCTGAGAGGTTTGGCCATGGCTGCCATGATAAGTAACGTGGGAGATGAAGCTGATGCTTTGTTGAAGAAGGAAGTGTATGAGATAATGGGGCATGGATGAGGAATCCATGCAGGTGATATTTATAGCGTCGATGAGGACTGCAAATTTGCGCACGCAAACCATTAAATCAACCAAACATGAGACTATTGGAAGACACCGGTGCCTAGCCAGGAAGCAACGAGGGTAGGTTCTTCATTCTTGGGCTTCAAGGAAAGAGCATGCATCATATTTGATCAGTTTGATAGTCCAAATTGAAAGGTGCAGAACGGAAATTTTAAATGGTGGAACTTTGAAGCTGTTTCCTGGATAACAGTGGTATTGATCTCTATTTTGTTTTGCCCGGCGGCGGGGTAATCTGAAAGAATTTTCTCCAGAGATAGAATGGAGACCAGAGACCTTGAAATCTTTGAGAGTATGTTTGGTATTACTTTTTTTTTGTGGTTGAGATTTTAAAAAAATCAGTTTCATGAAAAGCACAAAATAATTTTTAAAATATATAGTTAAAATTATAGTTGAATTTAAAGGTTAATAAAAAATAATTTTAAGTGTTTGCTATGTTTTTTATATCCCCGCCCCGGCGCAACACATGGAAAGCAGCAAATGAAATGGATTCCATGTACAAATTTTAGCTTCTCAAAATTAACCAAACACCCAAATCCTTCATTTTCTTACAATCTCCGATTACACACAATCCCCAACAAACTCTTCATTCCATAGGATTTGGTGAGTAAATGTCAAGCGCTACCTATCCATGACTGGTCAGCTGCCGATGGTTTCTTAGTCAAACGGATCAATGGAGCAATAGAATTGGGTTCGGTGCATTTATTATTGACTGCGGGCAGTGATATTAGAGTTTAAAGTCGTACTATCAGATTCCGCAAGGTTCGGCTTTCAAGTTTTCTGGCGGTGCTCATAGGTTAGCGAATTAACTAGTTTGATGTCCCGCACTTCGTTGCGGGCGGAGCAAATAATTTTTATAACTGTTCAGATTAAAATATAATATTTTTACATGTAAAGTTTAATATAATAAAACAAATAAAAATACCCTGTCATAATAACAGTAACATCGAAATGTTAACATCTAAAATTATCATCATTATTACTGTCAAAACAATAACAGTTATTAAACTACCTCGAGAAAAAAAATATAAGTAAAAACAAAATCTCAAATTATTATAAAATTATCATCACTATTACTGTCAAAACAATAACAATTATTAAACTACCTAGAGAAAAAAAAAGTAAGTAAGAACAAAATCTCAAATTATTATTATTATCCTTAATATTAATATTATTATTGCATTAATAAAAAAAATTAAATCAAAGACTAAAAGAAGTTTAAAAACATTAACAAAATAGCAAATAAAAAAATAAAATCAAAATTAATCTAACTTGAAAATATATAAAAAATCAATAAAATACTAAAAGAAAGAGCAAATAAAAAAAATATAATAGATGAGAAAACAAAAATTAAAATTATTAGCTGGAAAAAATCATTTAATTTGAAAATTTACAAAAAATATATGTCCTCGTTGCGGACTGAGCAAACAATTTTTATAGGATTTGTTGGATCAAAATTAAAAATTATCACACACCCTACCTTAACAATAGCAAAATCAAATTTTGAAAATCTAAAATTATCATTGCTCTTCCTATTAAAACAATAAAAATTATCAAATTATCTTGGAAAAAAAAACTCAAAAATATTAACAAAAGAGTAAGTAAGAGAAACAATTAAATTATTATTATTATTATTATTATTATTATTATTATTATTATTATTATTATTATTATTATTATTATTATTATTATTATTATTATTATGTTAATAATGAAATAAACAAAAATAAATGAAAGACTAAAAAAATGCTAGAAACTTTAACAAAAGATAAAACAAAGAAATAAAAAAAAATATCATTGCTATTACTGCCAAAAAAATAAAAATTATCAAATTGTCTGAAGAAACAAAAAACTAAAAAACATTATCAAAAGAGTAAGTAAGAAAAGTAAGTAAGAAAAAAATTAAATTATTATTATTATTATTATTATTATTATTATTATTATTATTATTATTATTATTACTATTATTATTATTATTATTATTGTGTTAAAACACACTTATATATACATGGACAAAAGTAGGGGTTATTTTATAAATTTTAAAAAATAAAAGTATAAGGGATGAAATGAAAATCAAAATATAAAAGGATTAAAATAAAAAATTAAAAGTTTAAGGGCTAAAATGAAAATCACATTTATTAACATTTTCAATTAAAGGACAAAGTTGCAAAAATTGAAACTTCTGTACCGAATATATTAAGTTTTTTCAATCCAATCCGGAAATTAAAAGGAGGACCGAAGTGAAACATTAACATTTAATTAATTGCAATTGAAAGACCCAATCGAACAAAAGCAAAACTTATATAACAGAAATCAGGACCATAGACACAATTAAAAGTAAAGGGACCGAAGTGAAAAGCTACCAAAATCGGGGGGCTCTTCCGCACTTTTACGTGTAGGAGAGAGAAACGGTGAAATCGGCTTTCACCGTCCACCGCCGCGTCCACGTCCACCGTGTGAGAAAACGCGCCGCACCGGGAGGAAGCCCAAGATGAGGCGCACCGGAATAGACGCCGGTAGGACATTTCCGGCCACCATAATAGCCTTTACGCGCCACCTAAAAGGGGTGTGAGGTGGAATACTGTCGGTCGCATGGACCGCACGCACCGACAATATTTTGAAAAATAAATAAATAATAATGGTCAATTACCGGTATACCCCTGTGCTTAATTAATCAATTTTGTCTTATTAGGGGTTATAACCGTATTTAGCTATTTTAAAAATATTGAAAAAAAAGGTTGCGGCGGATAGGACCGAACCGGACCGGTCCGTACGCCCAATTACACCCGTGACCCTCAGCCGGAACCGTTGTTTTGTCTATTACCTGAGTTAAAATCGTTAAAACATTGTTCATCAGAGGAAAAAAAAAGGTGGACGAACTCGCGCGACGCACGGACAAAAAATGTCCACTCCACAGTGCATTGTGTCTTGTGCTACAGGGAATATCTGAGCTCTTTTAGATTATTGTATAATTTGATTCATTCTAGAATAATACTTTATTTTTAAAAATATTAAACTATTATTTTGGATAAAAAATATATAAAACAATGCTATTTTAGATAAAATTAAAAACAACCATTCAAATTTACAAAATTAAGTGACCAAATTTAACGTTGATTCACTTAAATTTGACTAGTTCAACTTCAATATAATATGAAAAGAAACTCAATTTCAGGCAAACTCTTGACCTAGTTGAGCCGCCAAGCTACACAAGGTTTTTTTAAAAATCTTTAAAGAGGAGATTTTTCACTAGTTTTATATATAGAGAGATAGATTAATGTGTGAATTAATTAGTTGATTAAAAAAATAAATGTTTATAATATAATTATTTAAATGTTAAAGATAAGTTTTAGCTATCTTTATATAGCATACACACAAGAAAAGAAAACCAGTAACAGTAAAGTTTCTTGTAAATCCTATTGTTTTCATGTGTGAATAATATAAATTTAGTGTGTGTTTGATAATGTAATATAAGGTGTTTTTATAAAAGTATTTTTTAATAACAAAATATTAAAATAATATTTTTTCAAACCATTATAAAATATATTAAACATCCATTTTATATTTTTAAAATAAAATAAAATAATTGAAAAACTAAAAAGAAGATACTTTTTGTATTATTTTCTCCAATGTTTTCTGAATTTGTTCTAATTATTTTCTTGCAAGTTCCAGGTTTGCGGTTCAAGACACCTTCTATGAATCTATTTTACGTAATTCACACCACAGAAATCTGACGATCATTTTTTTGCTTCAATACGTTCTTCATCACAATTGTCTATCTTATAGAAAATTGTAATTAATTATCTTAATATTTAATTAGTAAAATTATAATCGATAAAATCTAATAGAAATTAATTTTTTCAGCCTAAAAGTGATTGGACGTTGTTATTGTTAAATTTGTTTTAATAGCTATTTAATTGGTACATTATACAATTGGAATCGATAAAATTCATTCAAAAAACAACCATATAGATTCCCAACATTATTAATTAATTTGACCTCTTACTAACTCTAATTTTATAATTATTGTATTACATGATGGAAAAATAAATAATCTGTAATGAAAAATGAACGTGTATCATCAAGGAACAATAGAATGAGTTCAACATTTGTTGTGCCTGAAAATGAGTCAATGATGACTGCCGGTGGTAACCTTGTTTCCACAGCAAGGGGCAGGACCATCCTTAATTCCTCCGAGTGTCTGGCTGCTGGTGAAACTATTTCCTACGCCAGGACTTGGGCCTGACTGCTTGATTTCTCCGAGGGATAGACCATCGAAGAAACTCTCAACAGCTCTGCTAGCAGCAGAGTTTCTGGACTTCATGATGTTGAAGGGACGCGCTTCAGCTGTCTCGATGAAGAAAAGGGAGTTCACAATCAGAAGAATGAAAAAGAAGCTGAGAGGTTTGGCGATGGCTGCCATGATAAGTAACGTGGGAGATGAAGCTGATGCTTTGTTGAAGAAGGAAGTGTGTGAGATAAGGGGGCATGGATGAGGAATCCACGCAGGTGATATTTATAGCGTCGATGTGGACTGCAAATTTGCGCACGCAAACCATTAAATCAAACAAACATGTGGCTATTGGAAGAGAGCAGTGCCTCGCCAGGAAGCAGCGAGGGAGGTTCTTCATTCTTGGGCTTCAAGGAAAGAGCATGCATAATATTTGATCAGTTTGATAGTCCAAATTGAAAGGTGCAGAACGGAAATTTTTAATGGTGGAACTTTGAAGCTGTTTCCAGGATAATAGTAGTATTGATCTCTATTTTGTTTTGCCCGGCGGCGTGGGTAATCTGAAAGAATTTTCTCCAGAGATAGAATGGAGACCAGAGACCTTGAAATCTTGGAGAGTGTGTTTGGTATTGCTTTTTTTTTTTGTGGTTGAGGTTTTAAAAAAACAATTTCATGAAAAACACTTTAGCTATGATTCAAAGTAATTTTTAAAGTGTTTGATTAAAACTGTGGTTGAATTTGAGGTTAATAAAAAATAGTTTTAACTGTTTGATATCTTTTATATATTTTCCTACCCCCCACGCATTTTAGCTGCAGTTCAAAATAATTTTTAAAATGTTTGGTTAAAATGAGTTTAAAGTTAATAAAAAATAATTTTAAATGTTTGATCTTTTTTATATTTTCCTGCACTTAGCCCCAGCGCAATGCACGGAAAGCAACAAATGAAATGGATCTCATGTATAAATTTTAGCTTCTCAGAATTAACCTAACACCCAAATCCTTTACTTTTTTACAATTTCCGATTACAGGACAATCCCAAACAAACTCTTCATTCCAAGGGATTTGGTGAGGAAATGTCAAGCGCGACGTATCCATGACTGGTCAGCTGCCGATGGTTTCTTAGTCAAACGGATCAATGGAGCAACAGAATTGGGTACGGTGCATTTGTTATTGACTGTGGGTAGTGATATCATAAAGCAGAGATTAGAGTTTTAAGTCGTACTAGTTTGCTGGCGGTGCTCATAGGTTAGCGAATTAATTTGAATTCATTTTAGAATAATACTTTATTTTTAAAAATATTAAACTATTATTTTGGATAAAAAAATATATATAAAATAATGCTATTTTAGATAAAATTAAAAAAAAAAAAACAATCCTTCAAATTTACACATTTGATTGACCAAGTTTAACATTGAGATGCTTAAATTTGACTAGTTCAACTTCAAGATAGCATGAAAAAAAACTCAATTTCAGGCAAACTCTTGACTAAGGAGTTTTCGAGTTGAGTTGCCAAGCTACACATGGTTTTTTTTTAACTTTAAAGAGGAGATTTTGCACTTGTTTTATATATAAATTAATGTTTGAATTAATTAGTTGATTAAAAAATAAATGTTAATAATAGAATTATTTAAATGGAAAAGATAAGTTTCAGCTAACATTATATAGCACACACACAAGAAAAGAAAACAAGTAACGGTAAAGTTACTTAAACCCTTAATAGGAAAAAATCAAATCGTAGTTTTCATGTGTGAATAATATAAATTTAATGTGTGTTTGATAATGTAATATAAGGTGTTTTTATAAAAGTATTTTTTTAATTACAAAATATAAAATAATATTTTTTTTAAAAAACAATTTACATAAATCGAAACCATTATAAAATATATTAAACATCAATTTGATATTTCTAAAATGAAATAAATTAAAGTAATTAAAAAAACTAAAAGGAAGATATATGGACTTCCAAGATTTAAGCCCTCCAGTAGTTTTGCGGCCTTAGATCTGATTTGCTTCTTGAGCCCAGCCATGCACCATTTCAATTGGGCGTTACCCAATCAAATCAAGGCTCTCTTTCGATAAATTATCTAATTACTGGCAGTCCTTAGAATTTCTTTATAACAAAGTTGTCAATAGGTGGGTGCTTTGTTTTTTTAATCGGAATGAAATATTTTGGTTTTAGAGTGTTTTTGTATGTTATTTTGAGGTTATAATGTTTATATATATATATATATATATATATATATATATATATATATAGTTAAAAAAATTTAGTTCAAATCCCAAAATTAAATTATTTAGAATTGTGTAATTTAATCTTAAAAAAGACATAATAAAATTTTTCTGAACAGAATTATGAACATATTTAATATTATGAGAATATCATCATCAATCTCACAAGGCCATTATATTATCTGATTGCTTTGAAATTTTAACATATTATATATAAATATACCAAGATACTCCTCGTAAAATTTCATCTTAATCTAACAGTCGAATTAAAAGATATGATTGATATTGTAAAATTATTCAGTATTTAAAAAAAATATTATTTGGCGAAACGGAACGGGTTGAACGAAACCCGTACGTTTTGGCCGGTATTTAGCTGAAAAATCCAGAACAGATCGAAATTTAAATCAAGATAAAAACTACGTTGTTTTGTCTTATTTTTTTTAAGTATTATGAAACTTTTTTTTTTTCGACCGAAACAGGATGAAATTGATAACTATGTTTGATACTAATTGATACACAATATTTAAGACTTTTGTTTGTAATATAGTAAAGATTGTTTTTAAAAATATTTTTTTAAAAAAATTATTAAAATCACATATATTTTTATATTAATACATCAAAATAATCTGAAATCATTGAAAGAAATATTTAGAGCAAAAAATAAAAATTCGATTTATTTTTTATCAAAAATCACTTTATTAATATTTTTCAGCTTCCATGTCCCTGCATCAGGTGGTTTTGTTCGAAAAGACAAGATGCAACCATAAAGACTTCCTTGCCGTGAAAAATAAAAAAGAAAAAAAAGACTGCAAATGATTCATTCAACTAAAATCCAGCTCCTAAATGGGGAGTGAGAATTTTGCAAGGTCGGAGCGGTGCGAACTTTCATGCGACTCACAGAAATCTTACAATCATTAATGCCACCTTTTTGCTTCAATACGTTCTACATCGCAATTGTCATCTTATAGAAAATACGAGCCGATTTGCTCGCATTGTTGGGGTTTTTTATCTATATAGAAAATTTATTAATTTTATAAATATTGTATTTTGTTATTTTAATATTTGATTAGTATAATTATAATTGATAAATCTGTTGAAAATGGTTTTTTCAACCAAAATATGATTAAATATTGCTATTGCTAAAAAACTTTTGATAAAATTTGTTAGAAAATTTGCTAAGAAGGTGATATGATTTATTAGAAATTTGTTGTCACGGGTACTCTGGTTAATAAAATAATAATAAAAAAAACCCGGTTAAAAAAGAACAACTGACTTGGACACTAAAAAATAAAAAATACATGTGAAAAGAAGGTCACCGTTTCTTAAAAAAAGAAAAAAAAAGGGTCTAAAATATAAATTTAAATTGAAAGCCAAAGTTTTTTTTTATAAGATTTATTCATCATATTATTATATTAAATATATTTAAGAATACCGATATTAATTTTTTTTGCAAGAAATTGTAGGTCCTTTTTTCTCTCTATCTATATATTATTAGGCGATAATATTAAATAAATATTAAACACATATATTTAGTCTCACATACTATATAGTGTGATCGAAATGGGAAGTGATTTTTATATTTTTTTAATTGTAGATAACCTAGGTAAATTTGTAAAAAAAAAAATATGAGTTGTCTTTTTTCCCCAGTAATATTAGATCTGACACATTATAAATAAAAATATTGCAATTTTTTTTTAAAAACAGAAATATAATTTTTTTGCGTGCTATAATTACTTATTTGCTGTCTCAAAAGAACAGTGTAGTCGAAACGGAAATTGCCTCATATATTTTTTAATTATAGATAATCTAGGCAAATTTGTTTACCTTTTGTTTTTTTGAGTTGTATTTTTTCCCGGGTAATATTAGATCTTAAATATTAAAAATCCATTTTTTTATTTTTTTTAAGAAATAAACTTGAACAAAAGAGCACAAAATTAAAATCCAAAACCAAAATTTTTATTTTATTTTATAAGATTTATTAATCATATTATTATATTAAATATATTTAAGAATACTGATATTAATTTTTTTTCTTGCGAAAAATCCGAGGTCATTTTTTTTATGTGTTTATATATTTTTAGGCGATAATATGCAATAAATATTAAAACACATAATAATTAAAATTTGGAGCAAAATGTATTTTTTAAGATTTATTCATCATATTATTATACTAAATGTATTTAAAAATACTGATATAAATTGTTTCCTTAAAAAAATCCGCGGTTTTCTTTTTTCTCTCTGTATATATTTTTAGACGATAATATTAAATAAATATTCAAACATATAAGCAATTTGACATATTTTAATTTGACATAAATATACAAATATATATTTAATTTTACACACTTTCAATATTTTTTTTATTATTAGGCAATAATATTCAACAAATATTCAAAAAATTAAATTATAATTATTAAAAAAAATTAATGATTATTATTATTATTATTATTATTATTATTATTATTATTATTATTATTATTATTATTATTATTATTGTCATCATTATTAGCATTTAAAAAATATTTGTGATGTAAAAAAAAATTAATTTTCAAATGATTACTACCAGGAATAAAATTTGAAGACTAAATAAAAAGAAACCCCAACAAAAGAAAAGATAAAAGAAATATCCAAAACCAAATTAAAGAAAAATATATACATGAACTTGTACAATAATAGGGAATAATGCATCCATATATAAATAATAATAAAGGAAATGAATTTCAAAAGAACAATTAAAAACATAAGGCCCAAAATAACAATAAAAGATATAATTAATTTAAAGTGAAGGATTAATTTGACAACAATTCATACTTTTGTACCAAAAATATTCCAAGATTTAAAAGGAAAAAAAATTAAAAGAAGAGGGACTGAAATTAAAGTGCAATATATATTGAATTTGACATTAAGGACAAAATTGAAAACAATATAACTAGCTGTACTAAACAAAATTTAGGGATCTAATAGTAAACCGAAAAATTCAAAGAAGAAGGACTGACATGCAAATTGCATATATATCAATTTGAATGAAAGGATGAAATTGAAAGAATTCGAAACTTGAATTACAGAAATCAAACAAAAGCCAAGGGATTGAAATGCATGCACAATAACTCGGGGGACTGAAATTGACTCCGGCTCTGAGGAGAGAGAAACGAGGACATAACGTTTCAACCGACAATATGAGCCTGCACGTAGATATTTGAAGAGCACGCACCACCCCATGAGATTCAGGGAAAGGTTGCGAATCGTATTCACCGAGCGGAGGAAAAATTTCCACCTCCGCATGACGCTGCACGCGCCACCTGAAGCGATGGCGGGACAAAAACGCGCCGACGCGCCCGTATGGCTCCCTGACAACGCTGACTCAAGGGCACAGTAACGTCGTGGTCAATTACTAAACCACCCCTAACGCTAATTGCTTGATTTTGTCGTTTTGGGGGCTACGGACGTTATAGCACATTTTAAAAAATATTAAAAAAAAAAGGTTTTGGCGGACCGGACCGAATCGGATCGGTCCATACGCGTGCAATTACAACCATAGCCCTCAGCCAAAAACGTGTTTTTGTCTTATTAGCGGGGGTCCGAGCGTCATTACACTGTTCACAACCGCTAAAAACAAAAAAAAAAAGGCAAACAAACTCGCGCGGCGCACCGGTGGAAATTGCGAGTCCACAGTGAAATGTGAGTGTGTGTACAGTGGTAGTCCGAGCTCTTTTAGCTCTTTAGGTAACGAGGTTAATTGCCTCCGTGTTGTGATTAACTTTTTTTTTTCTATATAAGAAACTGATTGATTTTGTATGTACTATAGTTGATTATCTTAATATATAATTAGTGAAATTGTAATCAATAAAATATGTTAGAAATTGATTTTTTTTCGGTCTAAAAGTGATTGAATGTTGTTATTGTTAAAACTGTTTTGATAATTATTTAATCAGTACATTGCACAATTGGAAACGATAAAATTCATTGAAAATGAGTCATGTGTTTCGTGCAACACACTGATTGATTATTGTGTATATTTTATTTGTTTGATGAATTATTTCATTAGCAAATAAAAAAATTACAATCGATGAATTTTAGCACAAATGAATAATTTGTTTTACGCGATAAACAATTTGATTGGTGGTTTTGTTTAATTACTTGGGTAAAAATTTAATTGCTTGATAGCAAAACTTCAATTGATCAAATTGACTAAAGATGAGTTATTTGTTGTCTGCAACATACTAATTATTTGTTTGGCGTGTTTTAATTACTTGATGGATAATTTATTTGACAAATAACAAAAATGCAATTGCTAAAATTTATTAAATATGAGTTTTTTAGATTTTTTTGTTCATATTATTATATTAAAAGTATTTTAGAATACTGATATTAAATTAATGTGAGATTTATAAAGAAAATTTAGTTATTTTTTATATATTTTTTAAGATGTTATTATAAGTTAGTTAATATTTTATAAATATATTTTAAGACATTATTATCAAAAAGATATCACAAAATATAATTAGCCTCACCATTTTTTCAAGGAAAAAGTCCTAAAAATAAATGTTATCATTATTCTAAATGTCTTATCTATAGTAAAATAAATACATATAAAAACTACATAATCTTAATTTTTTTTAAGTTGATTATTTAGCTGTATAACATTATAAAAAAAATATAGGACCATTAAGAAATAATTTAGCACAATTTTTGTACTTGTCTTGTCTACGTATAACTTTGTGTATTTTTTTACGTGATATAAAATCTGAAATATTACACATAAAAAAAAAGACTGCATAAGTTTATTTTTTCACAAAAATAACATCTAGCAGTGAATTATTAAGATTACTATTCTCATTGTTACTGTCATGACTGTCATGATCGCTAAATTATCATTATTATTATCACTGCTATTATAGTGAGGGAAGTCTTTAACTCTTCACAGGGAAAACTGATCAGTGAACTCCTTAACTCATCAGCTCGAACATATCTTCCTTCTTCGTGAGTGATGTATTCAGCTACTCTTTTGTACTTTGTTTTTATGTACTACTAAGGCAAACTACAGAGGAAGTTTCAGTATGTGAACAATCAAAATACTAATCTCTTAAGTTTAGATAAAAATAACTCCATGCTCATTGGCAGCAAGACAAGCCTTCCAGACTCGATAAAACCCTCTCCCACCTCACAAAAACTCTTTTTTCTGCACACCCTGTGACAATGAACTGGTAAGAAGTAAAGACTTTCAGCATACAGAAAATTTTATAATTCTCGACATTATTAATTAATTTGACCCCTTACTAACTCCAATTTTATAATTATTGTATTACATGATGGAAAAAATAAATAATCTGTAATGAAAAATGAACGTGCATCATCAAGGAACAAAAGAATGAGTTCAACATTTGTTGTGCATGAGTCAATGATGAGTGCCGGTGGTATACTTGTTTCCACAGCAAGGGGCAGGACCATCCTTAATTCCTCCGAGTGTCTGGCTGCTGGTGAAACTATTTCCTCCGCCAGGACTTGGGCCTGACTGCTTGATTTCTCCGAGCGATAGACCATCGAAGAAACTCTCAACAGCTCTGCTAGCAGCAGAGTTTCTTGACTTCATGATGTTGAAGGGACGGGCTTCAGCTGTCTCGATGAAGAAAAGGGAGTTCAGAATCAAAAGAATGAAAAAGAAGCTGAGAGGTTTGGCCATGGCTGCCATGATAAGTAACGTGGGAGATGGAACCGGTGCTTTGTTGAAGAAGGAAGTGTGTGAGATAATGGGGCATGGATGAGGAATCCATGCAGGTGATATTTATAGCGTCGATGTGGACTGCAAATCTGCGCACGCAAACCATTAAATCAAACAAACATGTGGCTATTGGAAGAGACCGGTGCCTGGCTAGGAAGCAGCGAGGGAGGTTCTTCATTCTTGGGCTTCAAGGAAAGAGCATGCATCATATTTGATCAGTTTGGTAGTCCAAATTGGAAGGTGCAGAACGGAAATTTTTAATGGTGGAACTTTGAAGCTGAGAAGAGTGGTATTGATCTGTATTTTGTTTTGCCCGGCGGCGGGGTAATCTGAAAGAATTTTCTCTACATCAAAGTGCTAGACTGTGGAGACCAGAGACCATGGAATCTTTGACCGGTCAGCTGTCAAACGGATCAATGGAGCAACAGAATTGGGTACGGTGCATTTGTTATTGACTGTGGGCAGTGATATCATAAAGAAGAGATTAGAGTTTTAAGTCGTACTATCAGATTCCGCAAGGTTCGGCTTTCAAGTTTGCTGGCGGTGCTCATAGGTTAGCGAATTAATTTGAATTCATTCTAGAATAATACTTTATTTTTAAAATATTAAACTATTATTTTGGATAAAAAATATATAAAATAATGCTATTTTAGATAAAATTTAAAAACAATCCTTCAAATTACACGATTGAGTAATCAAGTTTAACATTGAGGCGTTTAAATTTGACTAGTTCAACTTCAAGATAGCATGAAAAAAAAACTCGATTTCAGGCAAATTCTTGACTAACGAGTTTTCGAGTTGAGTTGCCAAGATACACATGTTTTTTTTTTAATCTTTAAAGAGGAGATTTTGCACTAGTTTTATAAATAAATTAATGTGTGAATTAATTAGTTGATTAAAAGAATAAATGTTAATAATATAATTATTTAAATGGAAAAGATAAGTTTCAGCTAACATTATA
This sequence comes from Salix suchowensis, assembly GCA_029030765.1. Classification (NCBI taxonomy): domain Eukaryota; kingdom Viridiplantae; phylum Streptophyta; class Magnoliopsida; order Malpighiales; family Salicaceae; genus Salix; species Salix suchowensis. The sequence continues at coordinate 29,757,394 of CM054995.1, read as the reverse complement.
TAGCACACACAAGAAGAGAAAACAAGTAACGGTAAAGTTACTTGTAAACCCTTAATAGGAAAAAATCAAATCCTATTGTTTTCATGTGTGAATAATATAAATTTAGTGTGTTTGATAATGTAATATAATGTGTTTTTATAAAAGTATTTTTAATTACAGAATATTAAAATAATATTTTTTTTCTAAAAACAATTTACATCAATCGAAACTATTATAAAATATATTAAACATGAATTTGATATTTCTAAAATGAAATAAATTAAAAGAATTAAAAAACTAAAAGGAAGATATATGGACTTCCATGATTGAAGCCCTCCAGGAGATTTGCGGGCTTGGATGTCATTTGCTTCTTCAGCCCACCCATGCACCATTTCAACTGGGTTGTTACCCAAACAAATTTGGGCTCTCTTTCGATAAATTATCTATTTATTGGCAGTCCTTATAATTTCTTTATAGTAATAGTACATTGCGTTTTGAAATTATATTTGAAAAGAACTGAATATGTTTTTATTATAAATTAAAAAAACTTGGTATTTTTAGATCGATCATCTCAAAAATAATTTTAAAAAAAATAAAAAATATTATTGTGATATATTTCTAAATGAAAAACAATTAATAATATCAACTACACTTTAAAACGGACACTAATTGATACACAATTTTTATGACTTAGGGTGTTTGGAGGATTGTTGTGGCTGTTATTTATTTAAAATTCATTAAAACTATATATATTTTTTAAAGATAATTTTTTTATATAGTACATCAAAATAGTCTAAAATATATAAAAAAAATATTTAGAGCAAAAATAAAAATAAAAATAAAAATAAAAACTCGAATATTTTTCGAAAATCACTTAATTAATATTTTTGCAACGGTCACTTAATTAATAAAAACTCGAATTAATTCGCTCTCCTCTTTTGCAACGGTCACTTTTTTGTATATAGTTCAGAATCTATCTCCCACTTTTGGTCCCTAAGACAGTTGATCCTTGTTCAAAACAGAGCAAAATTAACGGTCACAGAACAAAATTAACGGTCACAGAACAAAGCAAAAAATTCCAGCTCCAGAGATGAGAAGGAAACTAGTAGAAGAAGGGGAGGAAGAGACGCTGGTTCTTGTGAAGTGGAAGAATAGTTAGAGCCAGTGATGTCACGAGAGCTTCTCTTCAAGTTCCCGCATACCTCTGCCTTTGATTTCGACCATAATCAAAGCTCAATATGGTCTCCTTTAGTGCCAAGAAATTACAGTCCCATGAATTTGGATTTGGATTTGTTTGCTCCAAGAAGAATCGCATTCGGGTTTGGCCCGGAATTGGACAGCAACAACAGAAACAACATCAGCATTAGAAGAGCTTGTCCCAGGAAACTGAGCAGCTCCAGCATCAAGAGGAAGGAGAAGAATAAAAAGATGGCTATCACTGTCACTCCCTTCAATCTTAGCCACGGTGAGTTGAAGTTAAGGCAGCATAAGGTTAAGGCCACTAAGTTCTCCCCAACTCGAATCAAGGTTTCTTGTCTTCCCTTTGCTGCCAAGGTAAGTTTGAGTCCTCTTTTATCTGGGTTCCAAATTATCTTTTACTCTTCTACGATTCGAATGAAATGTTTTCATCGATAGAAAAAAAAACCCAGATCCATGCTGGGAAATTTATGTGATTTTAACCATTAATTTATTAATATTTAAAAATTTAAGCGGTTAGATAAGGTTATAAAATATAATTTATATTATTCTTTAACACACCTTCTCAAGTGAAAAATATTTGAACTTGAAACTTGCATAGACTCACACTACATTGTGCTTGATTTTTATCAAATAGAATGAAAGAGATGAAATTTGAACTCGTGACCGTTATGTCAATAAGATTCTAATAAGAAATCATTTCACCTAAATATTTACACTATTGTTAAATAAGATACTAAAATATAATTTATATTGTTAAATGAATGCTATGTATGTTCAGGGATGGAGTAAAGTGCTGAAATCTGCCACCAAACATTTCAAGAAAAAGAAGAAGAAAGATCCTACAGTCCATGTGAAGCTCTCCAACTATTTGAGACATGTATAGCAATTGAATTATTGAATTTATTTCGCATCTAATCCGAATTCCTTGTGTAATTGTTCTAAGAACTAGAATAATCATTTGTATTTGTAGCATTCATTCTTTTAAATCTCAAATCAATGGCTGATTCTCTTGTCAAAATGTAAACAAGCTGAATTTCATCATGCAATGGATTACTGCTCAGAAAATTTTGCATCAGGCATGGCGCTAAAGTTGAATGAACCATCAGAAACTCAAATAAGTCCCCGAATGTTACTGGAAATCTTCAATTTCATCCCTCGTCAATATCCATGAGTTGATTCCATCCGAGATGTAAATTATTTTCGTAAAACATGTTGTTGTTTTATAAGGAGCCTGACTGCTTTCAGTTACAATTTGAAAGATTTTATGAAAGAAAACTCAATTGATAACTGTTTTTATACTTTGAGGACCACAATGTACTACGTGCCTTTTAACTTGTTCTCACAATTTAATATATTCTTTATTAAGAACACAAAAAGAAAAATCTTCTTGATTCGAGATGAACCTTTTGAAGATTTAGATTATAATTCTGATGGGTAAACTTCGGTTAGCTTAACAAATTAAAAAATAATTTTTTTATTAACGTAAGTTGTGTCTGATCTTAATGTGCTGAGTATTTATTAAAATAACTTTCTTTTTATAAATATAATAATATAAAAATTGGTATTTTATATTTTGAAATCAAGACATCAAAATCATAAAAATATTAATTTAATTTTTTTTAAATCAAAATATTTTAAAAAACCATTTAAAAATAGAGAGAAAAACCATAACTATTTAAAAATAGCAGTCGGTAACAATGAACAATGCTAATTATTTTGGAAAAATGCTGACCTTAATTTCTTAACACAACCCAACAAAAAGGCTTTTGAAGCCCAATACTTGTAAGAGCCGAATAAACAAAAATGATGCGTTGTTTAAAACGGTCGAAAATAATTTGAAATTTTCTTTCCTCTCCTCTCACGGACAAAAAGACTCTGTATAAATGAAGGTTTTGAGATGAATTACAGAAAAATCAGAAAGAAGACCTTCCATCTTCCGAAGCCCAAATCGGTATGTCGCTTTTTCTGAAACTACAGAAACATTTTTTGTTGTTACTTGTTAGTGATCTTGCATGTTGGGGCCGGGACATTCAGGTATCTTTTCTTTTCACAAATACAACATATCCTTGATTGTTTCAAATTCTATCAAGTGTTGTGCATTCTCTTTTATTGGGTCGTGTGGTGATTTTTCCTTATTGTTTGAAAGTACACACCAATAGGTAATTCTTTCTTCATAGATGACTAGACGTGAATGGAAGCATATAAGCGGTGAATGTCTGCTACCTTCATGCTTAAAGATACGCTCAAATCCACATTGCACGAATTTTCCCATCTTCTTCTGTTTCTTGATTATTTGCTGGTGATTCCTTTCTTTCAGAAATCTGCAACAATAACTTTAGAAGTCATGCCCTACAGAAATTTCATTCCAAATTTTCAGAGTTCTATAATTGGAAGGTACCATTCTTTCATCTCTTTTATGAAATCCATTTTTGCTTTTGACAAGTAATTTCTCCTTCCCTTTTATTCTTTTATTTCTTGTTGCTAGGTGAGGCAATCATCATGTCCTGTAGAAAATTTCATGTTAACTTTCAGAGTTCTACTACTGGAAGGTGACATTTTTTCATCTCTTTTATGAATTCAATTGATAATACTCACAGTGCTTTTCTTTCAATAAGGTTGCAGGAATAAGTTTGAAAGTCATGGATGTAGCAATGGTTGAAATTGGTCCATCGCAGCAATAAATTATGAGGTAAATATGCAAACAGAAAGAACTTAATTTTATATCCAAATTTACACCCCAGTCAAAAAGACTTACCGCTGATAAAGTCCTGTTTCAACTAGCGAGTATAACTTCATCCCTATTTTCTTGAAACAATGATACTTTGAGCACATCATATTTCGTTGTTTTGATGGGAGATTGTCTATGCTTTGTCCATCAGAATGGAAATGGTGTTCCGTTCAGGTTTAGGCATCCGAGAGTTCCTTACAATCTTTTTAAGCTCAACCAAACTTTCTTATTAATTCAACTTAATATTTTTCACTATTCTCGAAGTACAGTTTTTATGTGCTTCTTACTTGACCACTAGTTGTCACAGTTTTGTTGCTTAGAATGATGCCACCACCACTTAAGTCACGGAAGAATAATTGAAGGGCATTTATTTGTACAGGTGCAGTATATGCATTGCTGGCTATGTGACTTGGATTTAAGGTTTCACATGCATTTTTATAATAACATGAAATTGATTAGCTTACAGGGACGAGGGAAAGGAAAGTGGTGTTATTATCAAGAGTTGCAGAGAACTGAGGAAAGCTATGAGGTGTCATCGTGGGCTGTGATGCAGTGGTTTTTAATTTTAAAATCTAATATCAAAAGTTGCTTTCATATTATAGAAAACATCGACTATTCATTTCACAATAGAAGTAAGTTTCTCCGACATTTAGTTTAAGGTTACGATATCTTAATTTTTTAGCTTATTTGTGCAGTCCTCTGTTCCATTTAGAATGGCAGCAAGGAGTCTTTCATGCATTCCTTTTGCTAATATTAGTTCTAATTTACTGTAATTTCATGAAATCCATTTTCTCTTTTGACAAGTATCTTTTCCTTCCCTTTTATTCTTTTGTTTATGTTGCTAGCTGAGGCATTCATCATGTCCTGCAGAAAATTTCTTGCTAACTTTCAGAGTTCTACTACTGGAAGGTGTCATTCTTTCATCTCTTATATAAATTCAATTGATAATACACACAACGCCTCAATTAATGGTCTTACTGTAATTTTACTAACTTTTGTTTCTTTTCATTTGTGAGATTCGATTTAATTGGGTAATACAGAAATGAAATACATTGACCAGCTCTGCCACTTGTAGATTGTTGTTTATTTTTTCTATTAAATAATATACATTATGTCTTTCTTCCACTTTTACTAGCTCTGGCACTTCTACAATAGTTAGTTGTATTTCAATTTTTTTTTCTTGTCCTGTAGAATTTGTTAACAGCAAGAAACAAACAATATAAAACTGATTTTGAAAATCATCCTCCGCATGTAATAATATACTTCTTATTTTACCATCAGTTTTTCAAGTGTTGTTTTGGAAATGATTGTTAAGAGTTGAAGAGAATTGAGGAAAGCTTTGAATTGTCATCGTGTGGCTGTGATGCAACAATTTCCAATTTTTAATTTTTACATCATAAGTTGCTTTCACATTATGGAAAACATCAACTGCCCATCTCACACTAAAAGTATGTTATTCTGACATTTAGTTGAAGATTACAATATCTTTATTTTTTTAGTTTATTTGTGCAGTCATCTCTTTGTTCCATTTTGAATGGCTAGAAGGAGATGATGTCAGTAAATTGGTTTAAAGTAGTTTTTAGTGTCCCTTTAGGCATTGGGATGGTATTGCTGAAATTCGTGAGGAGTACTTCACTGCTATATAAGCATGTTTGGTCCTAAACTAACGGTCTTGTTATATTTTCATTAACTTCTATCTCTTTTCATTCTTGAGATTCTGGTGAGTAAGGTGATAGTGAAATAATTTACAGTTAGGTTGTCTTCCCCAGTTAACAGCTCTATTACTTCTAGATTGCGTTGTAATTCTGATATGAAATAATATGCATTGTGCCTTTCTTCCACGTTTACCAGCTCCATGGCTTCTAGATTGTTGTTTACTTTTGCTATGAAGTAATATACATCATGTCTTTCTTCCACATGTACTAGCTCTGGTGCTTATAGATTTTTATTTGACTTCGCTACTGTGATTTTTTATGTTGAGGCCCTAAACAGGGGCTTATATATTAACTAAAGTTTTTTATTGAATAGTTGCCTTGACCCGTGGACTAAAGGAGGTATATTGCTAGTTGGGTAGATTTTAAAAAGTTGGAGCCGGTTAGTTCTCAACTTAAAAATATAAATAGGTTTTGTAGGTTTAACCATTTTTTCTACGAAGGTAAATAAGTTGACTCTCCTCCTGCTATTCTTAGTGCTTTCATGTGTATTTCCTACTTTTAGGATTTCTCTAGCAGCCTCAAAACTGAAATATAAAGATATAAACGTTGACTATCGAGACAGTATTATTAGTATGTTTGTCTTATATTTAATTTAAGGTTGCATTATCTTATGTTTTAAATAATTTGGTCAGACAACTTTTTTTTTGGACCACTATAAAGAGAGACGGACAATCATTGGTTTATTGTAGTTCTCAGACCTCCCAATTGCATATCATACTTCTGAAATTTCTTTTCTAATCTCAAACCTAAACTATGACTTTTAAAATACCACGGGAAAAGTTGGTGCTTTGGATCAGATTGGTATGCAATTTATAACCTGCTTAGAATTACTAAACATGGTTCCAATTTTGACAGGAAAAAAATCAGAATTTTTGTACGGTTGACTTTAATTGAACTAGAATATCCCATAAAAAAAAAACTAGAAGAATTTAGCAATACATTGTGGACCTTCTCAACTTTTTTTGTGGACTTCAATAGTTTTTTTCAGTTTGGGCTCTTTATTCTTGTATGGTTTATTAGGGGTTTTGGTATATTTTCTCCTCTTGTAACTAGGTGCGACTGTTTCTCTGGTTATTGGCTCTAGGTTTTTGGTTGAGTTTTTGACCAGTATATAGGAGTGATTGGCTTTTTCAGGATGGCTTTGTCGGGGCCCGCTATGAATTGTTCAGTCTAGAGGGCCTCTTTCTTAGTTGGCGAGTCGGTTTGGCATCAATGTGCATTAAATGCATGTCCTTTGCCTGGTTCTCTATGCTGAGCGAGCTGATTCTAGTTGGGGTTGGGAATGCATTGAGATTTGAATCTCATGAGTTTTGTAGGCTCCTACCCCTTCTCTTTTCCTTGTTCTCTATCCCTATTATTCACTAACCATGAGTTCCTTCCCGTTTTTTGTTCGGTTTGGTTTCAAATTTTTACTTAGATTGCTATCCTCTACGTAGATTAATGTGTGACCGATGTGGGCTAGTGTTTTAAGGATATCATTCTCTCTTTCTTGATTTTTTTTAATAGTTTTAGCTGCTATGTCAGGGTTTCTATGCCTTTCTTACTATTTGTTTTTCATTTATCAACTGGAGAGTTTTTTTCTTTCTTTCTTTCTTCTTGGTTGGTCCTTTATGGTTTGCATTGATTTTTATATCTCTTTAATTTTGTTGTGTCCACTGGTCATCTTTCTTTTTCATACTTGCATAGTTGTTGATCTTTTATGCTCTGTCTTTTGATGTATTGACAGCATGAGGTTTGATTGTTGGGTTTGTTGGAATCATTTGACTGTCTTGCTCAGCCTTTTATATTCTTTCCTAGCCTTTTGTTTTGCTCTGGCTTTGCTAGGCAATACATTTTTTGTTAGTTCATTGCTATATTGTTGCCGTAGGTTCTTCTAGTTTAGGTGGGTAGGACTTGATGGGTGGCCTTCTTAACCTTTTTTTTTTTTGTATAAAAGCGATTGTGGTTTGCTTTCTGAGTTTATGATGCTTGCATTGTTGCTTGGTTTGTGGTTGTTTTTTGATTTATTCCTCCATTTCTTCCTATTATTTTTGAGTTTATGTTGCTTGCATTGTTGCTTGTTCTTTTCGTATTTGAGATGTGTGGTCAAGATATGAAGGGTTGATCTTTTAGCAATTTGTATTTTTGTTATTTGTTTATCTTATTAAGAAAAATCATTTGACGTGAAAATAAAAAAACTAAAAGAAAAAACAAAGGAGAAAAAAATAAGAAATTTTAATTTTCAAATGATCATAAACACAAACTAAAATTTAAAAATAAATTTTTTGAAAAAAAATGATTATCTAAATAAAAGAGAAAGTAATTTAAAATTAAAAACCAAAATTCAAAGCACACACATATATATAAACATGTACAAAAATAGAGACTATTTAAGAACTATAAAAATTAAAGTAAAATAAAAAAATTAAAAGTATAAGGCCCGAAATAAAACCAAATATATTATCAATTTCAATCAAATGAAAAAAATTAAAAAATTAAATAAAGTATAACATTTATACATGCAAGGTTTGAAATAATAAAACACTTTAGCATACTCTATTATAACAATAGGACTATCAAAGCCTTAACATATAAAAATATCATTACTATTACTGCTAAAATAATAAATATTATTAAATTACTCCGAGAAAAAAAATAAAAAAACATCAACAAAAAAGAAAGCAAGAAAAAAAACTAAAACTATTATTATTATTGCGTTAATAATGGGAAACAAATTCAATAAAAAAAAAGAGCTCAATAACTTTGAACAATAAAGCAAACACAAAATAAAATAAAATAAAAATTACTAGCTAAAAAATAATCATTTGATGTGAAAAAATACTAATAAAAAAAACCAAAAGAAAGAATAGTAAAAAACAAACAGAAATATCAATTTTTGAATGATCACAAACACAAACTAAAATTTAGGATCAAATTTTTTCAAAAAAAATATTACCTCAACAAAAGAGAAAATAATAGAAATTAAAAAAAAAGTAAGCATATATACAAACATGGACAAAAATAGGGATTATTTAAGAAATATTAAAAAATAAAGGAATTAAAATAAAAAATTAAAAGTATAAGGGTTGAAATGAAAACCAAATATATTATCAATTTCAATCAAGGATAAAAGTGAAGAAAATGAAATCTTATGTACCGAAAATATTAAGGGATTTAAAAGCAATCTAAAAATTAAAAGAAAAATGACCGAAATAAAAATGCAATATATAATCAATTTCAATCGAAGGACACCATTGAAACAAATTAAAACATACTTAACATAATTAAGGATCATAAAGCACAATTCAAAGCACAGGGACCAAAATGAAAAAGCAATAAAACCGGGGGGCTACGTGTAGTTTAGGCTGAAGGAAAGAGAAAGGAGAAAAAAAGTTCAATCGTCCATTGTCTTGTCTCCGACCATCTTTGGATTGCACGCGCCACACCATGAGGAAGAGGACATGACAGAGCATCCAAGGAGATGCCAGATGCACATTTTTCGACACTAGACGACTGGGCACGCGTTGCTCGAAGAGGGCATGAGGCTGATTACTGTTGCCCGCGTGTGGGACATGCACCGATAGTAACCGAAGATTATTAATAATAAAAATATATCAATTACCGGGACACCCCTATAACCAACTCTTCATTTTTGTCTTATTAGGGGTCATATACGTATTTAGCCATTTAAAAAAAATATGAAATGCCCGTGGCACCCTCCCTAGCTAGAATTGATTTTTGTTTTTTTTCTAGGGACAAAATGGTTGATTTACTGTGTAAAGAAATATAAAAAAATAAAAAAATCAATGACTCGGACCGGATTGAAATTATGCAATTACCGTGGAATCCCTCTACCTAATAGTTGTTTTTATCTTTTTTTCAAAGGACAAAAACATTATTTTACTATGCAAAAAAAATCAATAAACCGGTGAATCGACCCGAAAACTGAGCAACACTATTGTAATCCATAGTGATTTTATTCACAGTGAACATTAGTGACTCCGAGCTCTTTTAGTGTATTGTATAATTAATGACCTAAGACTTGTTTTTGGATGGAGAAAACTATTTCCGTGTAAAATATATTTTGTGGGTCCAAGTGAGTAAATAAAACTCTAGTTATTTTAGATTTTTATAAAGGATGCATATTCTGAATTGAATTCAAAAATCTACTACCCAAATCACAAGTCTTTTGTCATCACATTACGCTTCTTTATCATCACGCTACGCACCAAGACCCTAATGAACATTAAACGAAATCATCACACGCCCCAAAATTATATTTCACAAGCAATAATAATAATAATAATAATAAGATAGCAATCAAGCAGTAAAAAGCACTATGATAATGGCGCATTACCATCTTTAATGAGAGAATTAGATGCTTAATTACCAAGTGTTTTGACTTTTAGATATTGTTAAACACTGTAATAATTGATACATTGAAGAAAATGAAAGAAGATTCTTCAAGATAGCATATCCTTTATCAAGTCTCCAATAGCAGAAAAGGAAGACCCGCCCTCCATCACAGCTTTCCTGCTAGCTTCACTCATCGCTTTGACCCTATTTCTCACCTCTCTATCTTCTTCCATCACACATTCTACAGACTTTGCTATCTTATCAGCCATCACAAGATTGTTAGAACGCATCCTGTAATCTAATGTCATCTCTACGGCTAACCCTAAATCCTTCACCATTTGAAATGCATTGATTTGCTGCTCAGCATGCATCGGCCATGTCACGACAGGGACTCCATGCCATAAGCTCTCCAAAATCGAGTTCCACCCACAATGTGATACAAACCCTTTTATAGATTTATGAGCTAAGACTTGCATTTGTGGAGCCCATCCACAAACCATGCCAATATTTTTGGTCCTCTCCAAGAACCCATCTGGCAAGACCTCCTCGAAATTATTGTAATCACTGGGTAATGCAAAATGCCCTTCGAGTGGTGGCTTACGGATGGACCATAAGAATCTGTGGCCACTCTGTTCCAGCCCGAGTGCAATTTCTTTCACCTGGGCTTCCCTCAAACGCCCTATACTTCCGAAGCACAGAAAACACCACCGATTTTTCTCGCTGATCATCAAGCCATTCCAAGATCTTACCGTGTCGATCCAAATTTGACCCCATCAGGCTGTGCCCGTTAACATTAACCAGCGGCCCCACCGTGTAAACCGGGGGTGTACCTCCACCCGAGAATGATCTGACTGCATGGGATTCCAACTCTGCAAAGGAATTGACTACGATACCCTTAGCCTCCCTGAATCTTCTGCCGAGGTTTTCAAAGCAGGTGTACCCACCATCCTTGTTCAGCAACACTGACGGCATAACCCTGGCAGGCACAGGATTGGCAAAACAGGGAGACGATCAAGTCAGGATCGGTTTCTTTAAACTCAATCCCAGCCTGTTCTTGCCTGGTAGGGAGATAGAGCAAGAGTCCAAGAAAAGCAGCACTAGAAGCGAAGTAAACATAAGAAGAAATCCCAAGTTCGTTGGCAACATCAATCATTGAAGCGCAGAACAAGTCAACAACCAGACCAACAACCGGTACTGCTGGCTTGATGGACATGACCTGATTGACCACAGCATCTCTCACAAGGGGCTTATGAGCCTCCATGAAAGTGGTATAATAGTTTTCAGGGGACGTCAAAGGATCTAAATCAGGTGGGGTTACTTTAGGAAGAGTGATGTACTGTATTGGAGTATCGATGGTAGTGAGCATTGATTGATTGCAGGTATCTGTGTCAGGACCAAATGGAGCTTTGATGATGACAAGAACTGTTATTAGGAAACTGTCATCTTGATCAAGTAAGCGCTTGGCAAATTCGATGGCGGGAACAAGATGGCCAATCCCAGGTGAAGGGACAAGAACTACCTGTGCCTTCTTCATTTTGAAGCTATGGCCGGTGGCTGGGGACTTTGGGCCCGGTGGCTGCTGCTGGATCTACTCCCTCTCCCTCTCTCACTCTCCCTCTCTCTCACTTTACATATAAGAGACTAATTGGTTTAACATATAAACAAAAAATGCAACTCCAGCGTGTCCTTCTGCTGCCTGTATCATCACCCTCCATTACTTATTGCAAGCTGTCACCTCAATAAAGTGAAACAAAACTAAAATTTTAATTAATTTAATTTTTAAAGTACATAAATAATTATACTTGCTGTAGTTATTACATAAGCTCTCTACAACAACCTTATTCAATTTTAATTTTATTGTTTTAACTTACTATTTTTTTAGCGTGTCAAATATTTCATTTATGCGATGACCTCAAGACTTTTTGAATTTAGAAATAAAAAGGGGACCACTTTGACAAGCCTGAGTTTCAAAGTTACAAATTTCAAAACCTTTGTTTTGTCAAATTCATAGAAAACCAAAGCTTTCCAAACAGTAGAACACAATAGAAAGATACTAATAAAATAGAAAATTGATAGAAATCTTTTTCCATTTTATTTATTAAAGAAACTTGAAACAATTGGTTTGTTTGGTAGTGCTTTTTTATTTTTGTGACTGAGGTTTTATAAAAATAGTTTTATGAAAAGTATATTTATTTGTGGTTCATAATTGAAATTTTGGTTAAAACTGTGGTTGAGTTTGAGGTTGATGAAAATCAGTTTTGTATGTTTGATTACCATGTTTTTTTATGGGTTTAAGACAATTTTTTTTAAAAGCTTTTATTAGATATTTTAATTGATAAAGTAGATTTATTTTTTTCTCTAAAAAAAAAGCAAGAAAAAAAAACACAACCTGATATACATGTAGAACTGAATTAATAATTAAATATATATTCATATTGTTAATATTTAATCAATATACTTTAAAATCTAACTGTTCCTCGATCAAGGAAGAGCAAGGAAAGTTCATGTTTTGTAAGGTTTACTTGAAACTCCACCAATCACAGCCTACAAAAAAAGCAGTTCCTATTAATTTCTAACAATAAGCTTGAAAAGCAGCTAACAACTGCTTCTCCTCAATCGACAGTTTAAGGATATAATTTGTGGGTCACATATAACTATTTTATCTTTTTAATACATTATCAAACATTCATTTCACTAGTTTTTTTTTCAAACTCCAGTAAAACCACAATAGCAAACACCCACTAGGAATAGTGATGTAATCTGTTAATTATATGAGTGGTAAAATTCTAGGGTTTTAGATTTTGAGAACTAATTTCTTACTGGGTAAAAAACATGGGGGTAGATTTGTACTTTTGTAGTCCTCGAGCCAAGTCCTGCACTCTTTTTTATGCTCTAAGGCATGTCTCTGCCTATTTTTGACCACTTTATGGTCAATTTACTATCAATAAAGGGTTTAATTAATGTTAAGATTTTTGGATTTTGTGCCCCCTTCTCTCTAATTTAACTATATTTTATTTATTTGTGTTTTCTTTTCCTTTCATTTTAGGCCATAAATATATGTTATTTAATTGTTTATAATTATATTTAATTTAACAATTGAGTTAGGATACACTACTATCCATAATGTTTCTACCTTCCCCTCCACCCTTTAACCTTTACTAGCAAATTGCCCGCGCGTTGCCGCGGGTATTTTTTTTGTATAATTTAACATAATTAAATTTACAATGATAAATTTATATGATATAAAAAAAAAATTTATAAATTAGAAGATAAATGTTCAAAATTGAAATCTAGCAATAACCAAAATTCATGGCTTCGCTTTTCGAAAAGCAAAGGTCGCAATTGGACTCCCTGTTAATAGTTGACTCAATTAAAATTGCACATAAAATCTAGCAATAACCAAAAGATAATCAACGTAATATTTCACATAAAATTGCACTTGACTTCGATATTTCACCCAAATTGGCTCTATAGCAGCACAACCACATCCCTCGCCCAATTACCTCAAAAAGATGAAAGAAAGAAAACAGGACAGGAACCATTCAATCATTTTCATGATCAGACCTAACACCCATGCTTGTCTTCAAGTTTGCACCTGGGAGGAATAACTATAACTCTAATATCAAACATGTTTGAGGACAGCATACTTTCTTCAAACACTGGCATATATTTGAATCCTATACATACAGCAAGCAAAGAAATGTAACTGGCTTAGATGGCATTTTAACAGTTCAATGCTTCCCGCTTTAATAAGATATTAAAAATACCTTAGTCTTAGTAATCACTTTACAAAGGCCAAGAAAAGAAATCTCTCCCAGGTAAAGAGAACTCCTAAAAGGCTTACCGGTCAAACCCCCAAAAAGGGAGCTCAGAAGCTGATTCTACGCATCAGACTAACTGGAGTTCATGCTTTCCTGCGTGAGACAAAGGAAGCAAATCATCTTACTCGGCGGGAAGGGAAATGTTGGACTTGTCCTCCCTCTCAAAAGAAGGTTAATTTCAGCTATAATTATCACTCGCGGCAATCTTCTAACATTTCATTTTCAGACAACGTAAATAAGCATCATTTATGCAGGAATTTTGCACAATCAGCCTCAAATTATAATAACTACATATAAAAAAATATATATATACCATCGAGCTAGCTGCGATATTTATGAGCTACGGTGGAAATTAACATCAAAAAATGAAAAATAAAAAAAGGAATAAAATGAGAATTGTTAAGGAAAAGGAATAATAAAATAAAAGCCTCATAAAATACGGGGAAAACAACAACAATAGAAGGATAATTATTATATGAAATGAAGATGAGAGTTCTGGGGTTGAGACAGTACCGCCATGATTCAGAGAGAGAGAGAGAGAGGAAGGAAGGTGTGGAAGCGCCGCTTGAGTCTCCTCCTCCTTCCTAATAGCAGGTGGGCCAAGTTGCGCCAGAAGAAATGGAATCGATGACAGTTATATATCGATAAATCCTAAAAAGATCCAATCTTTCACCCTAAAAAATCACCCTCAAATAAACCCTAATTCTCCCTCAAAATCCGACTAAATTCTTTCTCAAAATTCGACTAAATTCTTTCTCAAAATCCAAAATTGAACCAGACCCATTTCAATTCTCCCATAAAGAACCGTAAAAACAACAAAATCAAGAAAAAAATAGATACCTATTCTTTTTGTGTAGATGGGCACAGTCACCTTCTCCTTCGATTTTCTCTCCCTCTCTCTCTCCCGGCCCTCACAAAGCGGCTCTTGGATCTAACCGAGAAGAAAATGAAGAGGTAAGTGAAGAGGAAAAACGAAAAAAGAGAAGATGAAATGGGCGCAGTGGAATGAAAAAAAAATGAAGAGGACTCGTGGGCCGTAGAGGAGACGAATGAAGATGAAATGGCGTTTGAAGATGAAATGGCGTCTGTTAATGTGATGGGAAGAGACGAATGAAGCCCCGCGTAAGAGAACAACATGAAACCGGAATTAAGGGTAAAATCGCAAATACACTGCTCCAGTCCACAGTGTTTACTGAGGGAAGCTACAGGAAAAACACCACGCCGTTTATTGTTTGTGTAATTCGTACATCATGTTTGAATTTGGGTTAAAGAAAGTATATATATATTGATTTAAAATTATAAAGTTTTTCATTATAAATAATTTGCACACATCTAAAAAAATATCTTTAGTACTTTAATGTTTAATAACTTCTTACATTCTTAACACGTCGTCTCTTAGCATTTAATCTGCAATTTTTAATACCAAACTAAATATAATCTTAGATCTTATCCTCTTAATATTTCTTCTCTAATTGTTGTCACCTCGGAACAAACACAACCTTAGATAAATCATTTTAATTTATAAAATATTTTAAAATAAAATGTCACCAATCCACTTCATAACCACTTGAAAATTAAATGGAGGAAGCATAAACACGAAAGGAAAGCTATCCCAAGATCATAATATTTCCACAATCAATAATAATAATAAAATTAAATACTACAAAGCAGTACAATAGATAGTTGATTCAATTATTGCCGAAACCGATACAACCCATTGTCGGGGAATTTAACTAAAATCTTTGGGTGGGCATGCCGGAAAATAAAACTAAATGGTTCATAAAGTATAAATGGTAGAAAATTCTTCAAGATAGCATGATTTCAATCCTCCACCACAGCTCTCCTGCTAGCTTCACCCATCGCTTTAACCTTCTTCTCACTGTCTCCCTTCCTCCATCAATGATCTTACAGACTTGGCTATCTTATCATCCATAACAAGTGCATTAGAACCCATCCTATAACATAATGTCATTTCTATGGCTAGTCCCAACTCATTCACCATTTGAAATGCATTAAGTTGTTGCTCCGCATACATTGGCCATGTCACTACAGGTACACCATACTATTATATATACAGATTACTGTGAATTTTAATAGTAAAATTATTATTTTAACTCTTGGTTCGCGTTAGTTTTAGCCTTAAAATCAATGGTATTTTTTATTTCTTACATGTTTATGCATAGTAAACGAACCATAATACCTCATAATAAGATAAAAACACAACAGATACCTGAGGGGGTAGCATGGTAAATTCAATTTTTTAGTGAACAGTAAAATAGCTTTATACCCTCCAATAAGACAAACGAAAGAATTGCTTGTAGGGGTGTTTTGGCGATTGCACATTCTTCTTAAAATGTATAAATACAGATATGCCCCCATAAAAGACAAAATTTTTTGTAGGGGTCTACATGTAATTTACCATTATTTTATTATTATTTACCAAAGATTACTGTTTGGGTGTGCACCAGATGCACGGACGATTATCGGCCTAACATCCCCTTCTAGAGGCACGTGTGACGTCTTCAAATGATCATGGTGGTGCGTGTGGTAGCACAAGGTGGCCAGATACGTGTCGATAGTTGGTTGAACTTTACTTTTCTCTCTCCTGCAGGGCAAAGTGCATAGAAGTCCTCATTGTTGACGAGTGTTGTATTTCATCCCCTGATTTTTTTGATTCTTTGTTATGGTCTTGATTTCTGTTATGAAAATTTTGATCTGTTTCAAATTTATCCTTATATGGAAATTGATTATAGGTTGAGGTTTCAATTCAGTCCTTATTCTTTTAATTTTTGATTTCAATCCCTTAATATGAAAAAAAAGATGTTTTTTTTTTTGGTTTTTTAGTCAAATTATAAAAGTTGTTTTTGTATCTGCCAAGTCAATCAGGTCATATCAAATCGATATCTATCTATCTATCTATCTATCTATATATATATATATATATATATATATTCTAAAAATACACATGAATAATACTTGAATATATTTTGTTATATCCAAAAAAATAATAAACTAAAACATAGCGCAACAACTCAATTTTAACAATCTCAAAGGACTGAACTGAACATATCTATAAAACTTAAGCCCTCCACTAAAGAAACTAAACCAGGAGGAAAGAGCTTCAACTACCAACCGGAAAAACTAACAATCCCCATGGCCTCCACTTCTTCATCATCACGTCCAGTCCCGCTCTCAGACCCTTCCCATATCCCATCCAATAAAACTCAAAAAGCTCTTCTCTTTACAATCTCACTACCACCAAGCCCATCTCTTTAAACCCCATCAATTAACTCTCCCTTAAGCAAGCTTTGTCAAGAAGGCTAGCCCATCTTGCACGCCAACGGTTTGACACAACTCCCCACCCAACAAGTGTCATTTGTAACACCATTGTAATTTGCTTCATTTGCAATAACTTGCCTCTTGAAGCCAATTTTGTTCTTTTCCAAGATAAAAAGTTCCAGTCAAGGAACCATATTTGATTCATATACTTACTCTTCTACGCTCAAAGTTGTGTTGAAACGCGCAGTTTAAAAATTGGTGAAGCCATTCATTGTCATCTTATTCGGTGTTTATCTTATCGTAGTAGAATTGTGTATAATGCCCTTTTGATATGTTTTCTAGATGCTTAAGTAATGTGGTTTGTTTGAGTTATTTTGATTACTCTAAGTATGATTTAGGGCGTAAAGCTTTCGATAACATGAGAAAGAGAGATGTTGCTGCCTGGAATACTATGATTTCTTGGTAAGTGAAGACAGAAAGATATGTAGTTGCTGTTAGGTTATTTAGGATGATTATGAAAATGGGGATTAAACGGAGTCCGGTTAGTTTTGACAATGTTTTTCCTGCGTTGAGTATCAGAGATCTTAAGAATGCCAAATGCTCTTTTATGGGATGCTTAAAATGGGCAGTGTGAATGAATTGTTTGTCGTGAGTTTGACTATATTCATGTTTGCTGGGCTGGGATGTGCTGATATTGCTAGGAAGGTTTTTGACCATTGTTTGGAGACGAAGACGGATATTTGGGACACTATATTGGTGGATATGTACAGATGATTTTTTGGTTTAAGGCCTTGATTTATTTCTTCAAGCTGTGGAAACAGAACAGATAGTGAAGTAACCTTTCTATTGTCTTTAACGACTGTTTCGCAATTCCAGTGTTTGGACTTGGCTCACGCTTTTGCAATTAAGAATCTTGCAGTGCTGAATGCAGTCATTGTGATGTATTCAAGGTGCAATTCCATCCACACATCATTCAAAGTTTCTGAAAAATGGTGGAAAGAGATGTTGCACATTGAAATATCGTGATTTCTGCTTTTGTACAAAATGGAATGGATGATGAAGGGCTGATGCTTGAATATGAGTTGCTGAGACAAGGGTTTGAAATTTATTTTGTGACAGATACTGCTGTACTTCCTGCCGCATCTAATCTTAGAAACCAGGAAATTGGAAAGCAGTCCCATGCTTATCTTCTTAGGCATGAAATTCACTTTGAAGGAATAAATGGTTATGCTATAGACATGTATGCAAAATGTGGCTTGATTAGGATTGCACCATGAATTTTAAGAGAATATGCAGAGAGTAGAGATCATCCCGGCTGGAATGCTATGATTGCTGGGTACACAAAACATGGACTTGTAGAAGAACCTTTTGTTACCTTTAGATAAATGCTTGAGAAAAATGTAATGCCTAATGCTGTTACCTGAGGCATCGATTCTCCCAGCTTTCAATCTGGTAGGAAGTATAGATTTGGGAAAACAAATTGATGGAGTGAGTTTTCATTCAGCTATTGTTGAACAAAAATATCTTTGTCAGCACTGCCCTTGTTGACATGTAATCTAAACTAGACTCAATCAATTATGCTGAAACTGTGTTTACCAAATTACCAGAAAAAGACTTTATCACCTACACAACAATGATCTTGGGCTATGGTCATCATTGGATGGCCGAGACAGCTCTCTCCTTGTTTCATTCATTGCAGAAATCTTGGATTTAACCTGATGCCATTACTTTCATTGCTATCTTGTCAGCTTGCAGTCACTCAGGTTTGGTTGATGAAGGTCTTCATATATTCAAGTCAATAGAGAAGGATTTTAAGAGTAAGCCCTCAACTCCGCACCATTGTTGCATTACAGACATGTTAGGAAGAGTTGGTAGGGTGATTGAAGCGTATGAGTTTGTTAAAGAATTGGGTGAGATTGGTACTGTCTTGGAAATTTGGGGATCACTTCTTGGGGCTTGCAGGCTCCAAGGACATGTTGAATTGGCAGGCTATCATGTTTTTGGCTCTCCAATATATATGCCGAGGAATGAAATTGGGCAAACGTTTATAAAGTAGGAAATTTTTTTGAGTAAAAAGGGTTTGAACTAAGAAGTTAGCTCCAGTTGGATTGTTATCATAGGTTCTGTGGCTCGTTTTGCATCGAAAGTCAATACCACCCAGTCTGATAAGATACATGAAATGCTGGAAGGATTGGCTATGGAGATGGAAAAAAATGACCATAGTCTTCAAATCAATCCATGAATGTAGAGGAAAGAATTCCAGATGTTTTTGCTGCTACATGGGTATATTGGCTGACAAAATACATTTTGGCAACCTCAGTAGAGTTAACTAGTGGCAGCTGCTTCTTGCTTATAATCCCAGTTGAGTTCTTTACTCATCATTATATGACATGACACTATGATTGGTTTCTCTATGGAATGTTCGTTCAGTACAATTTGGAAACAAGCTGGATTGCTAACTTAGATTTCTGGAACCAGTCTATAGTCTATTTAAAAGCAGCAGATTCTTGCTGGCCGCTTTCCACATGGTCTATGGTTTTATATTCAATTACTGGGAACAATGCAAAATCAGTTAGATAAGCTCTCTGAATTCTGAAGCTTCCTTGAAAAAAGGCAATCTTTACCTGATTACTCAGGTCAGTCTCTTATCTTCACGGTCAATGGTAACATATTCAGATTCTTTCTGGAAGAATTCTGTTGCAGATTGGATTGGTCTGGTATTATTCATGGTTCTCTTCAGATAATGCAAAATGCTAGAATTTGATGACCTTCTAGCTAGAATTAGTTTAATTGCAGCAGTGTAGTAAGACAACAAAAAGAAACGGCCCCAGGCGATATTAGATAAATTGCCATCTGAACAAAAGTTAAGGCTATTCACAAGGAAAACACCTATCTTGAATTTTCAGCAAGAGCTATGCAAGCCACACATTCAGTCCACTTTAATATAGACCACAAACTAATTATCTTCCTTATACCATCCTGGCCAGCACACCAGCTCACCAGTTATCTTCAACATTGAAAAAAAAAGAAGCAAAACTCGCAACAAAATTTCTAAAATATGAAGAAATCAGAGCTTGTTTTTGTCCCTTCACCAGGTGTTGGTCATCTTGTACCGGCAGTTGAGATTGCAAAACTCATGGTTAAACGTGATGACAGACTCTCCATTACTGTTCTTGTCATGAAACGCCCACCATTAGACACCAAGATAAATCAAGTACATTGAATCAGTCTCTGCTTCAATATCTGATCATATCCAGCTCGTTGACCTCCCTAATGATGAGCAAACAAGTTCAGGCATCACCTTCCTTGGTTCATTCATCGAGAGCCAGAAACCCCACGTTAAAAATGCTGTCCTGAAGCTTCAATCTGAATCAAGCTCCGAGTCAACTCAACTTGCTGGATTTGTTGTTGGCATGTTCTGTACAACAATGATAGACGTGGCAAACGAATTCGGTGTTCCTTCATATGTTTTCTTTGCTTCAAGTGCCGCTGCTCTCAGTCTTATGCTTTATATGCAGGCTCTAAATGATGAGAAGAATGTGGACACCACCGAGTTTAAGGACTCAGATGCCGAGTTCATGTTACCAGGCATCATTAACCCGGTTCCTGCAAAGGTTTTGCCTTCTGTAGTGTTTAATAAGGACTGGCATCCTCTTTACTTCGGCAACGCAAGAAGGTTTAAAGAAGCAGAAGGTATCATGGTAAATACATATGTGGAGCTTGAATCCCAAGTAATCAACGCCTTCTCCAATGGTAAAACCCCTCCTCTGTATCCTATTGGTCCTATTTTAAATCTTAAAGGCGATGGCCATGATGTGGGTTCAGCTGAGACCAATAAAAATAAGGACATCATGGAATGGCTTGATGATCAGCCTCCATCATCAGTGGTTTTCCTGTGCTTTGGGAGCATGGGGAGCTTTGGCGAGGAACAGTTAAAAGAGATCGCACGTGCATTGGAGCAAAGTGAGTATAGGTTCCTGTGGTCCGTGCGCCAACCTCCACCAAAGGGTAAGATGGGATTCCCCACTGATTATGCAAATCCAGAGGAAGCTGTGCCCACAGGATTCTTAGATCGTACAGCTGAGACAGGGAAGGTTATTGGTTGGGCTCCTCAAGTAGCCATTCTAGCTCATCCAGCTATCGGAGGGTTTGTGTCACATTGTGGTTGGAATTCTATACTAGAGAGCTTGTGGTTTGGTGTTCCAATTGCTGCATGGCCATTGTTTTCAGAGCAACAACTAAATGCCTTCGAGATGATGATTGAACTGGGATTAGCAGCAGAGATCAAAATGGATTACAGGAAGGATTTTAGAGCTGAAAACGACGTGATTGTGAGCGCTGATATCATAGAGAAAGGAATAAGGTCTGTTATGGAGCAGGATAGCGAAGTAAGAAAGAAGGTGAAAGCCATGAGTGAAATGAGCAAGAAGGCTTTGCTGGATGGTGGATCTTCGCACTCATTCATGGGTCGTTTGATTGAAGATATGATGAACAATATGGAATGAAGCAACAAATACAGTTTGTAATATATTTTTGAATAGCTCATCTGACTTCCAAATCATAAGTTGCCAATCTCGGCGATCGATCGTTGCCTGTAATCACAGACCAATATATTAATTAATATATGTATTTCTTTTGGTTTTTAACCATTTATATTCCCATGATCAATTCTGATTTTCAGCACCCAACACATCTGCCAAAAAGCATCATGATCAATCAAGTACAGGTGGTCTTTAAACTAGTTAAGAAGTTAGCACATTCCTTTTTTTGGGAACAGAGCTTATCTCCTTCCTCTGTCCCTGCTTGAACGCCACCTCGTAACCAACCACACTGCCATGAAAGTCAATCCAGAGCTTATCTTGCAGGCTTTATTCCGGACATGCTTTGTACAGGAATGATTGATGTGGCTAAGGTGATCCCTCTTATATTTACTTCACATTAAGTTTTGCTTTTCTTGGTCTCCAGTTTCTCACACGCAGGCTCTCTTCATCATGAGCACGAAGGGGTCCTCACTGAGTTTAAGGGCATGCATTCTGAGTTCGGAATCTCGAGTTTAGCGAACCCATCTTCCTGTCAATGTTTTCCCTTCTGCCAATATTCAAAACGGAGTGGGAAAAAAAGGTAAAACAAATCTCATGTGTAGTGGATCTGATTAAAGATAAGATCCATCAATCACGGATGGAGACAAGGAGCCCGTGCCATTAAAGCATTGAACCCTATATTTTATGCTGTCCTGATTTCGTAATGACGAGCCGTATACCTCGCTCCGCTCTGGAATTATTTTTTATTTTATTTTTAACATATATAATTTTTTTTATTTTGTATTTTGATTTTGATTTTTTTATTTTTTAGTTTAGTTTTGATCCTTTGATTTTTTTTTATCATTCTGAGATAGTCCTTAATTTTTTATTTGTATCTATACACCTCTGCTCTTAGTTTAGATTTTCAATTTAATTTTTATTTGTATTAAATTCAATTTGCGTTAAAAAAACATAATAAGTTTAATTTTGATAGTATAAAATGAGAGTAAAACTCTTATATGCATGTATACAAAGATTATTTTGTATTTGTATATCATAAAAAACATGTGTAATATCCTTAATAGCCTCGAATTTAACTATTGATTTTTGTCCTATTAGAGGGTATTATGATTATTTTACTGTATCCAGAAACATTAAAAATCTAAAATACTCCTGGACCCATGGCTAAAATCAATGTTCACTGAGGGGTAAATTAATAATTTCACAATTACAATTCATAGTAATATGTGTCTAAATGCACAATGAATTTTATTGTGCAAAACTCTTTAGCTTTATATATATATATTATTTTAATGAAGAACGATTTAAAAAATAGTATAAATAACAATTTTACACATGACTCATGCCGAATGCAGAATGTGTAATTGACAAATTTCTAACACGTGTATATTTTTTAAAACATAATGCCTATGTATAAATGTATAGGTGGGAAAACACTATAGCAATCCACAATGTTTTGTGATAAGAGATATAATGCTATGAAAATAATTCTCTTAGACATAACTCATGTAGAATGCAGAATGCAATTGATAAATTTTTAATATGTCCACATTTTATTAAACAAAATAGTTGCTATGTATAAATATATAAATGGGAAGGGACTTGTTCTCTTCCTGTGCAAAGGGACTTGATCCTTTCTGTGCATGTCTGTCACCCCCCGATGCTTTACTTGTCAACTAGGCTTACAGGGTGTTTAGTGGGTATAGACATTAGTCATGATGTGAATAAGCTGGTCCAGACATCCCGGTTATAAAAAAACCAAAAAAATCATGTATAATTGAAGAAAAAAAAAGTGGATTTGGAGATTAGTCGTGGTGCGCGTAAGTTGACTCGACCACCCCGATTATGAAAAATAAAGAAAAAGGATAGCCTAAAAAAATATAAAAAAAAAGTGCATGGAGAGAGTAGTGTAGCAATCAATAGTGTTATGTTAGGAGAGCTTCAGTGATTTCCCCACAACATTTTTATATAAAAAAAAGTATATGTGGGAAAAAAATTGTGGTGCGTATAAGTTAACACAGATACCTGATTTATAAAAAAACCAAAAAAAAATATAAATGGGAAAAAAAACTAGAAAAAAAGTAAAAAAAAAATGGGTCTAGAGATTAGTCGTGTTTCATGTAAATTGGTCTGAACACCCCGATTATAATAAAGAAAAAGAAAAAGGACAACTCGATTGACAACAATACTAGGGAAAGCACTGGAGCAATTTACAATGTTTTATGAGGAGGGTTAAAGTGCTTTCCCCACACCATTTATATATATTAATTTTGTTTAATCTATTAAACAATCACTACAAAGTCCTACTGATCATATTATTATTATTATTATTATTATTATTATTATTATTTGTTTTTATTTTAAAAATTATTACCCTTTCGTTTTTCTCACAAATATGACCCCAATCATTGCGTGTTTGTCAATTATAGCATATATAATTGTGTTAAATATATGAAAATAATAGACTTTTTTGGTCAATATTATTTGAAAATTTAATAATTTTTTTGTTGACAAAGGTTATGGACACGGTATTATTTTCAAAAATACAGTGGTAGTTGCTTTTTATAATATTTTTTAAAAAATATTTTTTATCCTAATAAATCAAGATGACTTGAAAATATTAAAAAAGAATTAGCTAAAACAAAAAATAAATATTATTTTCTTAAGAAGCAAAAAACAATCTAGAAGTTGTAGCTGTACTAGTGGCAGTCAGCTGCAGCCGCTCTATTGGACTATTCCGTCCCGTTTCCTGGAAAGTTCAAAGCCAGTAAGGCAATGACATCACTAATTCTAGTATTAATAAATATTATATTTCGGACACGATAGAAGATTAAGAATAGCTCAAGAGATTCACTTGTCCCTCCCTGAAATTAAGCAAAAATGAAGAGAGCAGAGGTGGTGTTGGTCCCCATACCTGCCATGGGTCATATTGTGGCTCTGGTCGAG
The DNA here is from genome assembly GCA_029030765.1 of Salix suchowensis. Taxonomy (NCBI): domain Eukaryota; kingdom Viridiplantae; phylum Streptophyta; class Magnoliopsida; order Malpighiales; family Salicaceae; genus Salix; species Salix suchowensis. The sequence continues at coordinate 29,732,850 of CM054995.1, read as the reverse complement.
GTAGCTAAGCTTCTTGTTCAACGTGATGATCGGCTATCCACAACTGTTTTCATTATGCATCCAACTCTTGACCCCAGCACCACCAAATATACTCAAATTCTTGCTGCCTCAACTCTCCCTGATCGGATGCAAGTCATCAACTTGCCAAATCTCGAGTCCATAAAACCTGAAACCAAAGGTCGTAACTGGCTGACGTCTCTGGTAAAAGGTCAAAAATCCCATGTCAGAGAATATGTGTCCAGGATTAGAAATCAGTCCGAGTTGAATCCGGATTCTCCTCGAATTGCCGGGTTCATTTTTGATACGTTTGCTACTGGGATGAAAGATGTACCTAATGAATTTGGAGTTCCATGGTATGTGTTCTCTGCTTCTGGCGCAGCTTTTATTGGTAGCATGTTGCATCTCACTGCTCTTCATGACGAGCAGGGAGTTGACCTTACCGAGTTGAAGAACTCAGAGGATGAGTTGGGAATTCCGTGTTTCGCGCACCCAATTCCTGCTAAACTCTTGCCTTCCATGGTGTTTGAGAAAGAATCTCAGACCACTTTTCTTGAACATGCTCGGATACTGACTGAGGCCCGGGGTATCTTGATCAATACATTTATAGAGTTTGAATCCTATGCGATTAACTCTCTGTCCGATGGTAAGACCCCTCCCGTGTACCCGATTGGTCCCATTGTGAAACATGTAGGAGATGGCGGTGATCTGCCGTCCGGTGAGTGCAACAATTATGCAGACATCATGGAATGGCTTGACGATCAACCTCCATTATCGGTTATGTTCTTATGCTTCGGAAGCTGGGGAAGTTTTAAAGAGAAACAAGTGAGAGAGATCGCAATTGCGCTTGAGCATAGCGGGCATCGGTTCTTGTGGTCTCTACGCAAACCTTCACAGAACGGTAAAGCGAAATCTCCTAGTGATTATGAGAACTTTCAAAGTATTTTACCTGAAGGTTTCCTAGATCGAACAGCTATAAATGGGAAGGTAATTGGGTGGGCTCCACAAGTGGAGATCCTGGCCCACTCAGCCGTGGGAGGGTTTGCATCACATTGTGGATGGAATTCCACGCTAGAAAGCGTCAGATTTGGTGTTCCAGTTGCCACTTGGCCATTATATGCAGAGCAGCAATTGAATGCTTTCCAGATGGTGATCGAGCTGGGATTAGCCGTGGAAATTAAAATGGATTACAGGAAGGATTTTTACGGTGACAACGAAATAATTGTGAGCAGTGAAGATATATTGAAAGCTATAAAGAGTGTTATGGAAGAAGACAGCGAGGTCAGGAAGAAGGTGAAGGAGATGAGTAGAATAAGTGAAAAAACGTTGGTGGCTGGAGGATCTTCATTCTCTTCATTAGGTCATCTAGTTGAAGACATGATGGACAACATATCATGAATCAAATTTTTTAACCTTTCTTCAAGCAATATCTTAAGACAAGGAATAGTTTTCCATTGTTTAATTGGAGCAATTTATGTATTAAGAATGGTGTCGTGGTCAATAAATTTGGTCTTCGATCATTGAATTTTCCTTGGAAATCATTTCTTTTCTTCTCCATCTAGAAACGATTTTTGCCCCATAATAATTATCAATCCTTTGATTCCTACCCTTGAAAAATGATTCGATAAACCTAGGTTAGAGTTTAACCTGTGTAGTAATTAGCATCTTTTCCCTTGATTTATGAGGAGAAAATCAAACATTGAATTCTTAGCAAAGTTGGAAAGGCTGTATTTCAGGTGATGAAGTAATTGTTGGAAATTGTGGTTAAGTTGTTTCTTAAATGATTTTTGTTTAAAAATATATTAAAATAATCTAAAAATATTATTTTTTTAATTTAAAATAAAAAATAAAAAAATAATAATTTTAAAACACAATGGTAAACATACTAGAAGAGGATTGTAGAGAGATGTTTTTGGTTCGGATTCTGGGTGGACTCAAGCGGCCATCATACCGGAGAGGACGTTCTTTCCTTCTCATGAAACTGGAATGAAATATCAGTAGAAGATCATCCTTTTTTAAGCCCGAAATTTCTAGAAAATTAAGGCCGAAACGACATAATTTCCTTTGAATATACATGATGTAGAATCATTTTTGACTACCATCTAAACTCAAAGACAAGTTTTTTTAAACATAAGCAGACTGGTGCATGAACTTTATAAGAAGAAATTCATTTTAAGTTTAGGGTTTTTTTATTTTCCCATCTATAAAAATGGCCGTAGATATTCTTAAATTAAATGCATGTACAGAGTTCTTTGCCAGCAAAGCCATGACATCACTATAGTTTTCTAGAACTCCAAGATTTATATTTCAGACATGATCATGATCACGATCACTTCCACTCATCCCTAGTAAACCGCAGTTGTTCACGGCAAGAAACACAAATCCCCGTACGAGATCTCATACAGCGTCCATAGATGCGTATGGTCCTGCAAGTCTAGTCTGGTGATGGGTTGCTGTATCTTTCTTCACCTGGTTTGCTGGTATTGCAATGGCTTGTATCTGCTCCTCTTTTCAAGTTTGTTCCTTCTGAATTTCCCTCTCTCTTCTTCTTAATGATTCTATGTTTCAGTTGTTGTTCATGCAATTTTTTCTCAAATCAAATTCAACATCTGTCAATTGAGAGAGTCTACAACAAAATTTTTATTTTTTTAATAAATAAATAAAAATATCATATTATAGGAGTTTTTGTTCATGTTTCAGAGTGTTGTTGAGGTTGTTTTTGAAAATATTTTTCGTTTTAAAATTTATCAAAATGATAATTTTTTTATTTATTAAAAAATTATTTTTAATATGAGCACATGAAAATGATCAAAAACACCAAAAAATTAATTTAAAATATTTTTTAATTTTTTTTTCAAAAATATTTTGAAAATGAAGTGTGAAACAGAGACTTTATAAGTGATTCATCGTCTTTACTCCATTGAGAAACTTTTTGACAACATTAATATCAATCGAGTTTTTATTCATTAATAGTTATCCATTGTTTTTTACCTACGATTCAATTTAGTTATAGCAATTTATGCATTAAGATTGATGTCATGGACAGTAAAACAAATTCGCAATGATTAATTACAAACAAATTAATGAAAAATAATTTCAAATTCCATATATAAGATTCTTGTAAAGGTTTCTTTTTTTTATCATTTCAAACTTATTATTTTCTAAGTATTAAATGATACATGATTTTCTTCTTATAAAAATGAATATTTTTCTAGTTATTTTGTTTTTTCAGTTTAGTAACTTTATTTTATTTTATTGTAAAAATAACTCTACTTATCTTGCAGTTTTGTCAATTTTTCACTTAAACATTTTAATTTATATAACTATAGATTATTTAATGAGTGAATAATTCTTATATTAAACTTTACAAGTTTTGCATTGAATTAAAAAACAACTGCAGCAACAAATAGATATTTGTTTTTCTCTAATGAAAACCCAAAAAACCAATACCTCTAATTATAGTTCAATCTCATCATCTTTTAACTGTATTTTTCTTCCTTTTATCCTTTGATCATTCTTACCTTTAGATTAGTTGCATGAATTTCTGCCTTATATTCACCAAAAAAACAATCAAAATTAGTCTCATCAAAGTTGATGATTCCTTGTCAAAGAAGCCTTCCAAATATGTAAAATGAAGAGATATCTCTGTCATAACGGCACCAGGTTTCTATCCAATATGATCTCTATCATTTAGTTTGATTGATTAGAATCTTTATTTACCATTCCTAGAGTCAACATTTACCATGTACAATGGGGTGTGGCGTGATGACAAAAAAAAATTTATGATCTGCATAGAAAAGTCTCGAGTTTGAGTCAAGACATATACTCCTTGTAAGAACCTGAAACAATTAGGGTTTTCAGATAGTGGGGTTTCTCCAATAATTTTTTTCTTATCATGTACATAGGCATGAACTATTCTTATAATATTATTTAAGATGAATAAAATAAATAAAATTTATTGGGTTAGTTTTCTACATGAAACACCGGTCGCCTTTTTTAACCCTTGTTGATCGGTTTGTTCTTTAAGACACTGATTGTATGAAGTAAGATGGCATTAACAGATCTGATTTTGTGAAAATAGAGATCGAGGAGATTGAAAAAATTTGGTTGAGGTTTTTTTTTGTCAATCTCATTGTTTTTTACAAAATACATTTTTCTTGTGAGGAGTAAATTGTGCCATGAAGAGAGAATTTTATTTGTGTTTGGGCTTTTGATATATTATATGCAAGTGTAATTTAGTTTATTACTATATATCTAAATAGCGTGGATGTTTCACTGTACACCTACACACTGTGCACATAGACTCAAGTGCATTGTTCTTACAACAGTATTTTTTTTTTGCTTTTTTTGCCTGCTTACGTTTTGTTTTTTTCTTTTTTCTGTTTTTTTTTTTGTTTTTATTTTATGATTACACCTTTTTTTTTTTTCGTTTCTTCTTTTTTTTTTTTTACTTTTTTTTTCCTAATTATTCTTTTTCTTCTTTTTTAAGAATTATAGAGATCTCAATATAAAATGTTATCTGAGATCTTAATGGTTCAAATAATTTTTGTGTATATAATTAAAATATTATCAGATCAAAAAGTTTATCAAGAATTATATTTTTTGCTATATTGCCAAATACTATTAAGATCTTAATGGTTCAATATTAAATTATATACACAAGAATGCCCGCGGCAACGCGCGGGCAATATAGCTACCTCAACAGTATTTTTTTTTTTTTTTGCTTTTTTTACTTTTCTTTTTGCTTTTTTTTTTTTGTTTATTCTTTTTTTTTTCTTTTTTTTTCTAATTATTCTTTTCCTTCTTTTTTTTCCTCCGTTTTTGCTTCTTCTTTTTTTTTTGGCCTTTTTTTTGTATTTTTTACTTATTATTTTTTTCATTTTTTCTTATTATATATATATATATATATATATTTTTTTTTTTTCTACTTATAAACTTTTTTAGTTTTTTGTTTTTTAATAATCAGGGTGTCCGAGCTCGATTAAATGCACCACGATTAATCTCCATATCCAAATTTTTTTGATAACCAGGGTGTCCAGGCCAAGTTATGCATACCACGACAATCCCCGGACCCACAATTTTTTTCTAAAATGCTTTCCTGCTGGTACATTTTTTTTATAACCGGGATCTCCGACCAGCTTAGGCACATCACAACTAATTCTTGGGCTGAATTTTTTAAAAACAATATGGATTGCTACAGTGCTTTCACGTTTATACTTTTTTTTTTTGTTTTCTTTCGCTTATACATTTTTTTGTAACCATGGTTTTTCAGCCAGCTTAAGCTTTTTTTTTTTCACTTATATATTTTTTTTATAACCACGATCTCCGGGCCAGCTCAAGTGCACCACTACTACTCCTTGGACCAAATCTGTTTTTTTATAATCGGGGTGTCCAGGCTAGCGTGGACACACCATGACTAATCTCCGAACCAATTTATTATTATTTTAAAATTTTTTTCCTTATACATTTTTTTGTTCACTAATATCTGAACCAATAATAATGATAATTTTAGTGATTATTTTTTTTTTATAAAATCTTTTGATTTTTTTTAGATTTTCTTGAAATTTTAATTTATATCGGTGATCATTTTAAAAGTAATATTACTCTATTTTTCCCTTTATTCATTTTTATTTTTGTTTTCTGTTTCTTTATTTGCTCTTTAGATTATATGATTTTATTATTTATGCAATAATAATGATAATTTTAGTTATTGTTTTTTAATTGTTTTCTTATAAAAAAATCTTTTGCTTTTTTTTTCTTCATGGAAATTTAATTATTTTAATTGTTTTGAAAGTAGAGTTGGCAATAATTTTAGCTTTAATAGCAATGATAATGACAATAACATAAGGATGAATTTTCAATCTATGTTTTCATCTTTTTGTTGATAGAAAATTAACAACTTATTTTTTTTATTTGATTATTGTAGGTATTTTCACAATTTATATTATATTTTTTTTATTTAAATTGAATTATAAAATGAACTAATCTTAATACAGTGAACTTAATAATTCAGATATTCGAGTTTTCTTGCTTTTTTAATGATGATGATAAGTTTATGCTGGTTATTTCGTTTGAAACTACTAACCAAATAAATTTTTATCGATTTTAAATTCATATATTTTATAAAAGACTTGCACTTGACATGAATTCTGTACAGATTTATTATTTTAGCTAAATTTATATTATAATCAAGATTGAAGGTGTGCCATGGCCACACCTTCAAAGAAAGAATAGAGTAAGCTAAGGCTTTCCTTAGTCACTGTCAAGAAAAGAAGAAAATGAAAGATACCGCGATTATTGGATTAATGGACCACTGTTAGCCAGACTTTTCTTTTCCAAGATTTTTTTTTGTAACTACCATTTTTGAAAAGATCATGTCGACTAGTAGCCGTAAAAATTCTTAAATTAAATGCATGTATATAGTTAGCCGCCAGCAAAGCATGACATCACTGAAGGAGCATGTCCAACTTGAAAAAATTATCCTTTTTTGTTTAATTTTATCATCTTCATTAAATAATTATTTGAATAGCTAAAATGGTTTCATGCTTCTGCTCCTATTTGTAGATGTACCGAATAAAAAAGTCATAACATAAAAAAATATATTCTCATTGAAACACTGTTCAACCTAATTCAAATCACTTTCAAAGAAGATATGTTGCTTCAATTGGAAACCAAAACCAAACAAGATACCTAGTTTTTCTCTTAATTAGGAACAAAATAAACAGAAATAAGAAGATGATTTGTAGCTCAAGAGATTTGTAGATCTTTTGTCAAGAAGAAGAAGAAGAACAAAAGCTTGTGTTAATCTTCTACCCACTGGCTCTATACTAAAAGATTTGTTTTCTAAACTTTTTCTATTTTCTTTTTGTAGACCTTACCAAACTTTGAGTGGTTTTAAATATGGTTGTTAATTTTGTTTTGTTTCGACCGAAACATTTCGTATCGGTTAAAAAATGAGATAAAATGACATTGTTTTTACCTTGGTTTAAATTCCGGCCAATTCCAAAATTTTTTTGGCCAAATACCGCCCGAAACGTTCCGGTTTTATTTTGCCCGTTTCGTTTCGACCAATTTATTTTTTTTAAATAATGAATAAGTTTATAATATCAATCATATCTCTTAATCTGACAGTTAGATTGAGATGAAATTTTATGAGGAGTCTCTTGACATATTTATATATATTATGTTAAAATTTCAGAGCAATCAGAGAATATAATGATCTTGTGAGATTGATTATGATATTCTCGTAATATTATATATGTTCATAATTTTGTTCAGGAAAATCATTTTATTGTGTCTTTTTTTAAATTAAATTGCACAATTTTAAATAATTTAATTTTTGGATTTGAACTAATTTTTGTTATTGAATTAATATATATATATATATAAACAATACAATTTCGAAACGGCGCGCCGAAAACACTCCGAAATTGAAACATTTTGTTTCAATTAAAAAAATAAAGTACCAACCAAAACTGAATTGACAACCTTGATTTTAAAAGGTTTTGCAATTAGAGAGAGATAGATTGAGAGAGAGAAGAGATTTATTTTATTTTATTTTGTACAGAGAGATATAAATAAAATCGGGTACCGTTTTAAACAACAACGTTTTTTGTTTTTCTGGTGAAAGGAAAATATGGGATAGAGAATGAGAGAAAGAAAGTGTCTTGTAAGGGACAAGACAATTGTGTTCTTCCTCTTTGATTTTTGCATTTTCTACTAAAACAAGAGGTGATTGACCATCTGTATTATCTCGTGGATTTTGTTTCACCAATTGTCTGAAAATTTTGTGTTGTGAAGAGTTTTTTTTTCCCTCATGACACTGCTTTGTTTTACTTAGATTTTGTAAAATGGGATTTTAAAGGAAAACTCGAAGCAAGAATGACTCCTACATGAATCCAAGTTTTGAACTTTGATCTCATTTTCCTCTGTGTAATCTGAAACCTTTAAGTGAGTTTCTTTTCTTGCTCTGATTCATCTCTCTCTCTCACTTATTCCTGCTGTGTAAAGGCTGTTATAAAGCCTAAGTTCTTCAGCTTAAATAAATGTCATCTTTCGGCTTTTAACATTCATTGCGCAGTTAAGAGCTTACGAAATCAACATTATATAACTTTAAGTGACTCCTACATAAATGTTATATATATATATATATATGTTGTTTTCATGTGCTGTATTCGGGTTCTATAAATCCTCATACAGGTGATAGTGGATCTCTTACAACTTTTTTCAATGATTTATTTTTGTTCATTTATGGATGAATCTAGGCTTGACATAAAACTTATGAAAACTCATCCATCACCTATTCGGTTCTATAAATATTAATTCTGGTTTTATCCATCACCACAACAATATTTCATAGTATGTTGATGAGGACCAAGTCAAACCCAAACAAAATAGAAGTTGATTGGTCGGTAGTCGGAATAATATATATATTATAAAATCCAGTTGATCAAGTCATCTATACTTTTTGTGAGACTGGGATTGAGACTTTGAATCATTTTTCCTTCATTACAGACTGATGTGGAGATTATGGATGAAATTCTTGGATTGATAGGGTGTTCGTGGTTGTGTTCCCTCCTGTGTGGATGATTTGTTACATCAGGGGCTCAACCTAGTGCTCAGAAAATCTCAGCATAAGGCTTGGTCTATGCTTGTTAGAGAATAATATAAATTATATTATAGGGGTCTCATCTAAAAGTTTAAGTTTTTAATTGAGATGGTTCCTTAACTTGGTATCAGAGTTTTGTTGACCCAACAGTAATGAGTTCGAATCTCACAATCTCCATTTTATTTGATAAAAATCAAGCACAAGATAGTGTATGCTTGTGCAAGTTTCAAGCCTAAAAGACTTTCACTTGAAGAGGTGTGTTAGAGAATAATATAAATTATATATTATGGGGTCTCACCTAAAAACTTAAAATTTTAGGTGAGATTGTTTCTTAACAATGCTATCTTGTTGTGTTAGCTGGAGTATATGGGTGCCTCACATTAGATAGACCATCAATTAAGAATCCCACCAAGTCTTCTAAAATCACATCAAATCACACCACACAACTTACTACAGTTAGAATGTGTTAAGGATACTAATACTTTTTATAGTTAGAACTACTTTTTTACCCTTAAATATTTGATAAAACCAATATACCAGATTTCTTAATCGAACCTAAAACCAAACAACTAAGTAGTTACTTCATCGATCCCCTAAACAAAAATGAATATATTCATGAACTATGGGCATTCATCAAATTTCTCATGAATTATGGTATTGGTTTTCAAGTCTTGTAAATAGGTGTTTTGGATAAGAAAACAGTGATTCAAACAATTCTTTTAATTCTTTTCTCCGTAGATTATTGGTTTTTCCTAGTTGTGTTCTTTTATTCATTCTTTTACTCTTGAACTTAGATTCAATTTTTATAGCGTGATATTGATTATAATTCCTTTGAGTTCATTGAATCTTATTTAAAAATGCATCTAAATTACAAAGACTTATTTGAATCATAAGAAACTTATTGAAGATTGTTTTTCACCAAGTGAAGAGCAATAAAATCTTAATGATAAATAATTTATCTTTGATAACAAGAAGAATCTCAACTTAGTTATATTATACCAGCTTCTGTTAGAGAATAATATAAATCATATTATGAGATATCATCTATTAGCTTAAGCTTTTAGGTGAAAGCTTTTAGGTGAGATGGTTCTTTAACTTGGAATCAGAACTTTGTTGACCCAGCGGTCACGAGTTCGAATCTCACCACCCTCATTCTTGATTAAAAAAAATCAAGAACAAGATAAGATAGACCTGTGCATGTTTCAAGCTCAAATGGGCTTTCACTTGAGGAGGTGTTTTAAAGAATAATATAAATCATATTATGAGATCTCATCTATTAGCTTAACTGCTTCAATAAATATGTACTCTAAATTAGCTTTTTTTTTAAAGTATAAGTTTGACTTGTTTAGTATGCATATTAGCGTTGTGTTTTAATCTCTTATGATATATTTATTTAGTAAGCATGTTAGTCTTTTGGTGGTTATAATTTTGCTGTACTTTTATATATTGCATGATTATAACCTAAACAAACATGTCTATTTGGTTAACTATTTAATTATCTTATGATTATTGGACACCAATTTGTAATTTCTATTGTTATGATATAAGAGCATCCACTCAAAAAGATTTGTTATTCAATCCATTTTAAGCTTACAAGTGACTACGCCTATGCTAAGAACCTCAAATCTTTGTCTCGTACGCTTCCAAAGCTTCTTCAAAAGACTTTGGGCCATACATTTCTTGATGAATATTATCATTATTGTCCGTTGTTCTACTCTAATATTATTTGATGCAATGTAGGTTATGAGATTTGTTATACTATGAAAATTGATTAAAAAAATAATTAATAGTATGTTTTTCTTGATTTAATTTTTTAGATTAATGCCAAAAAAATTTAAATATAGCGAACTGATATAAAGATGATGTGTTTTTGAAGTTACTCAAAAACTAAATTTAATTTCTATTAACATTAATTCTAAAACATCAATATATATATATATATATATATATATATATAAAAGCATAGAAAATTCAGCCCAGACTATAAAGAAACGTTGTCGTTTTCTACTTTGAAATCTCAACTTAAATATCTGGCAGGGACGGCATTCCATTTTTTTGGGGGTCTTTTTGACGAATTCTAAGAACAGCAAAGCCATGACCTCACTCTTATTCTTGTCCTGCACGTATATACATTTCCAATCTCAAGTCCACTTAATTATAGCCACAAATAGTGCCCATAAAAAGGATATGAAAATCAGTCTTCTACATCCCATCCCACCTTGAGATTCACTAGCAAACAAAACAAAAAAAAACGGAGCTCAGTAGCAGAATGAAGAAAGCTGAGCTAGTCTTCATACCAACACCAGGTATAAGCCACCTCGTATCCACAGTAGAGGTAGCAAAGCTTCTTGTTGACCGTGATGAGAGGCTTTCCATCACCTTCCTCATCATGAAACTACTTCTTGACCCCAAGGTTGATACGTTTATAGATTCAGTGAGTACAGCCTGTAATCGTATCCGGTTCATTCACTTGTCCAAATATGAGCCCGATCCAAACCAACCCAGCAAGTCCCTCTTTTCTTTGATTGAATCCCAGAAACCCAATGTCAAAGAAGAGGTCTCTAGGCTTGTGAGTCGGTCAGAGTCAAGCCCTGGCTCGCCTACCCTTGCTGGGTTTGTTCTTGACATGTTTTGTACATGTATGATAGATGTGGCTAATGAATTTGCTGTTCCATCATATATTTTCCTTACGTCAGGTGCAGCTTTTCTTGGCCTTCAATTTTATGTTCAGGCTCTTCACGATGACCAGAAAGTTGACCCTACCGAGTTCAAGGGCTCAGATGCTGAGTTGGTCATGCCGTGTTTGGAAAATCCTCTTCCAGCTAAGCTCTTGCCTTCTGCTATGCTTAACAAAGAATGGCTGCCAATTCTCCTCAGTCCAGCTAGAAGGTTCAGAGAAACTAAGGGTATTATGGTGAACACCTTTGAAGAGCTGGAATCTCATGCGATCAACTCCTTTTCTAATGGTAATACACCTCCCGTGTATCCAGTGGGCCCCATGTTGAACCTTAATAGAGATGGTGATCGTGACGTGGAGTCCGATAAATTCAAAGACATCAGGCAATGGCTTGATGATCAGCCCCCATTCTCAGTGGTGTATCTATGCTTCGGGAGCCGGGGGAGTTTCGGTGTGGATCAGGTGAAGGAAATTGCTTGTGGGCTAGAGCAGAGTGGCCATCGATTCTTGTGGTCTCTACGTCAACCACCACCAAAAGGTAAGATGGAACCCCCAAGCGATTACGCTAATCCTCGGGATGTCTTACCCGAAGGATTTTTAGATCGGACGGCTAAGACTGGAAAAATAATTGGATGGGCCCCACAGATAGATATCTTGGGCCATCCATCTGTAGGAGGGTTTGTATCACACTGCGGATGGAACTCTATATTGGAAAGCATATGGTTCGGCGTTCCGATTGCCACATGGCCAATATATGCAGAGCAACAATTTAATGCTTTCCAAATAATCGTAGAGATGGGATTGGGAGTGGAGATTAAAATGGATTATAGAAAAGAAATGAACTCGGATGGCAATGATGATATCGTTAGTGCCGGGGAAATAGAGAGAGGAGTAAGGTGTTTGATGGAGCTTGACAATGGAAAGAGGGAGAGGTTGAAGGAAATGAGCGGAAAGAGCAGGAAGGCTTTGGAGAGCGGTGGAACCTCGTCCACTTGGTTAGGTCGTTTCATTCAGGATGTGGTGGACCATAATTAAACTCTACTCTCTACTTATTATTTAATACATAATATTTGTCTGACCTTCATTATTGGTTCTCATCATCGATTTGAGACCTGATGAGGAAAGAATACTTTAGTTCATCGGTTGATTATTGAATAATTATTTATAATATGTTTTTAGTATCCATTTGATGAGAATGCGACAGAGCTAGTTTTCTCACTAAAAACTAAAAACTCAATGAAGTTGAAAAGACTGATTTGCTTAATATTCTAACTTATTTAATTAAAAACTCAGTCCATATCATACTTTAAATTCCGAATTTTCTGAGGACCAATCTAATAAACTAAATTAAATTTAATAACAATCCTTAAATTAAAAAAACTTCTAATAGACTACAATATACATATAAACCAATATATTAGTTACTTTATAAGATCAACTGATAGTGCTGTTACCCAATTTTTTACCTCAATTTTTAAAATTCTTGAGAAAAAATAATAAAATAAAACATTTGGACAAAAAGATAAAAAATAAAGAGGAATAAAACAAGGGACTAAGATGAATTTAGGTTGATTGTGGAGCCAAACAATTAAAAGGAAAAACCTAAAAAGCAATTGCCTATAAAATAATGTGCAAAAATTATTTGTACACGTGTTATAACATTCCCACAAAACACCATCTTTTTTTTCAAAAGTGTAGCCTCTAGCTACACATCTCCAACCGAGACACCCTTTATGTTTTACAACACCGAACCCATCTCTACCGTACCAAAGCATGAAAGCCAACTCATTACCGTACTCACAACATCAACCTTTCTTCAGCCATCGTATCCATCGACGCCCCCTGCTTTTGGATGAACCTCCAACTGCATCCTTTATAAGAGTCACCAAACCAGACATCTCCACTATATCCCAGCCCGACCATACTTCTTTCAATAGATCTATAAATATTATCATCTTCCTTCCCTTTTTTTATTTATTTTTAGACCTCACACAAAAAAAAGAGAGAAAGAGAAACTACAATATATATATATATATATATATATATATATATATATATATATATATATATATATATATATCAGTTAGAAAAAAAGTATCCGAACACCAAGGACAATATCGAAGACTGGTAGTGGAAGATCAAAGTGATATACCTTTGGAAAATCTAATAATGCATTTTTGTTTGTTGAAAGCCCTATTTACAAGAAAAAAGTTAATTCAAAGGTGGAAATCGAAGTTGAAATGTACAACGATCCAATTAGACTTTTTAAGATTTCATTCATTGTTTTAGGGTCTTAATTACAAGGAAAATTGAATTTTTAATCCAATTGAGGCTTAAATTGAAATAGATTAAAGTGTGGGTTTAAATTGCAATTTTTAAGAATTGATATCAAATTAAGGTTTTAATTGCATAAATTATGAAGTTTAATAGACAATTAAAGGTTTGATTGAGGAAATCCAAAATCGAGGACTAAACTGAAAAAGACATGTTAATAGAGGAGTTGAATTTGACTAAATCATGGGAAAAATTAAGGAAATTGAAAGTTTGTTGGTCAATTATGGATCAAATTGCTTAAATTCAAAACCAATGACCATAGTGAAAATAGCGGCAAACTTAAAGGTTGAATTTTTAGTTTGGCAGGGGTACAATAAAAAAAAATTAGAGACAATTAGGTTGTAATTAGAAGATATTATATGAACAAAGACTCAAATGAAATTGTCCAAAGTGCAATTTAAAAAAAATTAATCTCATCTAGATGATGCATCATTCATCATTAAGGAAGAGAAGGTTAATGACATGTCATTTAGTCTTTGTTTTGGTTGATCGAGTTGACAACTTCAAACATATGAATATAAAACTACAAACCTGTAAATTGAGCAAGATTGGATCTAAATGAAAGGCGTGCATCTCCTCTATCAATATGTGGTGTTTCCCAATCATAATGATGTTGTATTTGCTCCGAAAATACCTCAAGAGTTGGTCACTCAGTTACTTTTAACGGTGAAACCATTGGGTAAAAACCAACATATTCATTATTTTTTTATACTTCAAGACACTCCAACTGGTTTCTATCAATGGTCTATAATATGTGCATGAAGATCAAGTGGTATGGAATGGATCCAAAACATACTGAAACCGTAGAAAATTCTTATTAATACCCCCCCTCAAGCATGATTTAAGAGGAGGAAAGGAGTTGTAAAAAAGGAAAGAAATAGTGGTTTGAGGTATTATTCCAATCCCAAAGCATGCCTTCTGGCTTGTCTTTTAGTTATTTGTTTTTGCTTTATTATGCATTTCTCCTACATCTTATATTGGCAAGCATAGAAAAGAGGCTTGAAATGCTTAACAATTAATGTTGCATTTACCTCTTTGAATGCTATGTTTTTCATTGTTTTATAATGTTGTTCCTTAAGTTTTTTTTTTCAATTTTGCTTAGTGTATGTAATTGTTGCTTAACTTAGTTTTTGTTATATGTAAATATTGTTTTCTGTAGTTTAATGTGTTGACCTAGTTCATGCATATTGATAAAGGGATGTTCATCCTCAACATATTTGAGTTTATTCATGAACAAAATGGATTCAGAAATGAAATTTTGAATCCATATTACATCAACACATGGGTTATGCTATATGTTTTTTGTTGTTTTGGTATTATTGTCACAAACTTAATTTAAGGTTTTGATGTTTTTTCTTTGATTTTTTTAATTCAAATGTGTTGTTATGTATTAGTATGACTTTATTGATCAATATTCTGTGTTTTTTTTTGTCAATAATATGATTTGATAGATTCAAATTGCATTTTTTTCTTTTGTTTTTTGGGCATGTTCTTCGGGTTTCTTATGGTCATTCAATGAATTTTGTCTTAGTTATGTTTTTGACCACTTTTGATCCATATCATTGCCAAGAACACTCACCCATATATCATTAACATGTAATCTAGTGTTTATTTGTAACATTAACATATTCACAACGAGTTTTAATCATTAGGTTTTTGTTTCAAATCGAACCATATTTTAACAAAATCATGCAATTTAAGTGTAAATTGACATCATTGAGTGTTAAATTCTTCCTCTTTGAGTGTTTCGAGTTGGTGTATGTGTTTTGTTTTACCAAATTGTGCCTTGAAGAGAGAATTTTAATATGTTTGAGCTTTTGAAATATATAAAAGTTCAAGATTTTTGTTGACCCGGGTTATAAACCATAGTTTTTAAATTATTACAATCAAGTGTAAAATGGATCAAACTACAAAATTTCATGGTAGTTTTTCATATTTTATTTTTCTATTTAATATTATTATGCTTTTCTAGTTTTCCTATTTGAAAGGAATAATTTCTTTATTTTTTATTTTTCTATTCAATAAAATTAAATACTTATAATACTCTTTTTTTTTAAGAATTTAAGTTTTAACAAATCACCATCTTTCTTTTCACGTGAGGACAATATGGTGGTCTTCCGGGACCACCCACATCGTCAAAGAATGTATAGAGTAAGCCAGACTTTTCTTTTCCAAGATTCATATTTTTTTGTAACTACCATTTTTGTAAAGATCATGTGGACTAGTAGTAGCTGTAAAAATTCTTAAATTAAATGCATGTACATAGCTAGCCGCCAGCAAAACCATGACATCACTATAATTCTCCAACTCCCAAGATTTATATTTCAAACATGATGATGATCACTTCCACACATCCCTAGTAGACCTCAGTTGTTCACAGCAAGAGACACAAATTTCTAGCAAAGAATGAAGAAAGCAGAGGTGGTGCTAATCCCCATTCCTGCCATGGGCCATATTGTAGCAATAGTGGACATAGCTAAGCTTCTTCTTCAACGTGATGATCGACTTTACACAACTGTCTTGGTGATGCATCCAACTCTTGACCCCAGCACTACCAAGTACAATGAGTCACTTGCTGCTTCAGCTCTCCCTGATAGGAAAAGAATTTAAAATCTTCGGTCAAAACAATTTAAAATCCATCAAAAAATGATTTAAAAAACGAAATAAAAGAAAAATAGTTAAGGATTGATAGGAAAAGAAATTAAAAAAAGAGAGTAAAAATATAGTTATAAAAATACTGAGAATCAAATTGAATATGAAAAACAAATGCCAAGGGTTAAAATTAAAATAATAATAATAATAATAAAATCTAAAATTATATTGAATCAAATTGAAATAAAATCTAAAATTAACAAATGCTGGTGTTCCTATTGCCACTTGGCCCTTATATGCGGAGCAACAATTTAATTCTGGTGATCGACTTCGGATTAGCATTGGAAATTAAAATAGATTATAGAAAAGATTTTTATGGTGACAATGAAATAATTGTGAGAGTCATGATATATTGAACCTAATTTAGTGCTTGATTTTTATCAAATAAAATGAGAGTAGTGAGGTTTGAACTCGTAACCACAAGGTTAACAATATTCTAATACTATATCAAAAAATTATCTCAACTAAAAATTTAAGTTTTTATACAAGATGGTTACTTGACAGGATCCAAATTAAAACAAGGCCCATTACGGGCATCTTCTATCAAGTCCATCTTCAATATATTAATCCCATTAGGTACACTAAACTCGTTGTATTTGGAGGCATCATTCCTATCATCATCTAGAGGCTCACTATAATTCTCATCAAAGTCTTTTTCACTCGAAAAATAATTCTTTCCCATATGAACATTTGTAAGATCATTTCTACAACAACATTCACAGAGCTGGTATTACATTCTACATCCTTACCATCATAAGCTCTTTCCGAGTCAACCTCCACGCTCAAATTTAAGTCATCATTAGAAGACTCAATATCATCAGAGATAATATTGCTACTTTTTCCAACCCAATCGTCCATAGTTTTTTTCTTGTCCAAAGAATTGATTAAGATCTCAATGAAAATAGCTTAATCTAGATATACTAATTGAAAAAACAATCCCACGATTTTACAGACCATTGATTAGGTTACAAGTTTATTTTTTCCAGCTGCTCCGTTGGACGGTTTTTGTAAGCATCTATGGGCAAGTAGCCGACGAAAATTTTAATTTAAATGCATGTATAAAGTTCATTGCCAGCAAAGCCATGAAATCACTCTTTACGTCTAGACCTTCAATATATATTTCGTTCAAAATCGTGATCAGTTCCACACATCCTAAGTAGTCCACGTTTGTTCATAGCGAGAAAATAACATTTCTAGCAAAGAATGAAGAAAGCAGAGGTGGTGCTAATCCCCTTACCTGCCATGGGCCATATTGTAGCAGTAATGGAGATAGCTAAGCTTCTTGTTCGACGTGATGATAGACTTTACACAACTGTCTTGGTAATGCATCCAACTTTTGACCCCAGCACTACCAGGTACAATGAGTTACATGCTGCTTCAACTCTCCCTGATCGTATGCGAGTCATTAACTTGCCCAGAGTTGAGTCCATCACATCTGCTACTAAAGGTCGTAACTGGATAGCTTATTTGATTGAAGGCCACAAACCCAATGTCAAAGAATTTGTTTCAAATATAAGAAATAAATTCGAGATGAATCCAGACTCCCCTCGTCTTGCTGCGTTCCTTTTTGATACGTTTACTACTGGCCTGAAAGATGTGGCTAATGAATTTGGAACTCCATGGTATATTTTTTCTGCTGCAGGTGCAGCTTTTATTGGTAGCATGCTGCATCTTACGGCGCTTCATGATGAGCAGGGAGTTGACATTACAGAGTTCACGAACTTGGAGGATGAATTGGAAATTCCGAGTTTGGCGAATCCAATTCCTGCTAAACTTCTGCCTTCCACGGCATTCGATAAATACTCACTCACAACTCTTCTTGTACATGCTCGGCTATTGACCGAAGCTAGGGGTATAGTGATAAATACATTTTTGGAGCTCGACTCTTACGCGCTTAACTCTCTATCCGATGGTAAAACCCCTCCTGTGTACCCGGTTGGTCCCATAGTGAAACATATAGGAGATGGTCCTGATCCGCTCTCGGATGAGGGCAACAGTTACAGGGACATCATGGAATGGCTTGATGATCAACCTCCGTCATCGGTTATGTTTTTATGCTTTGGAAGTTGGGGAGGTTTTAAAGAGAACCAGGTGAAAGAGATTGCATTTGCACTTGAGCATAGCGGGCACCGATTCTTATGGTCTCTTCGCAAACCTTCTCCGAACGGTAAAATGAAATCTCCCAGTGATTATGAAAATTTTCAAGGCATTTTACCCCAAGGTTTCTTAGATCGAACAGCTAAGATTGGGAAGGTAATTGGATGGGCTCCACAAGTGGAGATCTTGTCTCATTCAGCTGTGGGTGGGTTTGCATCACATTGTGGGTGGAATTCAATACTGGAGAGCGTAAGATTTGGTGTTCCTATTGCCTCTTGGCCTTTATATGCGGAGCAACAATTTAATGCTTTCCAGATGGTGATCGAGTTCGGATTAGCATTGGAAATTAAAATGGATTATAGAATTGATTTTTATGGTGATAATGAAATAATTGTGAGCAGTGATGATATATCGAAAGCTATAAAGAATGTTATGGAACAGGATAGTGAAGTCAGAAGGAAGGTGAAGGAGATGAGTAGAGCAAGTGAGAGAACCTTGGTGGCTGGAGGATCTTCATTTTCTTCATTAGGTCGTCTAATTGATGATATTATGGAAAACATGTCGTGAATCAATTGTCTTAAACTTTTCTCTAAGCAAATATCTACAAAAAAAAAAAAAAAAAAAAAAAAAAAGAAGAGAGAATAGTTTCCCGTTGTATTTGCTCATGATCGTTGTTTTTGCCCCTGATTCTATTTAATTGTAATAACAATCTATGTACTAAGAATGCTTGTCATGGTCAATAAATTTATGGAAAGGTGTGCAATTACAGCCTATTTGACACTCCCATTGGATAAGGTATTTGTTTGATAAAACGATTGAAGTTTTTTCAAAGTTTGGAAGTTTTTAATATAAAAATATTGGAAAATCACTTAAGATTTCTTAAATCACAGCAAAAACAGATGCTCGCTCTACGTTACTAACAACGCACGCACCCGCTACTAAATAATATTATCGTGAGATTAATAATAGAATTTTAGTAAATAAACATGTATTTATACTATAGAGATTTGAGTAGAATAAAAGAGTGGTCACACTCCAAATATAATATTTGTGTACAAGTTTCCTTTTATAGCTTTAAGGTTATTGTTTTCAAAGTTAATGTATTATTATAGCTATTGTGTCATTAAGCAATATTATAGAATGTACTTATATAGGAAATATTGTAGAAATACTCTTATGTTGTAATCTCCATCATTTCTATTGTATATTGCCTTGCTCATATATATAGAAAGAGTTGGCTAACCATTAAGGTTAAGCCTCCTAATTATTCTCAACTTGGTATCATAGCCTTCTACTATCAAAACTCTTTTCTCCCACCTGCCTTTTGCAGGTAACCCTATCTCCATTCTTCATCCATGGATTCTACTATTGCTGCCGACATCTCCCTCTCCACTGGTGGTGCAGCACAGCCAACAAGCCATCCCCAAGCTGCTATCTAACAGCAGCCTCCTCTTGCAGAGCATTTTTTTTTATTCTTCTTCTCAAGTCTCTGCTATTCCTTTGCCTCTCATGGGAACACACTCGAGCTATGGTCCTTCTATCAAACACCCACCAAATTGTTTCGTTGAAACTTACAAACACAAATTATCTCTATTAGAGAATGCACATGAAGCCATATCTTCTTGGTCAAGGTGTTTTTCCCTTTGTTGACAACTTTATGCCATGTCCTCCAGCCCATATTGTTGATGTTTCTGATGGTTCTTCCTCTATCATCAACCCCTTTTTCCTTCATTGGAAGCAACAAGATCAAATTATTTCGAATGCCCTACTCTCCTCCCTCTCCATGGATGTGTTGCATCTTGTGGTAGATTATTTTACTTCGCATTGTGTTTGGCGCACTCTTGAGAAGACACTTGCCTCTCCATCTAATTCTCGCATCATGCAACTCCATGGCTTTTTTCAAGACCTTCGGTAAGGTGATTCATCGTTGCAACAAGCCAAATTGTTATTTGATGAATTGGATGTTGCTGGTAGTCCAATGTCTCTTGAAGACTTCAATCTCTATGTGTTTCATGGCCTTCATGGTGAGTTCAAAGACTTGTTAACGAGTCTCATAACTAGGGCAGAACCGTTGTCATATGCTGATCTTCAAAGCCACCTTCTTACACATGAGTTTCTACACAAGAACTCCTTTCATTCCATGGTTATTGCTCCCTCACTGTTGTCTTCTTCTTCTCTACTGCAACAGCCACCACTGCTGCCAACACCATAGATTTCTGCTCATCATGTCCTGACTCATAACAACCCAAACTTCAGCCTCAACAGGGGTCACTATATAGATAATAGGCATCCCAACAACAACCATTACACTCCATAGAATAGGGGCTAATTTGTTGCAAATTGGTGCCCAAACCACTAGCAGCAGACCAGGCATAAGTTTGGTGTTGGGCAGTGGCCTAGACAACAGCATGTACACTACCAATTGTGCTCCAGTTTCGGCAACACAAATCCCCATTGTCCCCAGTTTCACAGCCATCTGCTCACCTTGCTGTTGCGAATGAATCTGTTATGACTTGGTTCCCCGACACCAGTGCAAATCAATATGTCACACCTGATCTTGTAACTCTGACCGATTCTGCACCCTATCTTGGTAATGATTTTTTGCATGTTGGTAACGGTAAGGGTCTTGACATATCTTGTATTGGACATACTACATTACATTCCCAAAACACATGTTTAACTTATCTAATGTTCTCCATGTGCCTGACATTACCAAACCGTTGTTATTTGTTCAAAAAGTTTGTCGTGATAATCATGTTTATTTTGAATTTCATGATTCTATGTTTTATGTGAAGGATCTCGTCACCATGGAAGTTCTTCTTTCTAGTCAAAGTCATGATGGTCTTTATGTCCTCTCCGAGTCTTCTGCCACTTCAGTACCTCAAGATTTTTCGTCTCCTTGCATCTACGCGTCTGCTGATCTGTGGCATCGTCAGTTGGGTCATCCAACCCCTCGCATTTTAAATTTGTGTGTTTTCAAAAATAAAATCATTAGTACTTCTAGACGTTCTTTTACTTAGTGTCATGCTTGTCCATTAGACAAGTCATCCCGTTTGTCATTTGTAAATGCTTCTAGACGTTCTAAAAAGATTTGAACTTATATATGAGAATCTACTATTGAAGTTTGTCAACCATGATGTCGTACTATGAAGAATGAATTCATAAACATCATCCCAATTTGGTTCCTCTATAGTGAAAACCAACATGTTTCTGAGAACTCTGATACCCTACAACACCATAACATAAAAATGAAATGTTTGAAATTTAACAGTCACTAGATGTTGTAATTTCAATAACACATGTTCAGCTGATGATATTTTTCTGTGGCTGCTTGTTAAAGACAGATTGTGTACAAGATAATTTCTTGCAAATCGAAATTTAATTGGCCACGAGAATATGAACTTCGGACCTAGAGGTGAGGTAACTAAATGAAGCTCCGTGTGTGATCTGTGGAGAGGGAGTGTGTGTGCTTTAAGATGAAAAAGAAGGAATTGCCTGTGTCTAGACCGAAACCCTTTATCTAATAGTTCATGTACAATTATATAGCCGTGAGACATTTCAACTTGTAAAGGAACGAGGATAGAACGAGGATATGGAATCAGATTATACACTGTTATTCATTGTCCGGTGTTTGAACGAGGCTGAAATGAAAGACGCTGGAGTTTGAACTAGAATAGAGGTCCGGATCAGAGGAAGAGAGATTGATTGCCTTAGGCATATTTGGCCTTGTGTTATTCCCAAGTCGGACATGTATAATAAGCTTAGAAGTTGTTGCTGCTTATGTGGAATATAAGAGTACAAAAATCAACCCAGTGGCCAGTATTTTGGCTGAAACCATCATAACACTTAATCATTGTGGAAGAGCCGGGAAAGGAGAAATGAGATGTTGCACGTAGTTACTATATATTTGGATGGTTAGCCATATTGAAACAAAAAAGCCTGTTTTTAATAATTTTTGGTGGTTCAACCAAAAACCATTGAGGATAGTAGAGGAAGAAGAATGGGGAGATCTAGACAACCAAGGTTGGGTAGAAAAGCTGAAAGTTTCACCCAGTAGCGGTTTCAAATGGAGAGCTCCTTAGGTCAAAGCAGTGGATGTCCTAATGAGTTGCGTGCAAAGATGTTGGGTTCCATTGGTAGAGATTACCGGCTACGTGAGTTATGCTCCCGCCCTTGTGGTAAGGCAACATGGGGGCATGCAATTTGTTCCAAGGACCATGGGAATTGCTTAGTTCTTTGGTTGGTTTAAGGATCCCGTTTCACGAGAGGTCTTGCAGATCATCAGACAAGATTGGAGGCATCTCGTCTTGGTGGAAATAAAATGGCATGGGAGATCTAAGTGAAAGTGAAGGGTATGCAAGATGGAGAGACTTAGCTGTTTCAACCGTGATTAATAAAGAAGTCAAGCCCTCTCAAATTGAAGAAAAACCTATTAAGAGAAAAAGGGTTGGCAATGAAGAATAATTGAGAAGACAAATAGAATTAAGCAAAAGCAGAAAAGACAAGGCGACATTGGAAGAAATGGTGTCGGAGGGCGATAAGAGGAGAGCATTTTTAGATGAGCAAATACAGTCTAAAGATGTGAGAATAACCAAGCTCGAGTTAAAGTTGGGTGAGGAGAAGAATGTTAGGTTGGGAATGGAGAAAGAATTAACGGAAATGAGTCTGAAATGGATGCAAAGTTGCTCCAAGCTCGGTGCATTGAAGACTGAACATAATGAATGCCAAGAGAGCATAGAATATTACCAAGAGAAATTTGCAGAAGTTCAGTGTGAGCTGATTAAAAAGTATGAAGATTTGTATAAGAAGTATGTAATGTCGGAAAGTCATTCGACGGGTTCCGAGAAAGATGAAGCCATTGAAGCAGAGTTAGCAGTTAAGGGAAAGGAGATAAAACTCTGAGAACAAAGTTCGATAAGGAGAGATAAAAGGTGAAGTATTTAGATGAGAAACTAGCAGTAATGGAAAAACACAAGGATCAAATTGATACCAACAATACTTTGTTAAACAGAACCAATATGTTGCTTACAGAGAAGATGACCAAGATGGATGAACAAATAGATAAAGCTGTTGGGCATGCTCAGATCATTAGAATCAATGCATGAAATGTTGGAAGAGATATCATCCGCTACCGCCGAAGTCTAGTTGAGACCGACACCTTTTTGGAGAAAATCGAGAATCACGGTTTTGCCTTCCTACCTTTGGCCGAAGAGAAGTAGATTAATTTTTTCTCTCCATGTTTTCAAAAATATAGTAACTTATCAAGCATTAATGAAAAGGGCGTTGACCCATCTCTATTACAAAATCTGCCTCTTGGTGAATATGACTCAAACATCGACTCGAAAGGCATCAATATTGAATCAATATGACTCAAATACTGAGAATCAAATTGAATATGAAAAACAAATGCCAAGGGATAAAATTAAAATAATAATAATAAAATCTAAAATTATATTGAATCAAATTGAAATAAAATCAAAAATTAACAAATGCCGGTGTTCCTATTGCCACTTGGGCTTTATATGCGGAGCAACAATTTAATTCTGGTGATGGAGTTTGGATTAGCATTTAAAATTAAAATAGATTGTAGATAAAAAATTTATGGTGACAATGAAATAATTGTGAGAGTGATGATATATTGAACCTAATTTAGTGCTTTTTTTTTATCAAATAGAATGAGAGTAGTGAGGTTTGAACTCGTAATCACAAGGTCAACAATACTCTAATACTATATAAAAAAATTATTTCACTTAAAAATTTAAATTTTTAAATAAGATAGTTACTTAACATAATCCAAATGAAAAGAAGACCCATTACGGGCATCTTCCATCAGTCCATCTTCAATAGGATTCTGATCATTAGAAAGAGACTTAGCTTCATCAATTTATATATTAATCCCATTAGGGACACTAAACTCGTTGTATTTGGAGGCATCATTCCTATCATCATCTAGATGCTCACTATAATTCTCATCAAAGTCTTTTTCACTCGAAAAATAATTCTTTCCCATATGAACATTTGTAAGATCATTTCTACAACAACATTCACAGAGCTGGTATTACATTCTACATCCTTACCATCATAAGCTCTTTCCGAGTCAACCTCCACGCTCAAATTTAAGTCATCATTAGAAGACTCAATATCATCAGAGATAATATTGCTACGTTTTCCAACCCAATCGTCCATAATTTTTTTCTTGTCCAAAGAATTGATTAAGATCTCAATGAAAATAGCTTAATCTAGATATAGTAATTGAAAAAACAATCCCACGATTTTACAGTCCATTGATTAGGTTACAAGTTTATTTTTTCCAGCTGCTCCGTTGGACGGATTTTGTAAGCATCTATGGGCAAGTAGCCGTCGAAAATTTTAATTTTAATGCATGTATAAAGTTCATTGCCAGCAAAGCCATGACATCACGTCTAGACCTTCAATATATATTTCGTTCAAAATCGTGATCAGTTCCACACAACCTAAGTAGTCCACGTTTGTTCACAGCGAGAAAATAACATTTCTAGCAAAGAATGAAGAAAGCAGAGGTGGTGCTAATCCCCTTACCTGCCATGGGCCATATTGTAGCAGTAATGGAGATAGCTAAGCTTCTTGTTCGACGTGATGATAGACTTTACACAACTGTCTTGGTAATGCATCCAACTCTTGACCCCAGCACTACCAGGTACAATGAGTTACATGCTGCTTCAACTCTCCCTGATCGTATGCGAGTCATTAACTTGCCCAGAGTTGAGTCCATCACATCTGCTGCTAAAGTCAGTAACTGGATAGCTTATTTGATTGAAGGCCACAAACCCAATGTCAAAGAATTTGTTTCAAATATAAGAAATAAATTCGAGATGAATCCAGACTCCCCTCGTCTTGCTGCGTTCCTTTTTGATACGTTTACTACTGGCCTGAAAGATGTGGCTAACGAATTTGGAACTCCATGGTATATTTTTTCTGCTGCAGGTGCAGCTTTTATTGGTAGCATGCTGCATCTTACGGCGCTTCTTGATGAGCAGGGAGTCGACATTACAGAGTTCACGAACTTGGAGGATGAATTGGAAATTCCGAGTTTGGCGAATCCAATTCCTGCTAAACTTCTGCCTTCCACGGCATTAGATAAGTACTCACTCACAACTTTTCTTGTACATGCTCGACTATTGACCGAAGCTAGGGGTATAGTGATAAATACATTTTTTGGAGCTCGAAACTTACGCGGTTAACTCTCTATCCGATGGTAAAACCCCTCCTGTGTACCCGGTTGGTCCCATAGTGAAACATATAGGAGATGGTCCTGATCCGCTCTCGGATGAGTGCAACCGTTACAGGGACATCATGGAATGGCTTGATGATCAACCTCCGTCATCGGTTATGTTTTTATGCTTTGGAAGTTGGGGAGGTTTTAAAGAGAACCAGGTGAAAGAGATTGCATTTGCACTTGAGCATAGCGGGCATCGATTCATATGGTCTCTTCGCAAACCTTCTCCGAACGGTGAAATGACTTCTCCCAGTGATTATGAAAATTTTCAAGGCATTTTACCCCAAGGTTTCTTAGATCGAACAGCTAAGATTGGGAAGGTAATTGGATGGGCTCCACAAGTGGAGATCTTGTCTCATTCAGCTGTGGGTGGGTTTGCATCACATTGTGGGTGGAATTCAATACTGGAGAGCGTAAGATTTGGTGTTCCTATTGCCTCTTGGCCTTTATATGCGGAGCAACAATTTAATGCTTTCCAGATGGTGATCGAGTTCGGATTAGCATTGGAAATTAAAATGGATTATAGAATTGATTTTTATGGTGATAATGAAATAATTGTGAGCAGTGATGATATATCGAAAGCTATAAAGAATGTTATGGAACAGGATAGTGAAGTCAGAAGGAAGGTGAAGGAGATGAGTAGAGCAAGTGAGAGAACCTTGGTGGCTGGAGGATCTTCATTTTCTTCATTAGGTCGTCTAATTGATGATATTATGGAAAACATGTCGTGAATCAATTGTCTTAAACTTTTCTCTAAGCAAATATCTACAAAAAGAGAGAGAATAGTTTCCCGTTGTATTTGCTCATGATCGTTGTTTTTGCCCCTGATTCTATTTAATTGTAATAACAATCTATGTACTAAGAATGCTTGTCATGGTCAATAAATTTATGGAAAGGTGTGCAATTACAGCCTATTTGACACTCCCATTGGATAAGGTATTTGTTTGATAAAACGATTGAAGTTTTTTCAAAGTTTGGAAGTTTTTAATATAAAAATATTGGAAAATCACTTAAGATTTCTTAAATCACAGCAAAAACAGATGCTCGCTCTACGTTACTAACAACGCACGCACCCGCTACTAAATAATATTATCGTGAGATTAATAATAGAATTTTAGTAAATAAACATGTATTTATACTATAGAGATTTGAGTAGAATAAAAGAGTGGTCACACTCCAAATATAAGATTTGTGTACAAGTTTCCTTTTATAGCTTTAAGGTTATTGTTTTCAAAGTATTATTAATGTGGGGTAGCTTTATAAGAATATATATATATATATATATATATAGTTATAGTTATAGTTATATAGTTATAGTTATATAGTTTATATAGTTATATATACATAGTTATATTTGTTTTTTGGGTTATGAATATTTTTTTAAAAAGAATAATTTTTAAAAGTAATGTTTTTAACTTTTGATATTATATGCTTTGTAGTTTTCATATTTAAAAAGATTAATGTTTTCATTTTTATTTTTCTATTCACTATAGTTTTTTTTCTAAGGGTGTTTACAAAATCTGGTCCACCTTCTATATTTACTTTATCTAAAGCCATCTAACCCGTCAAAATCAAATAATTTAAATATTATTTATGATAACGAGTCAACAAATATAGGAAATCGATATAAAATGTTAGGATTCTTTATATATTTTTTATACCCAGAATTAAGGTTAAGCCTCCTAATTATTCTCAACTTGGTATTATAGCCTTTTACTGTCAAAACTCTTTTCTCCCACCTCCCTTTTGCAGCCAACCCTATCTCCATTCTTCCTCCATGGATTCTACTATTACCGCCTACATCTCCCTCTCCACTGGTGGTGCAGCACAGCCGGCAAGCTATCCCCAAGCTGTTGTCCAACAGCAGCCTCCTCTTGCAAAGCATTTTTTTTTATTCTTCTTCTCAAGCCTCTACGATTCCTTTGCCTCTCATGGGAACACACACTCCAGCTATGATCCCTTTATCAAACACCCACCAAATTGTTTCGTTGAAACTTATGAACACAAATTATCTCTATTGGAGAATGCAAATGAAGCCATATCTTCTTGGTCAAGGTGTTTTTCCATTCGGTGACAGCTCTGTGCCATGTCCTCCAACCTATATTGTTGATGTGTTGCATCTTGTGGTAGATTGTTTTACTTCGTATTGTGTTTGGCGCACTCTTAAGAAGACACTTGCCTCTCCATCTAATTCTCGCATCATGCAACTCCATGGCTTTTTTCAAGACCTTCGGTAAGGTGATTCATCGTTTAGTATATACATACAACAAGCCAAATCGTTATTTGATGAATTGGATGCTGCTGGTAGCCCAATGTCTCTTGAAGACTTAAATCTCTATGTGTTTTATAGCCTTCGTGGTGAGTTCAAAGACTTGCTAACGGGTCTCATAACCAGGGCAGAACCGTTGTCATATGCTGGTCTTCAAAGCCACTTTCTTACGAATGAGTTTCTACACAAGAACTCCTTTCATTCCATGGTTGTTGCTCCCTCGCTGTTGTCTTCTTCTTCTTTGCCGCAACAGCCACCACTGCTGCCAACACCATAGATTTCTGCTCATCATGCCATGACTCATAACAGCCCTAACTTCAACCTCAACAGGGGTCACTATAGAGATAATAGGCATCCCAACAACAACCATTACACTCCATAGAATAGGGGCCAATTTGTTGCAAATTGGTGCCCAAACACTAGCAGCAAACTAGGCATAAGTCTGGTGTTGGGCATTGGCCTGGACAACAGCATGTACACTACCAATTGTGCTCCAATTTTGGCCACACAACTCCCCATTGTCCCCAGTTTCACAGCCATCTGCTCACCTTTGCTATTGCGAATGAATCTATTATGACTTGGTTCCCCGAAACCAGTGCAAAT
This sequence comes from Salix suchowensis, assembly GCA_029030765.1. Classification (NCBI taxonomy): domain Eukaryota; kingdom Viridiplantae; phylum Streptophyta; class Magnoliopsida; order Malpighiales; family Salicaceae; genus Salix; species Salix suchowensis. The sequence continues at coordinate 29,704,358 of CM054995.1, read as the reverse complement.
CAATACGTCACACCTGATCTTGTAACTCTAACCGATTCTGCACCCTATCCTGGTAATGATTTTTTGCATGTTGGTAACGGTAAGGGTCTTGACATATCCTGTATTGGACATACTACATTACATTCCCCAAAACGCATGTTTAACTTATCTAATGTTCTCCATGTGCCTGACATTACCAAACCGTTGTTATCTGTTCAAAAATTTTGTCATGATAATCATGTTTATTTTGAATTTCACGATTCTATGTTTTATGTGAAGGATCTCGTCACCATGGAGGTTCTTCTTTCTGGTCGGAGTCATGATGGTCTTTATGTCCTCTCCGAGTCTTCTGCCACTTCAGTACCTCAAGCCTTTTGGTCTCTTTGCATCTACGCGTCTGCCGATTTGTGACATCGTCAGTTGGGTCATCCAACCCCTCAAATTTTAAATTTGTTAGTTTTCAAAAATAAAAGCATTTCTACTTCTAGATGTTCTTTTACTTAGTGTCATGCTTGTCCAATAGGCAAATCATCCCGTTTGTCATTTGTAAATGCTTCAAGATGTTCTAACAAGATTTGAACTTATATATTAGAATCTACTATTGAAGTTTGTCAACCATGATGTCAAACTATGAAGAATGAACTCATAAACATCATCCCAATTTGGTTCCTCTATAGTGAAAACCAACATGTTTCTGAGAACTCCGATACCCTACAACATACCATAACATAGAAGATGAAATGTTTGAAATTTAACAGTCACAGGATGTTGTAATTTCTATAACACATGTTCAGCTGATGATATTTTTCTGTGGCTGCTTGTTAAAAACAGATTGTGTACAAGATAATTTCTTGCAAATCGAAATTTAATTGGCCACGAGAATATGAACTTCAAACCTAGATGTGAGGTAACTAAATGAAGCTCCGTGTGTGATCTGTGGAGAGGGAGTGTGTGCGCTTTAAGATGAAAAAGAAGGAATTGCCTGTGTCGAGACCGAATCCCTTTATCTAATAGTTCATGTACAATTATATAGCCGTGAGACATTTTAACTTGTAAAGGAACGAGGATAGAACGAGGATATGGAATCAGATTATACAACTGCCCGAAATGAATTACTGTTTCCTGAAATCTTGGAAGATCAAAGTTATCTTCATTGGTTATCAGTTCCGATTATGATTGTGGCTCTTCTGTACGGCAGTTTGTAGTGTGGTCAGAGCAGTCCATGACAACAAAGGCCATTTGTATGAGCAAGGCTCAACTCCTTCCCTAAACCCACCTTATTCACAAGCTCATTCAATACCCTACAGATCAGAGCAGCATTCAATACCTCAGCCCAGATTGCATCAAATGGTCATGAGAAAGCGGAAAAAGAGGTAAAGATCATATCTTCAAATGGATATGTCCAGCAATCAGAAGAGGAAATAGAGTAGAAATCATCAGACTCAATGGGTTCTGGGATTTGACAAGGCAATCAACGTTACATTCGCTGCTCCAGCCAATGACCAAGAAGACGAGATACAGAGGATGTTACATGCTGGGCAAATTCTGGGTTTTCGGAGTACACAAGAATTGATAGTTATGGAAGCAGATATTAGAATACTGGTGGATAGGGAGGTGTGATTTGACTGCAACTCAGTAATTGCAGTTTACAGCTAAACTGGTAAGTTTTTAAACAATCAACTCGTGAAGATTTTCTTTGACCGGGTATGTCTATGAAGAGGAGTTCACTTAGGAGTATGTTATTGAATAGGGATATTGATGTCTATTACTTACTAGAAACTAATAGAGAAAAAATGCTCTGATAGCTTTGTCAATGCATTATGGAATAAGAAAATTGTCAAATGATTCTCGGTGAATTCTGTAAACAATGCAGGTGGGATTTTAGAGTTGTGGAATGAAAGCACATTCAAGGTGGAATCAATTGAATATGAGATCTGACTTATTTGGGCTGCACATTCTTCTGGACTTCAAATGTGCAGCAATAGGGGTTTATGCAGGGAATTCCATTGCTGAACACAGGATTTTATGGGAAGAACTTTTAATCCTACAATCTGCTTTTGAAACCCTGATGTTTCTTGCTGGGGATTTTAATGAAACTCAATATCAGAATGAAGGATTAGTAGGTACCTGAATGAAGTTGGTTCTTTTTCCCTTTCCTTGCAACTTACTGGAATATCTACGCAGTTGTCATCGTTATACATGGTTCTGAGGGAAATCAATGAGCATTTGCCACTCCAGAATGCCACTTGAAGTTTTCAATACTGACTCTCACATGTCGTCCATGGGGACTTTCGGGTCACTATCAAATGTTACTAGCTTTCAATACTTGACAACATGAACATCATTCGAGTTCTTATTCATTACTAGTTATCCATCGCTTTTTTACCTATGATTCAATTTAGCTGTAGCAATTTAGTTGTGATGCACAATAAAACAAATTCGTAATAATTAATTACAAACAAATTAATGAAAAATAATTTCAAATTCCAAATATAAGATTCTTGTAAAGGTTTCTTTTTATCATTTCAAACTTATTATTTCCTAATTATTAATACGATGCATGAGTTTCTTCTCATAAAAATGAATTTTTTTCTTAGCTATTTTGTTGTCTTAGTTTAGAATTTTATTTTATTTTATTGGAAAAATAACTCTACTTATCTTGTAGCTCTGTCAAGTCTTCACTTAACCATTTTAATTTAGATAACTCAATTATTATTTTTATTTTATTGAAACATTTTAATTTTTCACGGAAGGGTCACCCACACCTTCAGGAATGAATAGAGTAGGCTAAGGCTTTCCTTGGTCACTGTCAAGAAAAGAAGAAATTGAAAGATGCCGCGATTATTGGATTAATGGACCACTGCTAGCCAGACTTTTCTTTTCCAAGATTCATATTTTTTTGTGACTACCATTTTTGTAAAGATCATTTGGACTAGTAGTAGCCGTAAAAATTCTTAAATTAAATATATGTATATAGGTAGCCGCCAGCAAAGCCATGACATCACTATAAATCTACAACTCCAAGATTTATATCTCAAACATGATCACGATCACTTCCACACATCCCTAGCATAATTTATTAGAGAAGAATAAACTAAATTAAATTGTTAGACCTTTTGAATGGTTACTTAGAATAAATATTAGACTTTGCTCTCAAGGCTAATGCCAAATGAATTAGAATTGCTTTTCAATAATTAATTTTCTTAATATTAAAGAATTGATTAAGAAGTTTTATCTAATTAATTTACTCATATTCTCCTTGATTTCTCTTAGTTTTAAGGAACATCGAAATTATTTGTTTGTATTGAAAGGATTTTAATTTTACTTCGATGATCAACTTATTTGTAGGAATGAATGTCTAGACTTTTGAATTGAGTTAACCACGTATTAATTTATTTATTTTTATTTTTTTTGGGTTTGAATTGGTCTTCATCATCATACTTTTAAATATTGTTTTTGTATTGATAAAACCAGAATTAATATTTGGAGATTACGACGGACCAATCAACCTCTATTTCGGTAGTGTATCTATGCTTCGGGAGCCTGGGGAGCTTGGTTGATCAATCCAGGTGGTAGTGTATAATTCCAGTAGTGTATCTATGCTAAGTTAATTACACTACAAAATGTTATCGTCATCCTTACTGCATCCCTTCAAATAAGAAGTTACATTTACCTCTTCTTCTTTTTTTCGTGTTGTTTTGTATTTTAGCTCACTTATCCATTTTGGACTGAATTTTACAACATGATCACATGCAAGACAGTTTTGTAGCAATTGGGACCGTTTGATTAATCTCTCTCTCATATTTATTTTCTTGACTTTTTATGGACATATTGGTATCAATAGGATCATGAAAATGAGGAGGGAGAGAGTTCTTCAATTGTTGGGTGATAGCTAGCACGTTAGTGATCCATCCTCATTTAGAACAAGCTGTAGATGTGTACATGTTAAAGAGGAAACATTCCAAATTTAAGAGTAATTGAATTTTCTAGTAGTCCAAGCGTCGAAGTGGAGAGCCTGTCAAACTCACTCAGTTTATGCGTTTCGGTGAGTCCAACAATAATCAATAGTTTTGATGTTGACGCATACCCTTTTGTAGTCAAATTCCGTCGTTTAGACCTCAAAATCATCATTTTTGCTATTTTAAAAAAGTCTCGTTTTAGCCATAACTTTTGATTTCCAAGTCCGAATTGACTTCCATCAATTCCGACTTGCTCAAAATTTCTTGTAGTTTTAATTTCTATAATTATCTTAGTTTTGCTATTTTTGGTAACTTTTTAATAATTAGTCCCGTTTTCTTGTCCAACAAGGATTAGAGTTAGAGTTTTCACTTTAAATACAATTGTAAGCTTTTTGGACTGGATCATTCATTTTTTCAATAAATTTTTAAATTTTCTTAAGAGTATCTCTCGTAACTAGTAGACTCTAGAATAATTTACAGAATATTGATATAAATCATTTTTTTTTTGTGTTCTCCACTACATCACACCCTATCTCCCCGGTGGGTTGGAAAATTAGCATTCCGCGTCTTGAAAAAAAGGCAAATCTTTTCCCTCTCGTCGGAGCCCAGGGAGGAATTTTATTTTATTTTTCCAACCTGCCAGCATGTTTCATTTAATAGCCTCTACGCCTCCAGACACAAATTGTCAATTAATCCCAAGGACAGTTTCTTGCATGACTAATCGATCCTTGAATGCTCTCCGAGTTTTTCTTTTTTTGAAAAAAAAAACAATATTATAAACTCATCGGGGTGAACAATTATTTTTTCCCGGTATGATAAACAATAATATATATACACACACTCCAGCTGGCAACAGCAATAATAAGAGAAGTGACAAGCAGCAGCAGCACCACCACCACCACCTCGTATATTTTTTCAACCAAGAAAGGAGGCTGATTGGTCGATCGTCGGAATCTTCAAATATTATTTCTGGTTTTATCAGAACAGAAACAATATTTACAGTATGATGATGAAGACCAAGTAAAACCCAAAGAAAATAGAGGCTGAATGGTAGGTAGCCGGAATAAAATATATATAGAGAGAGAGAGGCTGATTGGTAGGTCGCCGGAATAAAATATATATATATATTTATAGAGAGAGAGAGAGATGACTTGATCAACTGAGCTTGACAATGAAAAGAGGGAGAGGTTGAAGGGAAAGAGCGGAAAGAGCGGAAAGGCTTCGGAGAATCTCGTTCACTTGGTTAGGTCATTTCATTCAGGATGTGATGGACCACCCACCATAATTAACTGCTACTCTATTCGTATTATTTAACAAAATATTTTTTTTATATGTTGTTTTTATGTGCTGTATTCGGGTTCTATAAATCCTCATACAGGTGATAGTGGATCTCTTACTATTTCTTTCAATGTTTTTTTTTTTTTATTCATTTATGAAGACATAAAACTTATAAAAACTCATCCATCACCTATTCGGGTTCTATATATATTATTTCTGGTTTTATCAGTACGAAAACAATATTTATAGTATGATGATGAAGACCAAGTAAAACCCAAAGAAAATTGAGGCTGATTGGTAGGTCGCCGGAATAATATATATATATATATATATATATATATATATATATATACAATCCAGTTGATCAAGTCATCTATACTTTTTGTGAGACTGAGATTGAGACTTTGAATCATTTTGTCCTTCATTACAGACTAATGTGGAAATTATGGATGAAATTCTTGGATGGGTAGGGTGTTCGTGGCTGTATTTCCTGCTGTGGATGATTTGTTACATCAGTGGCTCAACGTAGCGAAAGGCTTGGTCTATGCTATCTTGTTATGCTAACTAGTGTTAGAGAATAGTATAAATTATATTCTAGATCTTATTTAAGAGCTTAAGCTTTTAGATGAGATAGTTCTTTAATATGGTATGAAAGCCTTGTTGACCCACCAGCGCTCACAAGTTCGAATCTTTCCACCCCTATTCTATTTAATAAAAATAAAGCATAAAATAGTGTGGACCTGTGAGTAAGTTTCAAGCTATTTTTTTTTTTTCATTTGAGTTGGTATGTTAAAGAATAATATAAATTTTATTGTAAAATTTTACTAAAAAACTTATAATTTTAAGTGAGATATTTTCTTATTCGCGGAGTATATGGCTTTAGCGGAACAAGGTTATCTACAATGATGGAATCGTGACCTTTATAGACAATATTGATTCTGCAGATAAGTTCTTCATGGCCACTGGAACTATTTTACTTATGGAACTCACCAAGCGAAGGCTTTTAAGTGTTCTGCATCAGCTCCTTCAGTCTTGTTTGTTTTTCTATTTCTAATGATATTTAAATACTATAATAGTTATTATTAATTCTTATGAGTTAAAAAAAAATCAAATATTAATTAAAATCTTATGACTTCAATAAACTGATTATCAAATCTTAAAATATATGCAATATATATTTATTTCGAATCTTCAAGTATAAATAGAAAAAATATTATTTTTTATTTTTTAAAATATGTAATATGTTCAATTAAAATACCTTTTTATTTTTTTTTGTTAATTAACAACTTTATATATGTTTTTTCTTTTATCATATATTTTTTTTTAAAAAAGCAACACACTTTTTTTTTTAACTAACCCATTATTACAAATATTTACACAACATTGTTGGGGTTGGGTTGGCTAGTAATGGTGGGGTTAGTGCTGGTACTGGTTGCGGGTTTTGTGAGTAGAATATCACGGAGGTGATCCCTTTTTTTGCAATTTTTTGATTTAATTTGATTATTTGAATTGTTGTTATAATTTGAAGTTTTAGCATTTTTTAAACACGTGTAATTTGTAGTTGTATTAATAATAAAAAAAATATGTATTTTTCTTTTTTCTTTTGATTTATTTTTATTTTGTTTCAGATAGATGACAAGAAAATATATAAAAAAGATAAAATATTTAATTAACACAAAAAAATGTTTTAATTGAACACAGTTTAGTCTCTTAAAAATAAAAAATCATATATTTTAGTATTTTCATATGAACATTAAATATATATATACAAGTATTTTGGGATTTAATGAATCCATGAGATTTTTTTCAATATTTTCATATTTTTTTTAATAAATAAGAATCAATGGTTAATATTCAAGTATAAATGTTGGACCTACAAATACAAAAATATTTAAAAATAAAAAATTGTCAAGAGAATCTTTAAAATTATTATGGATATTCACCAATTTTAATTAGAAGTATTTTTCACCATGATGCATGAATTGTGAAAAACTCATCCACCTTCCGAATTAGATGAACCTTTTACATTGAAATTTATTTAGACACATGAATCCATAATAAATTCAAAAGGTTAGATTTATTAACATGAATAAATCTATATCCTGAGCTATAGATAGACAATCAATTAAGAACTCATCAAGCCTTCTAAAATCACATCATATCACACAATATAACCTGCCTCATGTAGAGTGCGTTGGGGTATTAATATTTTTTATAGTCAAATCTAGTCTCTTACCTTTAAATCTTTGATAAAATCAATATACAAAATTTCTTAACAAACCTAAATCAAACAACTATATGGTGACTTCATCGACCCCAACATCGCACATCTACGTTCGACAAAAATATATAGAATATATTCATGAACTATAAGCATTAATCAAATTTCTCATGAATTATGGTTTTGGTTTTCATGTCTTGTAAGTAGGTGTTTTGGATAAATAAAAAAGGGATTCAAACAATTCTTTTAATTCTTTTCTCCTTCTATTATTGTTTCTTTTAGTCGTATTCATTTATTCACTCTTTTACTCTTGAACTTAGATTCAATTTTTGTAGAGTGATATTGATTATAACTAATTTTTTGACGAAGTTGTAATAACAGCAAAGCCATGACCTCACTCGTATTCTTGTCCTGCACGTATATACATTGCCAATCTCAAGTCCACTTAAATATATCCACAAATAGTGCCTATAAAAAGGATATGAAAATGAGTCTTCTGCGTACATGAAATCCCACCTTGAGATTCTCTAGCAAAAAGAAAAAAAAGCAGCCCAGTAGCAAAATGAAGAAAGCTGAGCTAGTCTTCATCCCAACACCAGGTATAAGCCACCTCGTACCCACAGTAGAGGTAGCGAAGCTTCTTGTAGACCGTGATGAGAGGCTTTCAATCACCTTCCTCGTCATGAAACTACGTTCTGACCCCAAGGTTGATACGTTTATAGATTCAGTATGTAAAGCCTATAATCGTATCCGGTTCATTCACTTGTCCAAATTAGAGCCTGATCCAAACCAACCCAGCAAATTCTTCGTTTCTTTGACTGAATCCCATAAACCCAGTGTCAAAGAAGAAGTCTCTAGGCTTGTGAGGCGGTCAGAGTCAAGCCCTGGCTCGCCTACCCTTGCTGGGTTTGTTCTTGATATGTTTTGTACATCTATGATAGATGTGGCCAATGAATTTGGTGTCCCCTCGTATATTTTCCTTACGTCAAGTGCAGCTTGTCTTGGCCTTCAATTTTATGTGCAGGCTCTTCACGATGAGCAGAAAGTTGACCCGACTGAGTTCAAGGGCTCAGATACTGAGTTGGTCATGCCGTGCTTGGCAAATCCTCTCCCAGCTAAGCTCTTGCCTTCTGTTATGCTTAACAAAGAATGGCTATCATTTCTCATGACTCCAACTAGAAGGTTCAGAGAAACTAAGGGTATTATGGTGAACACCTTTGAAGAGCTGGAATCTCATGCGATCAACTCCTTTTCTAATGGCAATACACCTCCCGTGTATCCAGTGGGCCCCATGTTGAACCTCAATAGAGATGGTGACGGTGACGTGGAGTCCGATAAATTCAAAGACATCAGGCAATGGCTTGATGATCAGCCTCCATCATCAGTAGTGTATCTGTGCTTCGGGAGCATGGGGTGTTTCGGTGTGGATCAGGTGAAGGAAATTGCTTGTGGGCTAGAGCAGAGTGGGCATCGATTCTTGTGGTCTCTACGTCAACCACCACCAAACGGTAAGATGGAACCTCCAATCGATTACAGCAATCCCCGGGATGTGTTACCTGAAGGATTTTTAGATCGGACGGCTAACACTGGAAAAATAATTGGATGGGCCCCACAAATAGATATCTTGGGCCATCCATCTGTAGGAGGGTTTGTATCCCACTGTGGATGGAACTCTATATTGGAAAGCATATGGTTCGGCGTTCCGATCGCCACATGGCCGTTATATGCAGAGCAACAATTTAATGCTTTTACGTTAATTGCAGAGATGGGATTGGGAGTGGAGATTAAAATGGATTATAGAGGTGAATTTCAGTTGGATGGCGATGAGTATAGTATCGTTAGTGCCGGGGAAATAGAGAGAGGAGTGAGGTGTTTGATGGAGCTTGATAATGGAAAGAGGGGGAGGTTGAAGGAAATGAGTGGAAAGAGCAGGACGGTTCTGGAGAATGGTGGAAGCTCGTCCACTTGGTTAGGTCGTTTCATTCAGGATGTGATGGACCACCAACCATAATTAAATTCTACTCTTTCCTTATTATTTAATACAATATATTTTTTAATATATAATATTTTTCCGACCTTTATTATAGGTTCGCATCATCGATTTGAGACTTGATTATTGAATAATAATATATAAAAATAATATTTTTTAAGTATTCATGAGAACGAGACAGAGTTAGTTTTCTCACTAAAAACTAAAAAATCAATGAAGTTGAAATGATTGATTTGCTTAATATTTTAACTTATTTAATTAAAAACTCATCCCATATCATACTTTAAATTCCGAATTTTCTTAGGACCAATCTAATAAACTAAATTAAATATAATAACAATCCTTAAATTAAAAAAAAAAAATTAATAGACAAATATTATGTATTTGAAAAGACTAAATGTAAAAACTAAAAACTCAATTAAGTTGAAAAGATTGATTTGCTTAATATTTTAACTTGTTTAATTAAAAACTCAGCCCATGTCATACTTTATATTCCAATTTTTAGGACCATTGTAATAAACTAAATCAAATTAAATCACAATCCTTAAACTAAAAAAACTTCTAATACACTACAGTATATATATATATATATATATATATAGACACACACACATACTAGCCAATGCCCCTGCGCCTCGTCGTGGGCGACACCATATCTTTTCAAACACAAAAAATATTAATTATGTGAGTTTTTTTTATTAAAATATAAATTTAATTAAAATAATAAATCTGTGCAAAATTCCTGTAAAATGCAAGTTTTCTATAAAATATATGAATTTTAAATCGATATAAATTTATCTGTTTAGTAGGTTTCAACGAAACATAAAATTATCATTATCATTAAAAAAGTAAGAAGATTCAAATATCTAAATTATTGAATTCATTGTATTAAGATTAGTTCATTTTATAATTCAATTTAAATCACATTTAAAAACAAAAAGACCTACAATAATCAAATAACAAAAATAAGTAGTTAATTTTTTAACCACAAAAAGACGAAAACAAAAAATTGAAAATTCATCCCTACATTATCGTCATTATCATTACTATAACAGTTAAAATTATTATCAACATTATTGCCCAAACAATTATAAACATTAAATTCCTGTAAAAAAATTAAAAAAAAAAAGCAAAACTTTTTTACAAAATAAAAAAAAATCACTAAAATAATCATTATTATTGCGCAAACACTAAAATCATAAGATCATTTGATTTGAAAAAAATAAATAAAAGAAAACACACAAAAAAAAAAAAAAGCAAAGGGAAAAAGGGACCAAAATAGACCAAAAGAAAAATATTAATGACCAAAATGAAATTTACCGTATATAATCAATTTCAATTGTAAGGCATAATTGCAAATAATTGAAATTTCCATTGAAAAATCAATAAGCAAAATGAAATCAAAATATTAGGGACTGAAATGAAACATTCACAAATATAAATGATCGGAATGTACTTGTCGGCAAGAGAGAAAAAGGGGGAGCGAAAGAAAAAATCATACACCGGAGATTACATGGTTATATTAACATGTCACGTGCCGTTCAGGGAGGCAGAGAACATGGCAACACACTAGGTGACACAGTGGAAGCCCATTTTCCACCGCCTTAAGACTCCACTCGTGCTGCTTGCAAGACACGTGTGGTCGGGACACTACTGGCATGTGCGTACGACTAGCCTCCAGTATCCCAAGAAAAGAAACAATAAAAACCAGGGGGTGCAAAGAGCGTAATACCCCCGATTCCAGCGGTGATGTTTTTGTCGTTTAGGGGCCATATTAATTATTTTTACTGTGTAATAAATCTGGAAATACAATTCATGTTCACTGAAAAAATTCAAAATATCCCCGGTCTCGAGGGTTCAAAATTTTCAACCCTAGAATAAAATGATAGTTTTATTGTTGCAATCCACAATAATCTAAGTCTGTATTCTGCCGGCTAGACTTTTTTCTTTCTATGATTCCAAAAGCAACGTGTCATAATTGTACGGGTGTAACATTTTGAGAAGTCCTGCGAATTTTAATTCTCAACCATTTTGAGTATTTTTCATACTTTCTATTGTTTTATTTTAACACCTCCTGATCCTTGCAATGACTGTTCTATTACGAATGGGATTCATGCTAGATAGTGATCTTCGAGTTGACATTTGAGTTCGGGTAATAGACTAATAGTAATCGAAGGTTAATCATAGCATACGTATACGTAGGATAGAGAGTGTGCAGCCGGCCTGCCATAGACTAGCTCATGATTTGTACCAAAAATAAAAGATTAGCTCATGATTCAATTGTCTTTTGTTGTCATGCATCACTAATGGAGTAAACTTACTCATCGTATACTTTTAAGACACTTGGCTGATGTTTAGAGTTTAGCTCATTAAAATTTGCAGGACTTCTCAAAATGTTACACCCGTGCAAATACACAAATAATTAAAAATAAGGAATTCACAAGATAATTCTTAGAATTGTTATGGATATTCACCAATTTTAATTAGAAATATTTCTCACCATGATACATGGTTTATGAAAAACTCAGATAAACCATAGACTAGATTTATTCACACGAATACATTTTTATTTTGAGCCATAGATAGACTATCAATTAAGAACCTATCAACATGCTAAAATCACATTAAATCACAAAATACAACTTACTTCAGGTAGAGTAGGTTAGGGGTATTAATGCTTTTTATAGTCAGAACTAGTCTTTTACCCTTAAATCTTTGATAAAATCAATACACCAGATTTCTTAACGAACCTTAATCAAACAACTAAGTGGTGACTTCATCGACCCCCTAACATCACACATTCACGTGAAACAAAATAATGAATATATTCATGAACTATGAGCATTCATCAAATTTCTCATGAAATATGGTATTGGTTTTCAAGTCTTGTAAATAGGTGTTTTGGATAAGAAAAAAGGGGTTCAAACAATTCTTTTAATTCTTTTCTCCCTACATTATTGTTTTTTCTTAGTCGTGTTCATTTATTCATTCTTTTATCTTGAACTTGTTAGAGAATAATATAAATTATATTATGGGGTAATGAACCTGTGTGCAATTTTCAAGCCCAAAGGACTTTCACTTGAGGGGGTGTGTTAGAGAATAATATAAATTATATTATGGAGTCTCACCTAACAACTTGAGCTTTTAGGTGAGATGGTTCCTTAACGAACTTAGATTTAATTTTTGTAGCGTGATATTGATTATAATTCCTTTGAGTTCAATTTATTTAAAAATACATCTAACTTACAAAGACTTATCGAAATCTTAAGAAACTTATTGAAGATTTTTTTTCACCAAGTTAGGAGCAATAAAATCTTAATGATAAATAAATCATCCTTGACAACAAGAAGGATCTCAACTTAATTATATTAAACCAGCTTCAATAAATATGTACTCTAAATTAGCTTTTTTTAAAGTATAAGTTTGACTTGTAAGTATGTATATTAGCATTGAGTTTTAATCTTTTTTGATATATTTATTTAGTAAGCATGTTAGTCTTTTCGTGATCATAATTTTGCTGTATTTTTATTACATTGCATGATTATAACCTGAATAAACATGTCCATTTGGTTAACTATTTAATTATTTTATGATTACTGGACACCAACTGTAATTTCTATTGTTATGAAATACGAGCATCCATTCAAAACGATTTGTTATTCAATCCAATTTAAGCTTACAAGTGACTACGCCTATGCTAAGAACCTCAAATCTTTGTCTCGTACGCTTCTTCAAAAGCCTTTGGGCCATACATTTCTTGATGAATATTATCATTATTGTCCATTGTTCTACTCTAATATTATTTGATGCAATGTAGGTTATGAGATTTGTTAGACTATGAAAATTGACAAAAATAATATAATAGTACGTCTTTGTTAATTTAAGTCTTTAGATTAATGCCAAAAGAAAATAAATTTACCTAACTGATATAAAGATGATGTGTTTTTAAAGTTATTCAAAAACAATATTTAATTTCTATTAATATTAATCCTAAAACATCAATATATATATATATATATATATATATATATATATATATATAAGCATAGAAAATTCAGCCCAGACTATAAAGAAACGTTGTCTTCTTCTACTTTGAAATTTCAATTTAAATATCTGGCAGGGACGGCATTCCATTTTTTAGGCGGTCTTTTTGACGAATTCTAAGAACAGCAAAGCCATGACCTCAGTCTTACTTTTGTCCTGCACGTACATACATTGCCAATCTCAAGTCCACTTAATTATAGCCACAACTAGTGCCCATAAAAAGGATATGAAAATCAGTCTTCTACATGCAATCCCACCTTGAGATTCACTAGCAAACAAAAAAAATACGGAGCTCAGTCGCAGAATGAAGAAAGCTGAGCTAGTCTTCATACCAACACCAGGTATAAGCCACCTCGTATCCACAGTAGAGGTAGCAAAGCTTCTTGTAGACCGTGATGAGAGGCTTTCCATCACCTTCCTCATCATGAAAATAAATTTTGACCCCAAGGTTGATACGTTTATAGATTCAGTGAGTACAGCCTGTAATCGTATCCGGTTCATTCACTTGTCTAAATATGAGCCTGATCCAAACCAACCCAACAAATTCTTCGTTTCTTTGAATGAATCCCAGAAACCCAGTGTCAAAGAAGAAGTCTCTAGGCTTGTGAATCGGTCAGTGTCAAGCCCGGGCTCGCCTACACTTGCTGGGTTTGTTCTTGACATGTTTTGTACATCTTTGATAGATGTGGCTAATGAATTTGGTGTTCCTTCATATATTTTCCTTACGTCAGGTGCAGCTTTTCTTGGCCTTCAATTTTATGTTCAGGTTCTTCACGATGAGCAGAAAGTTGACCCTACGGAGTTCAAGGGCTCAGATGCTGAGTTGGTCATGCCGTGTTTGGAAAATCCTCTTCCAGCTAAGCTCTTGCCTTCTGTTATGCTTAACAAAGAATGGTTGTCCATTCTCATCAGTCCAGCTAGAAAGTTCAGAGAAACTAAGGGTATTATGGTGAACACATTTGAAGACCTGGAATCTCATGCGATCAACTCCTTTTCTAATGGTAATACCCCTCCGGTGTATCCAGTGGGTCCCATTTTAAACCTTAATGGAGATGGTGACCGTGACGTGGATGAGAAAATGAGTTTTCTCAATTACTTTGTATTGAAATTGAATATGCATACATGTACAACTGTAAGCTTTATACAAACGAATGTAGCCTATTTTAGGTAACTAGTATCCAATTATGGATTGATTACAATCAAGTCCTATAAAGACTCCAACGGATAGTTGATCCCTTTAATCATGCTTTAGCAAGATGTTCTTTCCTTTAACAGTGGAGTCCGATAAATCCAAAGACATCAGGCAATGGCTTGATGATCAGCCTCTATCCTCGGTAGTGTATCTATGCTTCGGGAGCCGGGGGAGTTTTGGTGTGGATCAGGTGAAGGAAATTGCTTGTGGGCTAGAGCAGAGTGGCCATCGATTCTTGTGGTCTCTTCGTCAACCACCACCAAAAGGTAAGATGGAACCTCCAAGCGATTACACGAATCCTCGGGATGTCTTACCCGAAGGATTTTTAGATCGAACGGCTAACAATGGAAAAATAATTGGATGGGCCCCACAAATAGATATCTTGGGCCATCCATCTGTAGGAGGGTTTGTATCCCACTGTGGATGGAACTCTGTATTGGAAAGCATATGGTTCGGCGTTCCGATTGCCACATGGCCTTTATATGCAGAGCAACAATTTAATGCTTTTATGTTAATTGTAGAAATGGGATTGGGAGTGGAGATTAAAATGGATTATAGAAGCGAATTTCACGTGGATGGAGATGAAAATTATATTGTTAGTGCCGGGGAAATAGAGAGAGGAGTGAGGTGTTTGATGGAGCTTGACGATGAAAAGAGGGAGAAGTTGAAGGAAATGAGCGGAAAAAGCAGGAAGGCTTTGGAGAACGGTGGCACCTCGTCCATTGGGTTAGGTCGTTTCATTAAGGATGTGGTGGACCACCAACCATGATTAAATGTATTCCCTTGATTTTGTCAAGTCGAGTTACATAATTATATTTTTATGGGTTAATTTGATTTTATCATCGATCATTTTAAAGTGTAATTATAATTGAAAATTAATTTAGAGACCGATTGAAGGATTTAATTAAGTGCAAGGACTTAATTATACTTTAAATTGGTCACGTCAAATTAATTAAGGGCTTAATTGATAAAAATCAAGTGCTTGAGCTTAATTCGGGTTCAATTATGAAGTTTATAGTTTTTAGAAACCGAAATGAATTTTTCCAATCTAATTGTGCAAAGTTGGGGATCAAATTGAAGACAATTGAATTTAATGGTCAAATTAGGGATCAAATTACACAAATCCAAAACGAAGGATCAAAGTGAAAAAAGTGCTTAAATTTTATCTATAAATAGAGATGAGTTTCTTTGTAAAAGGAGGACCCAAAGAAAAAGATAAAACAAGGGAAAAATAAAAACCCTAAAAAATCACAAAAACCCTAATCTTTTCTCCTTTTTGGGGTTGCAGCCGCCAGCCCCCTTTAAGGGCAGCTGCAGCCCCCCGGCCAGCCCTTTTCCACTCTCTTCTCTCTGTTTTTCGGCTATAACCCTTCTCCCCGGCGGTGGCCATTCCTCTCCATCATTGCTCCTTGTTGTCCAACCCATCACCGACCAGCCATTAATGGTTTCTTTCTCCCTCTCGGCCTCCCCACGATCTCACTCCCTCACTATCGTCTCTTTCTCGTCGGCCAACCCTTACTTCCATTTCCTTCCTGTTGACCAAAGGCAGTTTAGCTCACCCACGCCACTCCGATCGACCATCGAACAGTCATCCACAGTGGCCCTTTCTCTCGGCCAGCCTCCCTTCACTTTCCCCTTTGGCAGCACCGTCTACCCCAGCCATCGAAGTGCTTAGCTGCCATCAACGGTGGTTCTCTCTCTCTCGGTCATCTCTTCTTCTCCCCGGATCCATCTCCTCCCCTAGCACCGACAACCACCTACTCCGGTAGATCAAAGAACAGATTTGAGATCTAAGGCCAAAACTTGGATTGTGTTGTTGTGTTTGTGTTTTTTTGTCTATTTTGCATGTCCATGAACATCATCATCGGTGAGAGAAGGAATGGAAGAGGCTAATCCACACCCCCTTGTCATGCTACTCCACGGGCGGGAGCGCTTGGTTCCACGCGCCGCTAGTGACGGTAGCGTGTGAACTGACGCGCCACCAGTTCCTTGCGCTGCCTCCACCGCCAACAATGTTCCCGAGGAGTTTTATTTTGTAATTTTTAGATATTTATGTATTTGTTTCAAATTGTTATTATTTTGTTTCTTGTACATGTTATGTAATGTGTATAATGTAAGAAAAAATAATGAAAAAAAGAATGTGTGTGTGTGTTGCATTACAAAAAAAACATAAAATTGTATTTCATAAAAGGAAAAAAAACAAAAACAAAAACAAAAAATATGTTATTTTTATGCATACGACCGAAGTCCAAGGTTTTTCCCACCGTATTTTTCATAAAAAATATGTTGCATCTTTTCCATGTTTTAAAGCGAAAATTGGATATTATAACCAGTTTACAATTATTCGTTGGAAATCGACCAAAATGTCAAAGTTAATTTAACAATTAATTTGTTTTATCTATCGCGGTGTAAAATTACACTGTAATGGATAGTTAAAAAAAAGAGATTTTCAAAATGCAATGCAAAATTTATTTTGGTTACACTTTCAACCCGTAATGAGGTAGAGATTCTCTCACGGAGAGAAATCTACGCCGAACCTTAGAAAAAGACTAAACAATGACTTAGGAAAAAAACAATCAAACAACAATGCAGCCTACCTTAGGTAGGGTGCACTGGGGGTGATGCATTTTCTTCTTGCACAACAAGTCTGCTTACCCAAGACTCTCGCAGGCCAATAGGTTTTCTAGTGACCATAATACTAGGTGGTGACTCTTGATAATATAGTCATAATTTTTATGACTATAACACCCCTCCAATTTCACTGCGCGCTGTTGTCTCCCCCATATATGCGGGGATGGCGGTGCACAAAGCGCGTAAAAAATCACCGTCGTGACTTGTCTTTTGGACTTATGCAGTCCATACATCATTATATTTGATAAATACAATGCCCTCTCCTATTTTACATCACCAATCTCCTTTTGAACTTTTATTCAAAACTATACCAATTATTTCTACACATTTTGGTTGTGCGTATTTCCCATTACTTTGGCCTTATCTTGCCAATAAATTACAACCTAAGACTAAAATGTGTGTGTTCTTAGGCTATGCATCTCAATATAAAAGGTTATTGATGTACAGGTTGCAGAATCCTACATGCTCAAGAGGGATCACCCGAAATTCAAAGGCAACTGAATTTCGGCAACCGGGTCGTCAAAGTCGGAATGACGCGAAACTCACCCAGTCAATGTGTTTCATCGTTTTCAGAAGATATATGGGGTTATGCCCCTGTTTTCGATCGGTTTTTTGCCAAATTCCATCGTTTCGGCCCCGAAATTGTCTTTTTTGCTATTTTAGGAAAATTTTGTTTTTGCAATAACTTTTGATTTAAGAGTCCGAATTGACTTTAGTCAATTGGTACTCTCTCAAAATTCATAGGCCTTTCACATTCTGCATTTATCTCAAATTTTCCATTTATGGCAAATTTAATGTTTTATGTCCTTTCCTTTTCTGTATTGAATTAGGCTAGGGTTTTTACTTTAAGTATCAATGTAAAACCTGCAGCCGACTCAACTATCATTTTATTAAATAAACACTTAGTTTTATTGAGATCTATTCTCGTTATTATTGATTTACGAAATATTGACGTTGGTCATATTCCCTTGTGATTTTCTGCTGCGTCAGTTATGTATGTTTTGATGTTCTTAACAAATGAACATACATATTACGACATGTTATGTTCAATGAACAACTATTTCCCTATATTGAGTTAGATACGGGCAGTAAGCCTTCATCTTATTCCGCATCTATATTTCCTATCCTCATACTTGTAGTCACACATCAGAATGTGGTTGTTTTGTCTCCACCACAATCCACACCTCCTGTCACTAAGTCCATTACTTCTGCACCCTTGCATTCATAATCTCTGCCTCTTGAGCCTAAATCCAATAATACAAGTCAGTCACTACCTAATGTGACAATAGAGGATTCATTTAGACTTGAAGCCATATTAGTGATTCTGCATATTCCTGATGTGCACCCTATGCAAACTCGTAGTAAGAGTGGTGTAATCAGAAAGAAGGTTTGTTTCATTATCTCTACTAATGCTTTTGTAGTTGATTTGTCTCTACTTGAGCCAACTAGTTGCAAAGCTACCTTGCAAATTTCAGTATGGTTGGCAGCCATGAAAGAGGAAATTGATGGTTTAAAATCTCAAGATACTTGGAGTTTGGTGTTTCTTCCTCCTAACAAGAATTTAGTGGGATGCAAGTGGATCTTTAAAATCAAGAAACATATTGATGGGTTTGTGCTCGTCACAAGGCTTGATTGGTGGCACAAGGGCTTAGTCAAGAGCTTGGCATCGATTATCGGGAGACGTTTAGTCCTATGGTTAAGTCTACCACAATAAGGATTGTCCTAGCTCTTGCTACTCAGTTTGGGTGGTTGTTAAGAGAGTTGGATATTAAAAATGCATTCCTACATGGTGTTCTTCAAGAAGAAGTGTTCATGATTCAGCCCCCTGGTTTCATTGATCTTGAGCTATGCAAACTTCATAAATCCCTTTATGGCCTCAAACAGGCTCCATGAGCTTGGAATGTCAGGTTTACCTCATTCTTACCCACCTTGGGGTTTCAACACGCTTATTCTAATGTTTCTTTGTTTGTAAAACCCCTTGCTGCTGGTGTTATTGCGATGCTGCTTTATGTTGATGATATTATCATGACTGGTAGTGATTCTAATATCATTAGGGAGGTAATCCAGGCCCTTACATCTGCGTTTGAAGTTAAGGATTTGTGGTCACTTCCTTATGTTCTAGGCCTTCAAATTTCATCTACTTCTTCTAGATTGTTTGTCTCAGTCTTAATATATCCATGATCTTGTTGCCAAGACATATATGTTGACTGCCAAAGCTTGTGCCACTCCCTGTCTTCCTTCTCAACGATTGCTAAAAGATGATGGTGTGCCCCTTGATCAACCCTTATTGTATTGCAGCATTGTAGGGGCTTTGCAATACCTCACATTCACAAGGCCTAATATTGCATTTTCTATGCACCAAGTCTGTCAGTTCATGCACCCCCTCATGGTCAGTCACTTTATGGCAGTAAAGAGGATCTTACGTTACCTCAAAGACACTCTTCAGTCTTGGATTAGTTACTACAAAAGTTCCTTCGAACTCACAGCATATAGTGATGCTGATTGGGTTGGGGATCCCAATGATCGAAGGTTTATGACTGGTTTGGTTATTTTCCTAGGTTCAAGCCCTGATTCTTGGTCATCCAAAAAGCAACAAATTGTCTCCAGATCTTTGACTAAAGCTGAATATAGGGCTCTCTCCACTACCTCAGCTGAGCTTGATTAGATCAAGCAACTATTGGTGTTTTTGGGTGTGATTCTTTCTCACCCCCTTGTTTCTTTTGCGATAACCTCTTTGTCATTGCTCTATCTCTCAATCCAGTTCAACATCAAAGGACTAAACATATCAAAATCAATGTTTATTTTGTTCGCGAACATGTGGCTAATAACAGTCTCGTTGTTCAGTTTGTATCTTTGCAAGAACAATTTGCAGATATCCTCACTAAAGGCTTAAGCTCTACTCTATTTCATATTCATTGTTGCAATCTCGGGTTTGGTTTGTTCAAGCTAGTGATTGAGGGGGGATGTTAAGTATATAGTATGCATATATGTGAGTATGCATACATAAGTTTTCCCTTATGTGTATAAATAGCCAGACATGCGTATTGTATGTTTAAGAACAATAAAATCAATTTTGAATTTCTCTTTTCCCTCTAATCTCTTTCTCTCTTCTTCGTTTGCTTAAACCTATCTGCCTCTTCTTCTATCTTTCTACATAATTTCTTCACTAATTTGATAATCTCTACAATTTATACTTCAAGACACTCCAATAGGTTTCTATCATGGGTCTATTACACGTACATTAAGATGAAGTGGTCTAGAATGGATCCAAAACATAACCTTAAAAAATTCTTATAAATATCCCCCCTCAATCATAATTTAAGGGGAGGAAAGGAGTTGTAAAAAAGGAAAAAAAATAGTGGTTTTAAGTATTATTCCAATCCCAAAGCATGCCTTCTATATTATTGGATTTTCCTTCGGTTGTTGGGTTAGTGTAATTCGTGTTATTCAATTTTCCACCTTTTGATCCATTTTATTAAAGTATTTCCTTGACTTTTGTGTTTTTTCAAAGGTTAATCCATTTTTTCTTTGATTTTGTTTTTGGTTTTAACTTAAATTTTAGTTTTAGTTTATGGTTGAACCAAACCAGTTGAGTCGAACCATTCAAGTCGACCTGGTCAAGTCAAAAGTAAAAAAATGTTGACAGGGTTCTTTATGGTCTTTCATAAAACTTTATCTTAGCTATTCGTTTCGGACCACTTTTGGTCCATATCATTTCCCAGAACACTCACCCATTTATCAATAATAAGTAATCTAGTGTTTATTGTATCATTAAGATATTCACAACGAGTTTCAATTATTAGGTTTTTGTTTCAAATTGAACCATATTTTAACAAAATCATGCAATTTAAATGTAAATTGACATAATTGAGAATTCAAGTTTTGCTTTCTTAGTGTTTGCAGTTGGTGTAGGCGTTCTGTTTTCACCAAACTGTGCCTTGAAGAGAGAATTTTAATTTATGTTTGTGTTTTTTACATATAAACAAATTCAAGATTTTTTGTTGACCGAGGTTTAGTTTTTTAAATATTACAAGCAAGTGTAAAATGGATCAAACTACAATATTTCATGGTAGGTTTTCAAAAAAAAAAATTCTATGTAATATTATTATTCTTTTCTAGTTTTTATATTTGAAAGGAATAATATTTTTATTTTTATTTTTCTATTCAATAAAATTAAATACTTATAATATTTAAGAATTTTAAGTTTCAACAAATCACCATCTTTGTTTTCATGTAAGGACAATATGATAGTCTTCCGGGACCATCATGATATGATAGCCAAGGCTTTCCTTAGTCACTGTCAAGAAAAGAAGAAATTGAAAGATACCGCGATTATTGGATTAATGGACCACTGTTAGCCAGACTTTTCTTTTCCAAGATTCATATTTTTTTTTTGTAACTACCATTTTTGTAAAGATCATGTGGACTAGTAAAAATCTTAAATTAAATGCATGTATAAAGGTCTTTGCCAGCAAAGCCATGACATCACTATAGTTCTAGAACTCCAAGATTTATATTTCAAACATGATCATGATCACTTCCACACATCCCTAGTAGACCTCTGTTCACAGCAGGAAACACAAATTTCTAGCAAAGAATGAAGAAAGCAGAGGTGGTGCTAATCCCCATTCCTGCCATGGGCCATATTGTAGCAATAGTGGAGATAGCTAAGCTTCTTCTTCAACGTGATGATCGACTTTACACAACTATCTTGGTAATGCATCCAACTCTTTACCCCAGCACTACCAAGTACAATGAATCACTTGCTGCTTCAGCTCTCCCTGATCGTATGCGAGTTATTAACTTGCCCAGAGTTGAGTCCATAACATCAGATACTAAGTCCAGTAACTGGCTTAGTACATTGATTGAAGGCCAGAAACCCCATGTCAAAGAATATGTTTCAAAGATGAGGACTCAATTTGAGTTGAGCCTCGATGCTCCTCGACTTGCTGGGTTTATTTTCGATTCGTTTGCTACAGGACTGAAAGAGGTGGCGAATGAATTTGGGTTTCCATGGTATGCTTTCTCTGCTTCCGGTGCAGCTTTCCTTGGTTGTTTATTGCATCTTCAGGCTCTTCATGATGAGCAGGGAGTGGACCTTACTGAGTTCAAGAACTCGGACGTTGAGCTGAAAATCCCGAGTTTAGCGAACCCCCTTCCCGCTAAACTCTTGCCTTCGGCACTGCTCGAAATAGATTCGCTCCCGACTGTTCTTGAGCAAGTAAGAGCATTGGCCGAAGCCAGGGGTATTTTGGTAAATACATTTCTCGAGTTCGAATCCCATGCTGTTACCTCTCTTTCTAACGGCAGGACCCCGCCAATTTATCCGGTGGGACCGATTATTAGACAAAAAAGAGACGGTCATGATGTGGGTTCGGAACAGAGTAACGATTACAGAAACATGGTGGAATGGCTTGATGATCAGCCTCCATCATCAGTTATGTTTTTGTGCTTTGGAAGTAATGGAAGTTTTAGGGAGAAACAGGTGACAGAGATTGCTTGTGCCCTAGAGAATAGTGGGCATCGATTCTTATGGTCTCTACGAAAACCTCCACCGGCAGGAAAGTGGGAACCCCCGAGAGATTATGCAGATTTTCAAGAAATTTTACCGAAAGAGTTCTTAAACCGGACAGCTAAGATTGGGAAAGTAATCGGATGGGCTCCTCAAGTTGACATATTGGCTCACCAAGCGATAGGAATGTTTGCTTCACATTGTGGATGGAATTCTATACTAAAAAGTATAAGGTTTGGTGTTCCGATTGTCGCCTGGCCATTATATGCAGAGCAGCAGTTTAATGCCTTTCAAATGGTAATTGAGTTGGGATTGGCCGTTGAAATTAAAATGGATTATAGGAAGAATTTTCACGGTGATAATGAAATTATTGTCAGTGCTGACGATATAATGAAAGCAATAAAGCATGTTATGGAGGGAGGTGAAGAAATAAGAAAGAAGGTAAAAGAGCTGAGCGGAATCAGTGAGAAATCCGTGATGGCTGATGGACGTTCGTATTCTTCTTTGGGTCGTTTGGTTGATGATATAATAGACAACCACCAACGAAGCAACTCTTCCAACTATGCTCCAACTTCTTACTTCAAATAAGCAAAGACTTGTCTTTCTTTTTAGTTCAATATCTTTCTCTAGGAGAAAAACATTTTTTTTTGCCTTATTTTGCTTTAAAAAACAAAGTAAGTTTATTTTTGATTGCTTGAAATAAAAATGAAACTCTCTCTTATGCATGTATAGTGAATGTTTTGTTGTTTGATCTATTATATCTGTTTTTTTTTTTTTTCATTTATTTTGTTTACGTGTGCCTTTTTATATTTATAGTTTGAAGTGATTTTTATTTAAAAAGAAATTAAAATATCTTTTATATTTTAAGATTTATTCTTGATATTATTATATTAAAAGTAATTTAGAATACAAATTAAATTAATTTGAGATTTAAAAAAAAAAACTTAGTTATTTTATATACATATTTTAATGCATGAATATTAAATAAATAACAAAATATATAATTAGCCTAAGATATTTTTAAGAAACAATAGTTTAAAAATAACCGTTATCATTATTTTCAACATCTTATCCATAATAAAAATAATATATAAAAAACTAATTAATCAAAAGTTTTTTAGGCAAACAAGAAAAATAAATAACACATTAACTTAAATTGTATTTAATATTCTGGTAATGTCTTATAATGATAATAATACTAATTTTGCTTTTGTCCTTGTGGAGGAGGATTTAGCGGTGAGTACGGCAAGACACTAGATGGAGATCTGGAACCACCAGAAAATGCCACATGTGCCGCCTGAAAAGAATGTAAGGAAGAAAATTGTTGGGGTGTCAGTGTCAGTGAGACACACCAAAAGTGTATTGCAGAAAAAAATAATTAAAAAAATATAAAATAACCTAAACAACCCTACAACCAACTCTTGAATTTTGTCAACTATTTGTTGTCTGTTGGAAGGGGTAAAAATGTAGTGTTACTATACAAAAATACCTGAAAAAAACTCAATTACTCCCAAACAATCAGAGAATGTCAACTCATCCCATAGAAAAGTCTAAAATGCCCTCAAAGCCAAGAGTTAGAATTATATGCATGAGGGACAAAATAATAATTACACTATTACAATCCACAATGATCTGTATCTACTGGTACAGTTAAAAACATACACGATTTATCTTTTTTTTAATAATTAATGAGGTTCTAAAACCACATGAGCTTATGATCGGGAAAATCTACATGTGAAAGGAAACCAAATTACTATTTGAATTGGAAAAGTTTGAAATTTTGGAATTTTAGAGAATCCAAGTTAATTTTGGAATTTTAGAGAATCCAAGTTTTCTAAGCACACTAAATACATAACTATGATGACAAAATAATTTCGTAAGAATTTTACATATACCACTACATCCGATTCTTCTTCGGAATATTATTAACAATAAAGTAGCATTTTAAGAAAGAAAAAATAAACGAAAGCAATATATGGACAAAACAAGCAACTTCTCAAATTAATGTTCGCTATAAAAATCAAAATTATTTTCTCAGATATGCTTAATACTAATATCATGTAGATTGACTAATAATTCTATATATATATATATATATATATATATATGAATCAAACCTTGACTGAAATGATAAAGTAGACGGTGGAGCTGAGATTTCTTTTCTCTTACGGTGGCTTAGTTTCGTATACAAACATCAACCATTGTCGTTACCAGTAATTATCACGACTAATAATTTGGACTATTGTGACAAATGATCCTTCCAGCTGGCGTGCTTTTCTAGAAGGAGGCGCTTGATGTTTCTTTAGGGCATCCTTGACCGGTTATGACTTAGAAACTTGGAAGTAGACATTGAAATAATGTGGTCAAAAAACAGTGAAAATGCATGTAAAATTCAATATTAAGAAATTTCAAATTTCATTTTGAAGTTTATCTGTATTAGTTCTAACTTTTCAACTCAATATAATTGAGTTGAAAACGTCCATCCATAACATAAACTGTAGCAGTAATGGAGACAGCTAAGATTTTTGTGGAATGTCCTGACTAAAGTGCTGCCATATACAACAGGTCACTGCCCACCGTGCGTTGAAACTTCACAGCCGGCATGATCACTTTGGCCTCCAATATGATATTTGAAACAAGAACAGCCACATACTACTATCAATCAATAGTTCAGCTTCATTTTCTAGAAGAATACTTGGCTATATTTTTATGTCCGGAAATCGTTCAAACAAAGCATTAACAATAGCTTAGCAACAAAATATTTAGTTTTTAGGAATGAAGAAAGCAGAGGTTGTGTTCATCCCTTTACCTGCGATGGGCCATATTATAGCAGCAGTGGAGTTGGCTAAGCTTATTGTTGAACGTGATGATCGAGTTTCCGCGAGTGTCCTCATGATGAACCCACCTCTAGACTCAACCACCACAAAGTACACCGAGTCACTCACTGCATCAACTCTTCCCAATCGAATACGAGTCGTTCACTTGCCCAGTCTTGAGCACACCGCTGTGAGTAACATGGCTGCTAGCTGGATGGCTTCTTTGGCTGAAGCCCAGAAACCCCATGTCAAAGAATTTGTTTCGAAGATCAAGGCTCAATCAGAGCTGAGCCCGCATGACTCTCCTCAACTTGCTGGGTTTGTTGTAGATACTTTTGTTTTGGGAATGAATGATTTGGCTGGAGAATTTGGTGTTCCCTGGTATGTTTTCTCGGCTTCAGGTGCGGCTTTTATTGGTTCAATGCTGTATCTTCAGACCCTTCATGATGAGGTGAAAGGGGATCTCCCCGAGTTGAAAGACTCGGATGCTGAGCTGGAGATTCCAAGCTTGGCGAACCGGCTTCCTGCTAAGCTCCTGCCTTCTATGGTGCTTAAGAGGGAGTCTCTCGCTAGTTTTCTTGGTGCTGCAAGAAGGTTGAGGCACGCAAGGGGCATTTTGATAAATACATTCGAAGAGTTAGAATCACATGCAATTAACTCTCTTTCTAAGGGTGAAATCCCTCCTGTATATCCAGTGGGACCCATTGTGAGATGTAAAGGAAATAGCTATGATGTGGGATCAAGTCAAATCAACGACTACAAGGACATAATGCAATGGCTTGATGATCAGCCGCCATGTTCAGTGGTGTTTTTGTGCTTTGGGAGTTGGGGAAGTTTCAGCGTGGATCAGGTGAAAGAGATTGCAGATGCTTTGGAGCAATGTGGACATCGATTCTTGTGGTGTCTACGTAAGCCTCCATGCAAGGGAAAGATTGAATCACCGAGTGATTACGCAGATTTTCAAGAAATTTTATCAGAAGAATTTTTAGATAGATCAGCTAAGATAGGAAAGGTGATTAAATGGGCTCCGCAGGTGGAAATCTTGGGGCACAAAGCTATTGGAGGATTTGTATCACATTGTGGATGGAATTCTACTTTAGAAAGTATTTTGTCTGGCGTCCCAATTGCTACATGGCCATTGTATGGAGAGCAACAATTTAATGCTTTCGAAATGGTGATTGAGCTAGGGCTAGCAGTGGAGATTAAATTAGATTATAGAAAGGATCTTTCTAAAGATGGTATAATCGTGAGTTCTGAAGATATACAAAGAGGATTGAAGTTATTAATGGATCCTGAGAGTGAGATTAGAAAAAAAGTGAAAGAGATGAGTCAACTAAGCAGGAAAGCTTTAATGGAACATGGGTCTTCATACTCTGCATTGGCTCATCTAATTGAAGATATTATGGGCAACTAAGTACGTAAGTAGCATTGCAAATCTATGTACCGAAATTCTAATAAGATATTAAATAAAATAATTTTTTATCATCCAATGAAACAGTTTTAGTTGATCTTTTAATTTTAGAAGCTCTGAAATGGACTAGGTCTAAGTAAATGAAACTAATTATATTATTAATTTGTATTTATTAATTGTTCCATTAATCATAATCGTGGAAAATTTTACTTTTTGGGTTTTCTTACATAAAGTTGGCATGTCATTGTAGGTTTCGGCCATATACATTTTCTCTTCATAAATACAACACTACAGCCTTAGTAGGATTCAGCGAAAGGGCTTGTTTTGTAAAAAAGCTCTTGGATTCGCCATCAAGTCTAGTCTCATGAATTATAGTCTACGATGGAGCCGCAAAAAATCCAATTTTTATATGAAGCTCTTCCAATGTCATCACTCTCTTTTCACACAACTGATGGTTAGAAAAGAAATGATCAATTATGAAAGATTGAATAGAAAAGAAAATAAATTCTTGACCTTAACAATTTGTATTTCGGATTAAGACCTTATTGTTTTTCAATAAGTCATTGACAAAAAAACTGAAAAGGGAGATTTTAGTGTAGCAATTTTTATTGTAGACTCATTTGTATTTTGGATTGGAATATTGGAATTGGAAAATTACTATTTTCCTAATTTCTCAGCAAAACAATTTGGCTTTAAGATAGTTTTATTTTTTTTTCATAATAAAATTATTAAATTATTTTTTTTTTCTAAGTTTTATTTTTTGCATATTAAAATTATTAAATTATTCTTTTTTTCATAGTAAAATAACTATTTTTTTTTTTTGAATTCAAATTAATCTCTCAATTGATTCAATTTGGCCTCTGATTTCGCAAAATTGGCTTGAAAAAATTCAAATCGGTCTCTGAAAATTCAAATTTCATCAATTGAACCCAAATTAAATTTAAGAACTTGATTTCTTACTGACTAAGCCCTTAATAAAAATAATTTGATCAATTTAAAGTATAATTAAGTCACTACGCTTAATTAAACCCTTCAATTGGACCTAAATTAATTCTCGAACATAATTAGACTTTTATATTAACCAACGACTAAATCAAATTGGCCCATAAAAATATAAGTATATCTTACGACTTAGTTTTTACACAAATTTACCCGATAATAAATTACTTTAGCCCTGAATTTGCGTTTTCCTTTATATCTGGGCACAAAAGAGGTGTGATCGAGCTCTGGAAAAATATCCAAAATTTTACCTTGATTTTTTCTACTGACACCACCCCCTTTTATTTTTTTTATTTTTATTTTCGGGTAATTTTGAGGAATGACCCAAAATTAGGTTACGACAATGTTAATCAATGTTCTTTTAGCGTTTCAGCTAAGCATTTCTTCAGATAATTAGAAAGCTGAGAGCTTATAGGTTCTTAGGTGGTGAGGTGTTGGAGCAGAGGGCTTGATGATTTCCATGGAAATAATTTGAACTTCCATTTTGTTCCCTTCCTAATTTGAAAGAACAGTGGTATAGCTAGTTGAAGATAACTCAGTGATTTGATTCATTACAGAACATCCAACATGAGATTTATAGAGGGAGAGAATAAATATTAATCTTTGACTTTTGAAAAGAATTAATTCATGTTCAAATGGATTCGTTGAAAAATAATAATATGGAGCAAATAAAAACCTTGCCAGGACGTAGTTTAAAATTGTGAGCATCATTTTCAATATGAATTAACGCATGCTCATTGGATGTTCTCTTTTAAATTCCTCAATCCGTGACTTTGGTTAGGCCTTCCTTTTCCATTAATATTAAGAATCTTCTCGTGTTTGAAAAATTGCCGAAAAGAGCTGTCATTGTAGGGTTTCCATCTACAGCTACCACCTCACTGTTCTTAGACTTCTGTTTAATGAATCAAGTGATCATTCCATGATTATTAATTTTAATTAATTATTAACATTAATTAAAAATACACTAAGGAGAAAGCTATGCAGCAATGAATAGGATTTCCTGCATATGTCTTAGAATTTGTTTAGGAGTATAATAGATATTATATTTTCTGTGCTGTTTATCAAAAAATACAATAAAAAAATTATATTTTTTTAAATTTCATTTTTTATGTTAGCAAATGAAAATAACCCAAAAATACTAAAAAATAATCTTAAACAAAAAATATCAAAAAATATTTAAAACATGGTTCGACTAGACACTCCAACACGCCATTATTGTGGGGGGAAAAACATTTGCCTTTGTTTTTTTTTCTTGTTTTATTTTTAAAAAACATATCATTTAAATATAGATTTGTTTTTTATTGGGTTATTCTACTTTAATGGATGAATCACAATGTTACACGTTGACCAACTGTATTTATTTCATCAAATTTGATCAATGGTTGCATCGAAGGGCTGCTTGCGGGTTTTGAGTATTTAACTTTATTTAACAAAAACAATTGCTGTCATGGGTCGTCTTGCTCACCTAATTTGAATCCCGGGCCATAACCAACAACATAAAACGTTTGTTTTTTGGGTAGGGACACTTGAAGCATACATTTCTTGATGAATATTATCATTATTGTCAATCGTTCGCACTCCTGCTCGTATATACATTGCCAATCTCAAGTTCACTTTAATTATATAGATACCATAAAAAGGATATTAAAATCAGTCTTCTATGTGTCGGTGGGAGAGGTCATTTGGTGGCGACTTCAAAACACTCAGAGCAATTCTAATAGCAAGAGCTAAATTTTTAAAACGGTTCTTTTAATAGTGTATATATGAGTTTTTTTGTTGATATGTGCTCTAATTGTAAAAATTATTTTGAAAAGTCATTTTTATATTATTTTATAATACAATTATTTTGTATGTAGTTTAATTCTGTAATTATTTACACAATTAATAGGAATAAGTTATATAATTAAATAATTGTTTTTAAAAAACTCTCAAACAATATAATTATTAAATTTATATATAATTTTTTACTCTCTTGTTGAGGTATTTTAAAATAAAAATAAATAAATATTTTTGATATAATTACATTATTTTCTAATATATATTATATTTTCTATATATATATATATATATATATATATATAGAAGGTGGCCCCAAGGTGGGGCCAATTTTTTACCTTCTCTGCATGACCTGCTACAAATTTCAGCTCATGTACTGGGTGATGGCACCCTCGTTGCAGTGCAAAAAACCAAACATATATACTAAACAATTAATTTTTTCCTCTGTATATGCCCTCTCAGCTGCAATTGCTCTCAGAGAAGATAAAATATACTGTTTTATCTTAACAATAAAATAATTCAGAGCTAGAGCTAGAACAATCTCTCAAAGCTCTATCTTCACCTAAACTTCTTATTTATACACAAAATTAAAAATTGATCGTAACTGTCGGTGGCTTAATTTAGTTGGTATCCATAGTCAGTGATTGCTATGCTTTACTTTACTTTTGCAGATTTGAGTTTAGACTAACACTACGTACATGCAATCCCACCTTGAGATTCTCTAGCAAAAAAAAAAAAACAAGCAGCCCAGTAGCAAAATGAAGAAAGCTGAGCTAGTCTTCATACCAAGACCAAGTATAAGCCACCTCGTATCCACAGTAGAGGTAGCAAAGCTTCTTGTAGACCGTGATGAGAGGCTTTCAATCACCTTCCTCATCATGAAAATAAATTTTGACCCCAAGGTTGATACGTTTATAGATTCAGTGAGTACAGCCCGTAATCGTATCCGGTTCAATCACTTGACCAAATATGAGCCTGATCCAAACCAACCCAACAATTTCTTCGTTTCTTTGATTGAATCCCAGAAACCCAATGTCAAAGAAGAAGTCTCTAGGCTCGTGAGTCGGTCAGAGTCAAGCCCTGGCTTGCCGACCCTTGCTGGGTTTGTTCTTGATAAGTTTTGTACATCCATGATAGATGTGGCCAATGAATTTGGTGTCCCCTCGTATATTTTCCTAACGTCAAGTGCAGCTTCTCTTGGCCTTCAATTTTATGTTCAGGCTCTTCACGATGAGCAGAAAGTTGACCCTACTGAGTTCAAGGGATCAGATGCCGAGTTGGTCATGCCGTGTTTGGCAAATCCTCTTCCAGCTAAGCTCTTGCCTTCTGTCATGCTTAACAAAAAAATGGCTGCCAATTCTCATCAGTCCAGCTAGAAGGTTCAGAGAAACTAAGGGTATTATGGTGAACACCTTTGAAGAGCTGGAATCTCAAGCGATCAACTCCTTCTCTAATGGTAATACACCTCCGGTGTATCCAGTGGGTCCCATGTTGAACCTTAATAGAGATGGTGACCGTGACGTGGAGTCCGATAAATACAAAGACATCGGGCAATGGCTTGATGATCAGCCTCTATCATCAGTAGTGTATCTATGCTTCGGGAGCTTGGGGAGTTTCGGTGTGGATCAGGTGAAGGAAATTGCTTGTGGGCTAGAGCAGAGTGGCCATCGATTCTTGTGGTCTCTACGTCAACCACCACCGAAAGGTAAGATGGAACCTCCCAGTGAGTACACCAATCCTCGGGATGTGTTACCTGAAGGATTTTTAGATCGGACGGCTAACACTGGAAAAATAATTGGATGGGCCCCACAGATAGATATCTTGGGCCATCCATCTGTAGGAGGGTTTGTATCCCATTGTGGATGGAACTCCGTATTGGAAAGCATATGGTTCGGCGTTCCGATTGCCACATGGCCGTTATATGCAGAGCAACAGTTTAATGCCTTTACGTTAATTGTAGAGATGGGACTGGGAGTGGAGATTAAAATGGATTATAGAAGCGAATTTCACTTGGATGGCCATGAAAATAATATCGTTAGTGCCGGGGAAATAGAGAGAGGAGTAAGGTGTTTGATGGAGCTTGACAATGGAAAGAGGGAGAGGTTGACGGAAATGAGCGGAAAGAGCAGGAAGGCTGTGGAGAGCGGTGGAAGCTCGTCCACTTGGTTAGGTCGTTTCATTAAGGATGTGATGGACCACCAACCATAAGTAAACTCTACTCTCTACTTATTATTTAATACAATATGTTTTTTAATATATAGTATTTGTCTGCCTTTTGTTAAGGAACCATCTCACCTAAAAGCTTAAGCTTGTAAGTGAGGCCCTATAATATGATTTAGATTATTCTCTAACATACCCCCTCAAGTGAAAGCTCTTTAGGTTTGAAATTTGGACAGACCCACATCACCTTGTGCTTGATTTTTATCAAATAAAAATGGAGGTGGTGAGATTCGAACTCGTGACCGCTGGGTCAACAAGGCTCTGATACCATGTTAAGGAACCATCTCACCTAAAAGCTTAAGCTTGTAAGTAAGACCCCATAATATAATTTATATTATTCTCTAACACCTTTCATTATTGGTTCTCATCATCGATATGGAAAGAATATTTTAGTTCATCAGTTGATTATTGAATAATTATTTATTAAAATAATATTTTTCTAGTATTCATGAGAACGAGACAGAGTTAGTTTTCTCACTAATAACTAAAAACTCAATGAAGTTGAAAAGATTTGATTTGCTTAATATTTTAAGTTATTTAATTAAAAACGCAGCCCAAACAAATCATACTTTAAATTCCGATTTTTCTTAGGACCAGTAAGCTAAATCAAATTTAATAACAATCCTTAAACTAAAAAAGCTTCTAATAGACTGCAATATATATAGACCAATATATTAATTAATTCATATGATCAATTAATAGTGTTGTTACCCATTTTTTTGCACATTTGAGTTTATTCTTAAACAAGATGGATTCGAAAAAACAATTTGAATCCAAATTACATCAACAGATGGGTTATGCTATGTTTTTGTTGTATTGGTATTATTGTCACAAATTTAATTTTAGGTTTTGACTAGTTGGGTAGCCCGCGCGTTGCGCCGGGCTTTTTATATGTAGCAAATTGATTATTTATGTGGTAAGCAAAGAATTTTTTAGTTGATAGATAGAGAATTGTAAATTTTAAATCATGCTATATTTTTTTTTTATGTATTGAATTAGTTGATTATTGTTATAAGATTAAAAACTCAGATAGTGATTCAATTTCAAATTTTAAAAATGATAAGCGATAAAATTTATGAAAGATCAGCGAATTGTAATTTGAGTATTGCAAGATCATAATTGATTAATTGTTTAGTATGTATTGATTGTTTTGATGGTTATTTAATTGGTTGATGTAAATCTGTAATCAATAAAATAAATGAAAGATGATATTTTGTTGTCTTGAACTGAATGTTTTGATTGTTAGATATTTTTTAACAGTTATTAAGCATTTAACTGGTTGATACCAATATTATAATCGCTGAAATGTATTAAAGATAGATTATTTTTTGTTTGCATTGATTTAGTTGGTTGTTGATATTATTCTACTGTCTTGGAGAATAATTTAGTCACAGTTTGGATTTGAATTGTGTGTTGATTTAATTAACTCATAGATTGCAAAATTGCAATGTTTTGATGATCTGGTGTGTTTTAATTGGATTGATAATTATATAATCAGTTGGTCGAAAAAATATAATAGATTATATTGATTAGAGATTTTTGTTTGCTGTAGTCGATCGGGAATTTGTTGGTGGTTGGTTTTATTGTAATTGTGTGGCCGATTATCTAATTTTTCTTTATTCAGTTGTGTTTACTAGTTATGGAAATATTTTTTGTATCCATTTGTATGGTGAATTATTTGATTGTTTGGTGTGATATTTTTTTGTTGTAGTTTATTGATCAATTTGTAAATATGTTTTAATCGGTTATTTGTAATTGTGTGGCCGATTATCTACTATTATATAACTATATTAAATGTATCTCAGAATACTTATATTAATTTTTTATATTAAAAAAATCCTAGGTCATGTTTTATTTTCCCTATACATATTCTTAGGCGAAAGATTAAAAATATATATAAAAAAAATTAACACCATTACTGTCAAAAGAATAGAAATTATTAAATTATGAAGAGCAAAAAAATTATTAACAAAAGAGTTAATAAAAAAATAATTATTATTATTATTATTATTATTATTATTATTATTATTGTTATTATTATTGTTGTTATTGTTATTGTTATTATTATTATTGTTATTGTGTTAAGTACACTTATATATACATGGACAAAAATAGACATTATTTTATATAAAAAAAAATAATTAAATTTGTGTATATTAATTTTTTATATTAAAAAAATCCTAGGTCATGTTTTCTTTTCCCTATATATATTCTTAGGCGAAAGACTAAAAATATATATATAAAAAATTAACACCATTACTGTCAAAAGAATATAAATTATTAAATTATGAAGAGCAAAAAAAATATTAACAAAAGAGTTACTAACAAAATAATTGTTATTATTATTATTATTATTATTATTATTATTATTATTATTATTATTGCTATTATTATTGTTATTATTATTGTTATTATTATTATTGTTATTATTATTATTATTGAAATATTATTATTGTTATTATTATTATTATTATTATTATTAAGATGAATATAATTATATTATTATTTTTATTATTATGAAAGACTAAAATTATTTTAGAAACTTTAACAAAAGGAAAAAAAATATCATTGCCATCACTGTCAAAAGATTAAAAATTATTAAATTATACAGAGAAAAAAAACATTAACAAAAGAGTAAGCAAGAAAAACAATTAAATTATTATTATTATTATTATTATTATTTTTATTATTGTTATTATTGTTATTGTTATTATTATTCTTATTATTGTTATTGTTATTATTATTATTATTATTATTATTATTATTATTATTATTATTATTATTGAAATAATTGTTATTATTATTATTATTATTATTATTTTTAAGCTGAATATAATTATATTATTATTTTTATTATTATGACAGACTAAAATTATTTTAGAAACTTTAACAAAAGGAAAAAAAAATTATTGCCATCACTGCCAAAAGATTAAAAATTATTAAATTATACAGAGAAAAAAAAACATTAACAAAAGAGTAAGCAAGAACAATTAAATTATTATTATTATTATTATTATTATTATTATTATTATTATTATAATTATTATTATTATTGTTGTTGTTGTGTTAAGTACAAAATTAAAATTCCAAGACAATTTTTATTTTATTTTATCCGATTTATCATTATATGATTATATTAGATGTATTTAAGAATACTGATATTAATTTTTTTTATTAAAAAAATTTTAGGTCATGTTTTCTTCGCCCTATATATATTCCTATGAGATAATATTCAATAAATATTAGAACATATAATTAATGAAAGACTACAAATATTTTAGAAACTTTAACAAAAAGAAAAAAAAATATCATTTTCATTACTGTCAAAACAACAAAAATTATTAAATTATACAAAGAAAAAAAAATATTAACAAAAGAGGAAGCAAGAAAAACAATTAAATTATTATTATTATTATTATTATTATTATTATTATTATTATTATTATTATTATTATTATTATTGTGTTAAGTACAAAATTAAAATTCGAAGACAATTTTTATTTAATTTTATCCGATTTATCATTATATGATTATATTACATGTATTTAAGAATACTGATATTAATGTTTTTTATTCAAAAAAATTTAGGTCATGTTTTCTTCGCCCTATATATATATTCCTATGAGATAATATTTAATAAATATTAGAACATATAATTAATGAAAGACTAAAATTATTTGAGAAACTTTAACAAAAGAAAAAAAAATCATTGCCATTATTGTCAAAACAATAAAAAATTATTAAATTATACGAAGCAAAAAAAAACATTACCAAAAGAGGAAGCAAGAAAAAATAATTAAATTATTATTATTATTATTATTATTATTATTATTATTATTATTATTATTATTATTATTATTATTATTATTATTATTATTATTATTATTGTGTCAAGTACAAAATTAAAATTCGAAGACAATTTTTTATTTTATTTTATCTGATTTATCATATTATGATTATATTACATGTATTTAAGAATACTGATATTAATTTTTTTTATTCAAAAAATTTTAGGTCATGTTTTCTTCGCTCTATATATATTCCTATAAGATAATATTCAATAAATATTAGAACATATAATTAATGAAAGAATAAAAATATTTTAGAAACTTTAACAAAAGCAAAAAAAAAATATCATTGCCATTACTGTCAAAACAATAAAAATTATTAAATTATACGAAGAAAAAAAAATTCACAAAAGAGGAAGCAAGAAAAACAATTAAATTATTATTATTATTATTATTACTACTACTACTACTACTACTACTACTACTACTACTACTAGTATTATTATTATTATTATTATTATTATTATTATTATTATTATTATTATTATTATATTGTGTTAAACACACTTATATATACATGGACAAAAGTAGGGGTTATATTAGAAATTTTAAAAAATAAAAGTATAAGGGGTGAAATGAAAATAAAATATAAAGGGATGAAAATCAAAAATTAAAAGTTTAAGGGCTGAAATGAAAATCAGATTTATTAATATTTTCAATTCAAGGATAAATTTGCAAAAATAGAAACTATTGTACCGAATATATTTAAACCTTTTCAACCCAATCCGGAAATCAAAAGAAGGAGGACCGAAGCGAAACATTCACATTTAATCAATTGCAATAGAAGGACCCAATCGAAGGAAATCAAAACTTATATAACCGAAATCAAGTCAAACTGCACAGTATATAACACAATTAAAAGTCAAGGGACTGAAGTGAAAGTATACAAAACTCAGGGGGCTCTTCTGCACTTTGACGTGCAGGAGAGAGAGAAACGGTGCAACCGGCTTTAACCGGCCACCGCCGCGTCCACGGCCACCTTGTTGCCAAACACGCCGCACCGGGAGGAAGACCAAGAGGAGGCGAATCGGATTAGGCGCCGGTAGCCCATTTCCGGCCACCGTATCACAGCGCACGCGCCACTTGAAAGGGGCGTTAGGGGGAACACCGTGCGTCGCGTGATAGGCACATGCCTGATAGAATTTTGAAAAATAAATAAATAATAATGGTCAGTTACCGTAATAGCCCTGTCCCTAATTAATAAAATTTATCTTATTAGGGGCTATAACCGTATTTAGCCATTTAAAAAAACAAAAAAAAACATGCGGCGGGACCGGGACCGAACCCGGGACCGGTACGGGACGCTAGCACAATTACGCCTTTAGCCCTTAGCGAAAAACGCTATTTTGTCTTATTACCGGGGCTAAATTCGTTACTACACTGTTCATAGGCGGAAAAAAAAAAATAGGGTGTACGAACTCGCGCGATACACGGATGAAAAAGCTCGCGTCCACAGTGTTTTTAGAGACAATGAACAGTAATGAATAATATTTTTTGAATTATTTTAGTTATTTGTTAATGTTTTTTTCTTTGAGTGTTTTTTTTTATTCAAATGTGTTGTTATGTATTAGTATGACAAATCACCATCTTTCTTTTCACGTGAGGACAATATGGTAGTCTTCCGGGACCATCATGGTATGATGATAGAAGGACCACCCACATCGTCAAAGAGTAAGCCAGACTTTTCTTTTCCAAGATTCATATTTTTTTGTAACTACCATTTTTGTAAAGATCATGTGGACTAGTAAAAATCTTAAATTAAATGCATGTATAAAGGTCTTTGCCAGCAAAGCCATGACATCACTATAGTTCTAGAACTCCAAGATTTATATTTCAAACATGATCATGATCACTTCCACACATCCCTAGTAGACCTCAGTTGTTCACAACAAGGAACACAAATAGGTAAAATATGAATGGGAAAATCTACATGTAAAAGGAAACCAAGTTGCTATTTGAAATTTTAGAGAATCCAAATTTTCTAAGCACAGCCTCACAACCAATATCATGTCACTCTTCTTACATTTTAAGAAAGAAAAAATAAACGAAAACAATATGGACAAAACAAGCAACTTCTCAAATTAATGCTCACTATAAAAATCAAAATTATTTTCATGCAGGCTGAATAATTAGTCTTTATATATATATATATATATATATATATATATATATATATATATATATATATATATATATATAGCATTACAGTCAAGGTTTGATTCATATATATATGCTCACTATAATTTTCATTACAAAATTATTGAACTGATTATTTTAACTATTCCGTATTCATTTCACATTATAATAATTGTATATTTACACAACATTGTTGTGAGAATGTGTTTTTTTTTTTTTATTATTTTCTTTGTTTTTCTAGATATTTTTAAATTATTTTCATTATTATTTGAATATTATTTTTTCTTTTCTAACTAATGACTGTATAGTTACTAATATTTACAATTTATAAAATTTATTTGTTTTTACAATTTAGGATTATAACCTAAAAGTTTTAAAAATCTCATTTTTGTATTCATACATACGTCAATTACATAACAGAAGCAAAACTAAAATTTGCCACTATAATCTAGATCACGGAAAGTTTCTACGTCAATAATAAGGTTAATGGTGGCTGATTTTGCGCCACACCCGCACAACTGTTCACTTTCAGACAAGTTAAGTTCCAATATTATATGGTCCGCACACTTCAAAAATTATCTCTTACATTTGCATGCCAACACTATCATATAAATACAAATATTTGTGCGGATATTAGGATTTTATAAGGAATATTTTAATAATTAATTAATTTAATTTAAATATAAAAAGAATATATATATAGACTAAAATAAAGTTAACTTCAACTTCCGTAGGATCGTAGCAACTAAAATGAAGATAACGGAGCTGATTTTCATCCCATTTCCAGCCATGGGCCATGTTGTACCAGCGGTGGAAACAGCTAAACTTCTTGTTGAATCTGACAATCGAGTTTCCACCACTGTCCTTCTAATGAAACCAGCTATTGACTCGAGTACCATAAAGTATACGGAGTCACTTGCTGCATCAACTTTGCCTGACCGTATGCGATTCATTGAGTTGCCTTCTCTTGAAGAACTCAGATCAAGTAAAGGTATTTGGCTAGATTCTTTGATAGAGGGACAGAAACCCCACGTCAAAGAATTTGTTTCAAAGATCGTGTCAAAGTCCGAGCTGAGCCCTGACTCGCCTCAACTTGCTGGATTTGTTTTTGATGCGTTTTGCACGGGAATGAAAGATTTAGCCTATGAATTTGGTGTTCCCTGGTACGTTTTCTCTTCCTCAGGAGCAGCTTTTCTTGGCTGCTTGTTATATTTACAGGCTCTTCATGATGAGCAGAACGTGGACATAACTGAGTTCAAGAACTCAGATGCTGAGTTAGAAATTCCGAGTTTTGTGAACCCGATGGCTGCTAGGCTTCTTCCTTCTATGACGTTTAGGAAAGATACGGTCCTTGTTTTGGTTGGCGCTGCTAGAAGGTTGAGGGAAGCTAGTGGTATTGTGGTAAATACATTTATAGAGCTGGAATCCCATGCAGTTAACTCCCTTTCTAAAATCGGCATCCCACCATTGTATCCAGTCGGACCCATTGTGAATTTGGGGTCAGATCAAAGTGATAACAACAGTGAAATTATGGAATGGCTTGATGATCAACCTCCATCATCAGTGGTGTTCTTGTGCTTTGGAAGCTTGGGAAGTTTTTGTGTGGATCAGGTGAAAGAGATTGCATATGCTCTCGAACACAGCAGGAAGCAATTTTTATGGGTTCTGCGAAACCCTTCAGAAGGTAAGATGGAAACCGCAAGTGATTTTCAAGAAACTTTACCCGAAGGGTTTTTAGATCGAACGATCGAGCTCGGAAGGGTGACTGGGTGGGCTCCGCAGGCAGGAATCTTAGCCCACCGAGCAATTGGAGGATTTGTTTCGCATTGTGGATGGAATTCTATACTGGAAAGTATACATTTTTGTGTTCCGATTGCTGCGTGGCCGATATACGCTGAGCAACAATTTAATGCTTTTCAGCTAGTGATTGATTTGGGGTTAGCAGGAGAGATTAAAATAGATTACATGGAGGGTTCTGACGGTGGAATTGTGAGTGCCGATAGTATAAAGAAAGGAATAGAGGGTATAATGGAGAAGGACAGTGAAATAAGAAAACGTGTGAAAAATACGAGTGAAGCAAGTAAGAAAGCCTTGACAGATGGTGGATCTTCACACTCTTCATTGGGTCGTCTAATTGCAGATGTTATGAGCAACATTCCATGAAGTGATTGATTTTCCTAGAGGAAATCATTTTTTATGTTTGAGCTTTTATTAATTTAGAGCAGCTTAATTAATTGAGGAGCCTTCAGCGTGAGGAGGTTTTTCAATTTTGCATTATTGTAAACTTAAATTATTATGTTTGTAGATGAAGTAGAGTCATGACATTATACAATTAAGATGTTGGCTCACAACTTTATAATTAGTTTTCCTTCCACTTCTATTTTAAGTGAATATATAACTGTAGTAATATTAAAAACATTGACTGTGTCGGTTGAAACTGTTAGAGAATAATATAAATCATATTTTGGGACATTACCTATTAGCTTAAGCTTTTAGGTGAGATGGTTCCTTAACATGGTATCAGAGCCTTGTTGACCAATTGGTCACGAGTTCGAATCTCATCACCCCTATTCTATTTGATAAAAATCAAGCACAAGGTAATGGGCTTGTGCAAGTTTCAAGCCCAAAGGGCTTTCACTTGAGGGGTGTGTTAGAGAATAATATAAATCATTTTCTGGGACCTTACCTATTAGGTTAAACTTTTAGGTGAGATGGTTCCTTAACAGAAACAAAGTTCGCGCATTTAAATAATAAGTAATTCAATTATTAAATTTTGTATTATCAAAACTTTTTTAACACAATTATCATTAATATCACTATGACAACAACTACGTGTACTACACTATAAGGTCTCAATTTATTTATAATTGTGTTATTCTTTTTTCATATCATCTTATTAAAATAAATAAAAAATAAAATAAAAGACTAAAAAATAACAATGGTATGACAACCAATTTGTTATTTCTCCTCCCATATAGTGATCTCAAGGTTTTCGACTGTGAAAAGACTGTTTATGGTCTCCAAAAACCAGTCAATGAAGGCTCAATAAGGACACATTGTGAAGGTTATTGTTATCGTAATATTTAATGAATTCTAAATTGAAAAATTATAAATTCTTTATAATATTTTTA
Organism: Salix suchowensis; assembly: GCA_029030765.1. NCBI lineage: Eukaryota > Viridiplantae > Streptophyta > Magnoliopsida > Malpighiales > Salicaceae > Salix > Salix suchowensis. The sequence goes on along the minus strand of CM054995.1, from coordinate 29,663,215 downwards.
TATGTAAAGTTTGATATAATGAAACAGATCAAAATATCTTATCATAATAACAATAACATCGAAGTCTTAACTTCTAAATTATCATCACTATTACTGTCAAAATAATAAAAATTATTTTTACCCCAAGAAAAAAACAGAAAAAGATTAACAAAAAAACAAGTAAGAACAAAAACTGAAATTATTATTATTATTCTTAATATTAATTTTATTATTGCGTTAATAAAAAAACAAAATTAAATCAAAGATTAAAAAAAGTCTAAAAATATTAACAAAAGAGCAAATAAAAAAATAAAATAAATGACAAAACAAAAGTAAAAATTATTACCTGGAAAAAAATTATCTGACTTGAAAATTAAAAAAAATTGATCGCACTACGTTGCGGGATGAGCAAATAATTTTTATGATTGTTGAGATTAAAGAAATTAAACAGGTTTGTTGGTCCAAAATGAAAATATAATATCTATATATGCAAAAATGATAGCAACTTAGTATCAATCTGACAGTCAGGTTATATGTACTGATAATAAAGGAGAGTTTGTCAATCAAAACTTGAAATACTAATTGACTTCACATAGCATTATGCATCAAACTATTTGCCCTTACACCCTCAACAAAATAGAGTATCTGAATGGAAAAATCATTACCTTCTTGAGGTTGTTCATGTTTCCCTATTTATAGCTAACTTGTCCACCAGTTACTAGGGTGAAGCTATAATTGTTGGGGGCATAAATCATCAATCGTATCTACCTGTACTTTTTAGATTTGCCTTGCACTAAAAGGTTATTGGTATTATCACCCTTCGTCTCGCAAGTTGTATGTTACCCTTGATGTGTTTTTTCATGAAACTCGTATGTATTATTATGATTCTTCAACTCGATAGGAGAATAGTGATAAAGTACAAACATCAATGGATCCCTCAGAAAACTTGGAAACTAGTAATGAGGGTCCAAGTGATGAGAACATCGTGGATAATAGGGAGAAACATACAAGTGATGCAAATGATGGTCCAGAAGGTATAACACTGATAGTCAAGATAACAATATTATGGATAACAGGGAGGAATATACAAATGATGCAAGTGATGGTCTTAAAAGTGTTAACAATGATGGTTAGGATCACTTGGAGGTATCGTCAGCTTCTCACAATATAGCAGTTAAGTAATTATCTTTTCCAATTAATTCCATACTTGAATCTCATGAAAGTATCGAACCTAAACCTCCTATATAAGTGATACCTAATTGAGTCACAATAGGTAAACCCAGGTGAACTATGAACCAATCATCAATTCTAAATCTAAATACCTCATAAATAATTATGTTTCCTACTATCGATTGTCAACATAAATGATGATATTTGTAAATCAATTATATGTTGTATATAATCCTAACAATGTCCAGAAAACCATGAAAGATTCTAGATGGAGGGATATAGTGAATGAGAAGATGAAGGCCCTTCAAAAGAGCTTAACAAGGGAGGTAGTTTAGTAGTCGTAAGGGAAAATATAAAGTGAATACATATGGGTCTTCACCATTAAATACAAAATTGATGGAACTATTGAACAGTACAAAACAAGACTTGTCACCAAGGATATATTACAAACATATATAATTGATTATATAAAGACATTCTCACCAGTGGCCAAAATCAATATTATTCGTATTATTTTATCTCTAGAAGTAAATTTTGACTGACTCATACATTAGTTTAATGTAAAGAATGCTTTTTTTGCATGGGAATCTCCAAGAAAAAATATACATGGAGTTGCCATATGGTTGCAATCAGCAGACTAAATGTAATGAATAAGTCTATAGGTTGAGAAACTTTTTCAGTATTATTATTAAAATCTGAAAAAATAATTGTTTTTTCATTAAGTTAAATTTTATTATTATTGTATCTTATTTATCTTAAGGAATACAGTATTTTTAACTATAAATCAAGTTATGTGCGCGTAGGTTTCGAGGTCAGCCCGCGCACCTAACCTGTTATTTGTTTTTTCATCCACCACTTATTTTATTTAAGAACAAAACACAAAAAATTACAAATGACAAGTTATTTCTTGCCTAAAATAAGATATATTGCTGTCAGCTTCGCTTAAATTCGATGTGCTCTAACCTCAAGGCTTCAGCATGTGCACTATCCTGCGAGACTACTACTCGATGCTGTGATCAAGATAATTTAAAAAATATATCAGCGCGATTCATTGTATGAACACTAAGTACCATAAAAAAGGCATCGGTTGATATTAACAGATCAGCCAAATCCCGATGAAGTTCCGATTTGCATCTGCTGAGCATCTCAGAACAGATTTTATATTGCAAGTTTATTTTTTTTGCATCTAATAAATATTTGAAGTCAAAGTCAGTGGGAGTAATGGTGAAGAAAATAATGCTTGGTTAATAAATGATTCCAACTTTCCCACCAACCAAACAATATAAATTCATACCATTTGTATAGTTGCTGCAGATTTTAATTTTCTTATGTAGTTGCCTGCAGTATCTTGATTCTCTCCTAATCTCGTCCATTAATTCCTCACCACAATCACTATGACACGCTCACCACCTTGATGGCCTGCCCCTCCTACATGCTAATATTTATGTTTTAGAAAGTATTTTTTTATTTGAAAAATGACATGGAGAACACCTTCTTTTAATGTTTTGTGAATGTTAATTACCATGCAAAGAAATCTCGGAACATCTAAAGAGAATTTAGCCTATAAAATCAGACTTTCACATCCAATCCCACCTTGAATTCTCTACTCATTGTTAACCAGACAAACAAACAAACAAAAGATTAGTAGCGGAATGAAGAAAGCGGAGCTAGTCTTCATACCAGCACCAGGTATGAGCCACCTTGTATCCACAGTAGAGGTAGCAAAGCTTCTTGTAGACCGTGATGAGAGGCTTTCAATCACCTTCCTCATCATGAAACTGCGCTCTTACTCCAAGATTGATAGCTTCATAGATTCAGTCAGTGCAGCCAGCATTCGTTTTAGGTTCATTGACTTGCCTGAAGATGAGCCTGTTCCAAACAATCCCGACAATGCTCTCTTTTCTTTTGTTGAAACCCAGAAACCCTACATCAAAGAAGAAGTCTCTAAGCTTGTGAGTCTGTCCCAGTCAAGCCCTGACTCGCCTACACTGGTTGGGCTTGTTCTTGATATGTTTTGTACACCAATGATAGAAGTGGCCAACGAATTTGGTGTTCCCTCATACATTTTCTTGACGTCAGGTGCAACTTTGCTTGGTCTTCTGTTTCATATTCAGGCTCTTCATGGTGAGCAGAAAGTTGACCCTATGGAGTTCAAGGACTCGGGAGCTGAATTGATCGTGCCTTGTTTGGCAAATCCATATCCAGTCAAGGTCTTGCCTTCTTTTTTGCTTAACAAAGAGGGGCTGTCTATTGCCCTCGCTCAAGCTAGAAGGTTCAGAGAAAGCAATGGTATTATAGTGAACACCTTTGAAGAGCTGGAATCTCGTGCGATCAACTCCTTTTCTAATGGTAATACACCTCCGGTGTATCCAGTGGGCCCCATGTTGAACCTCAATAGAGATGGTGACCGTGACGTGGAGTCCGATGAATTCAAAGACATCAGGCAATGGCTTGATGATCAGCCTCTATCCTCAGTGGTGTATCTATGCTTCGGGAGCCGGGGGAGATTCGGTGTGGATCAGGTGAAGGAAATTGCTTGTGGGCTAGAGCAGAGTGGCCATCCATTCTTGTGGTCTCTACGTCCACCACAACCAAAAGGTAAGATGGAGCCTCCAAGCGATTACACTAATCCTCGGGATATACTACCTGAAGGATTTTTAGATCGGACGGCTAACACTGGAAAGATAACTGGATGGGCCCCACAGATGGATATCTTGAGCCATCCATCTGTAGGAGGGTTTGTATCCCACTGTGGATGGAACTCTATATTGGAAAGCATATGGTTCGGCGTTCCGATTGCCGCGTGGCCATTATTTGCAGAGCAGCAACTTAATGCTTTTCAAATAATTGTAGAGATGGGATTCGGAGTGGAGATTAAAATGGATTATAGAAAAGAAGTGAACTCGGATGGCAATGATGATATCGTTAGTGCCGGGGAAATAGAGAGAGGAGTAAGGTGTTTGATGGAGCTTGACAATGAAAAGAGGGAGAGGTTGAAGGAAATGAGCGGAAAGAGCAGGAAGGCTGTGGAGAGCGGTGGAACCTCGTCCACTTGGTTAGGTCGTTTCATTCAGGATGTGGTAGACCACCAACCATGATTAAATTTTGATTAGAACGGTGGAACCTCGTTTACTTGACAGAATCTGGTTTGGATTTAGCAACGACAGTGAGAACGTTGTCTGTCTTTACCATTTTAATAATAATAATAAAATAAAAAATGAGTCCAAATCAGATTCTCACTTCAGATTTATTGTACCAATCCACTAAACAAACTCGAGTTTAAGAATTTTGATTAGAGCACGCGTGGAAATAGCAGATGTAGGACATGTGGAAGATCAAGTCAACCTTGAAGAATCAGTGAAGATCAAGTCTGCCGAAAATCACTCAATCTTCTCATCTGCAGAATCAGTGAAGATAGCTTAAGTTCGAAATTCAAAATTGATGATGTATAGGGATTTTGTTATTTTGTACTCTATTTAAACATCTTGTAAGCTTTGACAGATAATCAATGAAAAATACAAAAGCCTGAATCTTTCATGGTATCAGAGCCTCAAAAACAGACCCACGTCTGATCATCCCTTCTGCAAATTTTTCTTTTTCTTTCCATTTGCTTCCACTGTCATCAAATGGCTTCTTCATCAAATACCTCCTCTGCCTTCTCTATTCCTTCTTTATCCCATCTACCTCTTACGTTGAATATCAAACTGAATCATTCCAATTTTCCCGTTTGGAAAGCTCAAGCACTGCCATACTTTCGTGGTCAAGGTGTTATGGGTTATTTAGATGGCACAATTCAGCCTCCACCTCAAGAAATTGATGCCACAGATGTTCTTACGGGTGCTACTTCTAAAGTGCCTAATCCAGAATTTTCTCATTGGCTTCGCCAAGATTCTCTCATTCTTGCCACCATTAATTCCTCCCTCACTGAAGATGTCTTATCTCAGGTTATGTCATACACTACCTCCAAAGATGTATGGCTTGCTCTCCAACAAAATTTTTCTTCTATCTCTCGTGCCAAAGTTGTTCAACTGCGTACACAACTTGCCACTGCACGCAAAGGAGCCATGACTGCTAGAGATTTTTTTCTCTCAATTCAACGTATTGCTGATGAGCTTGCACTTGCTGGGCAACCTCTGAAAAATGAGGAAATTCTTACCTACATTCTTGCTGGACTTGGACAGGAGTATGACTCTTTTGTCTCCACCATCACTTCTCGGCATGATGCTGTTCCTTTGGAGGAACTCTACTCCCTGCTTCTTCTCACTGAAGCACGTCTCCATCAGCATCATGAATCTATTCATGTTGCTGCGTCTGTGAATATTGCTACCAGACAGCCACCATCACACTCAACTCGTCAAAGCAATATGGGTTTCAATCGAAATCGCAGTCACAATTACCGTGACAAATTTCGTAACAATCGTTACAATACTCGTGACCTGTCCACCAGCTCCTCTCTCATCTGTCAGGTATGCAACAAACCGGGTCACCATGCACTTAAGTGTTATCACCGTTTTGATGTTTCATATCAGGATCAACATTCACAAAGACCCCCACAAGCCTTCCTTGCTGCTCGGCCATCATCTGCTAACCGTGAGTGGCATCCTGACACAGGAGCCACTCATCATCTCACCAATGACTCAACCAATATTCAACTCCCACATGAGGATTTCAATGGTCATGATCACATTCAAGTGGCAAATGGTGCAGGTTTGGAAATTATTCGTAGTGGAAATTCCAGTTTTTCTTCTCATTCAAAGTCCTTCATTCTTAATCAAATTTTGTTAGTTCCTGATATTACAAAAAATCTACTTTCCGTCCATCGTTTTTGTCAAGATAATAATGTCTTTTTTGAGTTTCATGCCTCTTTTTTTCTTGTGAAGGATTACTTGGGCAATATCCTGCTTCGGGGACCACTCCATAATGGCTTATACAATTTCTCTATGTCGCTTGCTCAACTTCGTCCGCAAGCTCTTTCTAGTATTCATGTTTCTGCCACTTTGTGGCATCAGCGTCTTGGTCATGCCTCTCTACCAATTATTAATAAGGCACTTTCACTTTCATTTTCAAATAATAAAAACTCTATCTGTTCTCATTGTCAAATGGCCAAAAGCCATGCTTTACCATTTTCCCATCAACATGTGTCCGTGTCAAAACCACTTGAATTATTATACTCAGATGTTTGGGGGCCAGCACCCACATTATCCACCACAGGTGCACGCTATTATATTAGTTTTTTTGGATGATTCAACTAAATTTTTATGGCTCTTCCCTTTAAAACTAAAATCTGATGCATTTACCAATTTTCCAAAAATTTCAAGTTGCAGTTGAGCGTCAATTTGATACCAAAATAAAATCCATTCAAACTGACTGGGGAGGTGAATACCGAAGCTTCACTCAATTTTTACAAAATCAAGGGTATTTCACATCGAGTAACTTGTCCTTATACGCACCAACAAGCAGGTGCCATTGAGCGGCGTCACCGCCAAATTGTGGAAGTAGGTCTTGCGTTACTAGCCCACTCAAATTTACCTCAAAATTTTTGGGAAGATGCTTTCTTGACAGCAGTATTTATTATAAATCGCTTACCTACCCCAATTTTAGACAAACAAATCCCCTTACGAAATGGTGAATCATTCAAAACCTGATTTTAAATTTTTACGCGTGTTTGGTTGTGCTTGCTGGCCTTATTTGCGTCCGTATAATAAACATAAATTGGATTTTCGTTCCAAATCATGTATCTTCATTGGTTATAGCATTGGTCATAGGGGTTACAAATGTTTGGATGCTTCAACAGGCAAAATTTATGTTTCCCGTCATGTTGTGTTTGATGAGTCTTATTTTCCATATAAATCATCCTCCACTGTTAGTCCTCCACAAAATCACTCCTCTGTCACTTTATCTACTCCTCTTCATTTGTCGAATTTTTCCACTAACTCTTCTACAGGTTCCATATTTCCAAATTCAACACCACCGCCACTTGTGATCCCCACTGATTCCCCATCATCTTCAGCCACTGTCACTGATATTTCATCTCCCAACAGCCCCGGACCTACCCATTACTCTCATCCCTGAAATTGAGACCTCCACCAATTTCATCCCCAATTGCCCAAGCTCCACCAAACAACCATCCCACAAACACCCATCCCATGATTACCCGAAGCAAGAATAATATCCACAGACCCAATATCAGGTATCCACTTCCCAGAGCACTTATGGCCACTGTCACCACCATGGATATGGAACCTACATGCTATACCGAGGCAAGCAAACATGCTGATTGGCGAGCTGCAATGAATTCAGAGGTTGATGCCTTGCTTAAAAATGGTACATGGACTCTTATTCCTTCTCCTCCATGCTGCAAATGTTCTTGGGTCTAAAGTGGGTTTATCGGATTAAACGAAGGGCTGATGGGAGTATAGAACGGTTTCAAAGCTAGGCTTGTAGCTAAGGGATTTAATCAACAGGAGGGTGTTGATTTTTCTGAAACTTTTTCCCCTGTTGTAAAACCCACCACCGTTCGCATGGTGTTATCAATTGCTATATCTCGTGGCTGGCATCTTCGCCAAATTGATATTCAAAATGCCTTCTTGCATGGCTTTTTGAATGAGGATGTATATATGGCTCAACCACCCGGGTTTCTTCATCCCCAATTTCCAGAGCATGTGTGCAAATTACAAAAATCCATCTATGGTCTTCGCCAGGCGCCACGGGCGTGGTTCTCTCGGTTAACAGAGAAATTGCAGATTCTTGGTTTTAAGGGGAGTCAAGCAGATCACTCTCTTTATGTCTATCAAAATGGTTCTCTGCTTGTTTATTTTCTAATCTATGTCGATGATATCATATTAGCTGGGGCTGATATCAATTTTATCAATCATGTGATTAGTCTGCTTCAGGTTGATTTTCCAGTCAAGGATTTGGGTGAACTTGGATTTTTCCTTGGTGTGGAAGCAATTCGCAGTGCTGATGGACTTTATTTGTCTCAGCGTCGTTACATACTTGATCTTCTTCTTCGCAGCAAGATGGACAAGTCTAAACCTGCTATTACACCGATGTCTACATCACAGTCATTAACCAAGTCAGATGGTGATTCTTTTTCTGATCCACATTTATATAGAAGTATTGTTGGGGGGTTACAATATCTTTCATTTACCAGGCCAGAGCTTGCTTTTGCTATACATAAAGTTAGTAAATACATGCATGATCCGAGAGATGCTCATTGGATGGCAGTAAAACGGATTCTCAGATACTTGAAGGAGACCATTTCTCATGCTCTTTTTATTCAGCCTGACTCTAATCTGCAGCTACAGACATTCAGTGATGCCGATTGGGCTTCTGATCAAGATGACCGGAGATCAATTGGTGCTTATTGTGTTTATCTCGGGAAAAACTTGGTCTCTTGGAGTTGCAAGCAGCAGCCCACTGTTGCAAGGAGTAGCACCGAAGCAGAATATAAGGCATTGGCCAATGCAGCTGCCGAAATCCAATGGTTAAAAACATTGCTTGCTGATCTTCATATCTCACCCATACAACCTCCAGTTCTATGGTGTGATAATATTGGGGCCACTTATCTTACAAGTAATCCCATGTTTCATGCAAGAACAAAACATATTGAAATAGATTTTCATTATGTAAGGGATCAAGTGATCAGTGGAAAACTACTTGTTCGTCTGATTTCTACCAAAGATCAGTATGCAGATGCTCTAACAAAGCCTTTATCTTCCCAGCGTTTTCAACTTCTACGCACCAATCTCAGAGTAATTTCTTTACCCTTTCGATTGAGGGGGCATGTGGAAGATCAAGTCAACCTTGAAGAATCAGTGAAGATCAAGTCTGCCGAAAATCACTCAATCTTCTCATCTGCAGAATCAGTGAAGATAGCTTAAGTTCGAAATTCAAAATTGATGATGTATAGGGATTTTGTTATTTTGTACTCTATTTAAACATCTTGTAAGCTTTGACAGATAATCAATGAAAAATACAAAAGCCTGAATCTTTCAGGACAAATATTATATTTGGACAAATATTGAATATTTTGGATATTAACCCTTTAGGATTTATATATCCAAACACCGACAGTAAATAATAACATACTATCCCCATCGAATATTTTAGATATTGACCCCTTAGGATTTAGTTATCCAAACACCGAACAGTGAATAATAGCATACTATCCCCGCTGAATATTTTAGATATTGACCCCTTAGGATTTATTTATCCAAACACCGACAGTGAATAATAAATTCTCAAAAATAAGATTTTAATATTTTTGAAATATTGGTCAATACCCTTTGGATTTTTACAAACATGTTGTACAATCTCAAACTGCAAGAAATGATTTTTCTTTGCAAAATCCATGCAAAAACACATTTTATCTTCAAACTCCATAATAATATATATTTTTTGAAAGAAAAAGAATTTTTAAAATATACTAGTGTATTGGCCGTATGCATGAAAACAACACATTTTTTGTCTTTTATAATAAAAATATTTTTTATGCAAATTTTATATTTTTTGTATTTTTGTATTTTGTATTTTTTTTATTTGGGGTGGGCTGCTGCCCAACCCCATTGCCTAGGGTTGGGCTGTCAGCCCACTCGCTGGGATGGGCTGGCAGCCCATCAACCGATTGGGTCGGGCCTCATTGGACTTTCGACCCAATCATTCTCGGGCCAGGTTTAGGCCCATGTAATTTTGGAATGAAAAATTAACATAACCATAATCATTACCGCGGTCACAGTACTCCACTATAAGCTCTCAATTTTTTATATTATTATCACTATGACACCAACTACTTGTATTCCACTATAAGGTCTTAATTTTTTTTATTATTGCCACTATGACACCAACTACGTGTACTCCACTATAAGGTCTCAATTTATTAGTAAATGTGTTATTTTTTTATATGAAATCGTGTAAGAACATGACATAAAATATAGATTTTTCTTAATTGTTGAGTTCTAGGTCTTTATTGTATACGTAAAACAAGTTACTCATGAAACCAGAGACACATTGATTCTTAAATCTAGAATAATCATCAATAAATGAGATAAAATATCTCAATGACCATTCTAGTATTAAATAGTATACATATATTAGCATTTATGAATTATGATTTCTAAAATTTATGAGCTCTTTATGGAATCTTTAGTGGTCTTGTTAGTTAACTTTTTTTTTTATACAATCTACACAAATATCAAAATTAGTAAAATCAAGAGAATTTAAAACTTTATCATTAACTAATATTTAAACTCTTTCAATGTAAATGTGATCTAATCTCATATGCCATAAAAATAAGAAAATCTCATATATTTTGCTCCTTTTAATACAGAATCAACATGTATTGATAAATAGTTGAACTCAAAAGTGGAATTTAGATAAATTTTATATAAATCATCAAAACTCTCTTCTATTTTGCTCCTTTTAATACAGAAACAACATGTATTGATAAATAATTGAACTTCAAAGTTGAATTTAGATAAATTTTATATAAATTATCAATTAGTTTTCCACCACCAAAATGAACTTTATTTTTTAAAATCCTAAAAATATTATCATGTATTACTAGTAGCTTCAATGGGAAAAAAATCTTGAATTTTTTTGTTTTAATTACTTTTTTGTATTTTTAGAATATTTTAATATGTTAATATAAAAAATAGTTTTTAAAAACATATATATTATTTTAATATTTAAAAAAAAATCATTTAAAAAACTACCGCATACATCCCTCGAAACGTTCACTTTATCACTCTATTTTCACATCTAAAAAAAAAAAAAAAACCCATTTATGAGACTAGAAAAAAAAACAATGGGCCATGACAACTAAGCAGAAATCGAAAATCGAGTCCAATAATATTTCTCAACTTTTCTAATCCTTCTCTCTCTCTCCAATAATACGTTCACTTTATCTATGAATGAAATAGATAGTTGATATATTTATAGACTTTTTAGAATTTATTATTATGATAATGGTAAGTAAAGTTAAACTTTTCATAAAGAAAGTGCTTTCCATAATAAATTTAGTATTAACTAGTTTGATGGCCGGCAACATAATTTTTATAACTATTAGGATTGAAATAATTTATAAGTTGTGCTAGTTTAAAAATAAAATATAACATCTATACATGTAAGGTTTGATATAATGAAATATATTAACACACCCGATTAAAATATTTGCTGTTTTTGTTTCATATTTCTTCCCAAGAATATGTTATCGCTACTTGTTTTACTATATGAGTCATTTGCCTTGTGTGTCCCCGCACTCAGAATCAAATTTTTTAAAATATAAAAAAAATATTAAGAGTGTGAGTTTTTTTTATAATGCTATATATTTGGGCAAAATAATCAACCTTTACATAATTTTTGTTAAGTAATGTCCAAAAAAGTAATAATAAGATATTTATTTGTGTTTAATACTAATGTTAAGTAATACAATTTTAACAAATAAGATAAAAAAAAATTAAAGACAACATTGAGTTACATGATTTTTTTCAAATTATTAATCCATGATATTAGATTTGAAACATTATATAAAAAGAAATTGTAAAACTTAATTCTTAATAAATATAACATCAAATGATAAATCAGTTGTATTACTATTCTCACTGTTATTATTATGATTGAAGGCAAAATCCAAAAAAATACCATTAGTATAAAAAATATATTATTTGTTTTGAAAAAAAATAAAAATAATTAAAGGATAAAAACAAAATCAGTATTGTTATCATTATGAATATATAATCGTTTGGATGATAATAAAATATATTAGTATTGATATTCTTAATATTATTTTATGAGTTATTGTTACTATTAGTACCATAAACATAATTATTAATACCATAAGCACTACAATCATTATAATAAATTATTATTGTTATTATCATTATCATCATTATTACTATTTAAACAATAAAAATTATTAAATTGTCCAAAAAAATAAGTAAGAAAAAAAATTATAAAAAATAATTATTATTATTATTATTATTATTATTATTATTATTATTATTATTGTTGTTGTTGTTGTGTAAGTAATAAAAATAAAAAAAATAACAAAATAGAAAATAGATCGTAACATTTTAAACAAACCTTTGGACAAAAAAAAAAAACCATTTCTAATTTCAATCACCCTTTTTTCTTACCTTACAGTCAACGCCTCTATTTCTCTCACCTTCACCTCTTCTTCTCTATAGCTTCTCTCCCTTTCTCTAGCTCTTTGTCAATGAAATACTACAACTTACGGTGATTTAGTTTATAATAATAAAAACACTAACAGGAAACGGTATTGGTAAGCTGATGGTCTGTTTCACGGGAGATGGAGAGGCTCGCCGGAGATAGGTACTCCCGGAACTAATATTCGACCCATTAGATAAAGGTCTAGGCCACTCCCTTTGCTATATGAGACCTGACCCGACTCATCAACGCCACTCTCCATGGCCTTCAAAGATCCTTATGTTTGTAACACCATCGATCGAGCTGCTGCTTTTGAGAGCTCAACTTCTTTTGCTTCAATTCCTTTGCAACCAATCCTCATAAGTCTATTCGGGTCCGATTGAGAGAGGATTCTTGTTAGGTCCGTTGGATCGTGGGTTGTTCTCGGGTCCTCTAAAAAAGTGCAGTTCTGATCAGTTTCTAATAAGCTTTTCCCATGGTGGTTTTGCTTTTAGATCCAGATTGGGAAAAATAGTCACTGGTTAGGGTTTCATAAAGAGCAATATCTGAATCAGAGAATATGTTGTCGCTACTTGTTTTTTCAATCAATCCCAGGAATGAAATTCTTGAAGTCCAATCAATATCTTCTCAGAGAAACCGGTGACCCAGAGACCCGAACCAAACCGATCCAACAACCTATTAGAGGGGCAGAAAAAAACAAAGGTAAACGTATACCCGCGAAGCACAAATTGCAAATATCCAGTCTAGTCCACAATTAAATCACTCATATTGCACAGTAATCGTCCGAGCTCTTTTAGCTATATAACATTATAACTAATAACTAATGAAATGTCTGGGAGCTATCATATGATGCCGTGGCAGTATGGCACATGCTCTCTCTCTCTTTCTATCTCCCTCCCAGTATGAATGAAATAGATAGTGGTACGTATGATATATTTATTGACTTTTTAGAATTTTGTATTATGATAATGGTACGTAAAGTAAAACTTTCTATGCAGACAAAAAACGTTTTAACTCATAGAGAAAGTGTTTCCAGTGTTTGTTAAATCACGAATTAACTCATACTTTGCACGATTTTACGATTTAAAATAATAAAATTAATCAAATTGGGTAGAAAAATTGACAAATCTCAGCATGCCCCCCCCCCATCCCTGTCCCTCTCTCGGTCTCTCCTTGGTTTAAAAATAAGAAAATCAATATTTTTTAAATTATTAAACAATAAAAATTTATTAATTCTTGTATATTCATTTAAATATTAATTTTAAAATCTATATTTAAAATTTTAATCAATATATTAAAAATAGCGAGGAAGATGATATTAATTAGAATAATTTTAGTTTACATAACACATCAGTAGAATAATTATTTTAAATTTGTTAGTTTTTATCTAATAAATTCTATGGACATAATTGTTTTGTCATGTATTTTGAAGTTATTTTAAATCATTAATATACCTTAACTAATGAGTTTTATGACTATAATTATGTTATATTATATTCAGAAATAATTTATTTATAATTTTATGATTTTTTTACTTATATAATTTTAGCTATGATTTTATAATTTTTATATAAAAAAAATTTCAAATCCAATTTTACAATTCAAATTCAAAAAAACAATTTCGTTTTTTTTTCAAAATCATGATTTTGATAACGTTGTTGCTTTCCTCCAGAAAACTTGGGCCACATTGTATGTTACTCCCCACCATAATTACCGAGCACTAGAAAAATAGGATAACAAATGATATGAAAGTCTCCCATTTTACTGCATAAAATAGATATTAACAAGAACGAGGTAACTTGAGCTTAAGTTGATCTGGATATTCCAGTTAAGAAAATAAATCATTTCAAACAACAATGAATAGTGGAAGTCAAGTCACTGTTCATTAGCCAAAAATCACTTTCGCTCCCAAGATTCAAACTTGTGCACCTTGCCCCGTGTTGACTCCGCTGCAACCACTCAACCAAGGGAATTATTTGTTCATTTCTAGAATACAAATAGTATTATTATAATAAATTTAATTTCGCTCCCAAGATTCAAACTTGTGCACCTCGCCCCGTGTTGACTCCGCTGCAACCACTCAACCAAGGGAATTATTTGTTCATTTCTAGAATACAAATAGTATTATTATAATAAATTTAATTGTTTAAAAAAAACACTGCCAGATAGATTCGAACTCCCGCCCCCCGCTCCGCTTGGATGCGCTTGAACCACTCAGCCAAGCGACTTGTTTGTTCAGTTCAGATTAAATAAGGTAATAACGAAAAAGAAGGGTGGAAAATCACCATACTTAAATGATATTTGAAACACCAGATCATGCACCCCAGTTCATAGTGGATCTGGATGTGCATGAACAGTAAATTCCCGAGCTCTTTTAGCCCTTTAGTAATGATGGTTAGATGTTTGAATCATAAATTGAGTTTGGGACATGTATCGCACAGGTTCTCTCTCTTAGTGAAATAGATTGTTGATATATTTATTAGCTTTTTAGAATTTAGTATGACGTGGTGGTAAAGAACTTGAAATCTACATAACAAGTCTCAAGTTCTAGTTATTTTTTAGATTTAGTAATATAATAGTGGTTATTTTTAAAATATTTTAAAAAAAAAATTATTTTTTTAAATTTAATCTTCATATCAGCACATTAAGACAATTAAAAATAAAATAAAAAACTAAAATAACAATGATACGACAATCAATTTGATATTTTTCCTCCCACCTAGTCATCTAAGGTTTTGGAACGTGAAAGTACTTCTTCTAGTCTCCAAAAACCACAGTCATGAAGGGTGCTCAATGATGTGAAAGGACAATAATTTTTGTTTGCCTGTGCATTTTGATATAGTATCAGAGTCTTATTGACTTAATAATCACGAGTTTAAATCTTAAAACTTCATTATATTTGATAAAAATCAAGCACAAGATAATATGAGTTTATATAAGTTTCAAGCTAAAAAAACTTTCACTTGATCAAATATATTAAAAAATAATATAAAAACATCATATAATAACTTAAATTTGTAGATTAGAGAATAATTACTTAGGTTCATTGACCTTTTCATCTGCCCCGTCACATACAGCCATCGACAACCAGTTTGTACTTTAACCGATCCAACGACGATATATTCTAAGAAAAATGCATTTTCAATCGCTCTGTGACAGGCAGCAAAACTAGCCGGTGATGTCCGGTTCGTCCCTCGAGAAATTTGCGAGCACCGCTAGTGCGTCTCGGTTGGCGGACCCGGCTCGGCCAAAGGTAGAGGATCATCTCCCATGGAAGCCGAGACCATCTGTACTGTGGGGAGCACCAAAAATGGAGTCCACAGGAGTAGTGATGGAGAGCCATTTTCAAGAGACATCTGTGAGTGGGAGAACCCATCCATTGTTATAGCGACATGTCGTGGGCAGTGCTGAGCATCTCCGAAACCTTTATGTAGCTGATCAAGAACTCGTGCTATGCAATTAAAGGAGGAGCTCACCTTAATCCAGCGATGGGCATCGGACAATTGCAGAATATCTGCACACTGTGAAGGCTTTGGCTGATGAAATAGACATCATTGATCACTCAATTTCAAATGATGATCTAACTCTTTATATATTGAATGGTCTAGGTTCAGAATTTCAGGAGATTGTAGCGCCTATTCGAGCCAGGGTATCACCAGTGACATTTGAAGAACTGCATGATCTATTGGTGGGACATGAGGCATACCTAAGACGCCTAGAAACAACAACACAACACCTGGTAGCGTCTACAAATTACACAAAGACGAAGCATCCCACTTACTAAGGAAACCTTACTAAGTAATCCCACTTACTTAAACCAAATGACAACCCCTGGTGGTCCCATGGTCCCAGCACAGGCAGAAACTTTAGCAACACTCAATATGATGACGTCGTTTAATTCAGGCAGACCCAACAATTTCAATCGACGTTACCAGCCCAAATGCCAGATATATGACCAATTTGGTCATATTGCAAAGCATTGTCCTCACTTTCATCATTTGACTTGAAAATTTAAAAAATATAACGCACTATGTTGCGGGCTGAGTAAATAATTTTTATAATTGTTTGGATTAAAGAAATCAATAGGATTTGCCAATCCAAAATTAAAATATAATATCTATATATGCAATAATCAATATAATAAAATAGATCACCACACCCTATTATAAAAATAGCAACATCGAAGCCTTAACATCTAAAATTATCATTGCTATTACTATCAAAATAAAAAAAAAATATCAAATTATCTCGAGGAGAAAAGCTGAAAAACAATTTAAGAAAGTAAGAAAGAAAAATCATTGAAATTCTTCTTCTTCTTCTTCTTCTTCTTCTTCTTCTTCTTCTTCTTCTTCTTCTTCTTCTTCTTCTTATTATTATTATTATTATTATTATTATTATTATTATTATTATTATTATTATCATTATTATTGTGTTAATAATGAAAAAAATGAAAAATTTAAAAAATCTAAATAACTTTAACAAAATATTAAATGAAAAAATAAAATAAAAATTTGTCAGAAACTTAGTATAATTGAAAACGGGAAGTGACTCACATAGTTTTTTAATTGTAGATAACCTAGATAAATTTGTAAAAAAAAAAAAAATTGAACTGTATTTTTTCCCCAGTAATATTAGATTTTAAATATTAAAAATGAAAATATTGTAATTTTTTTAAGGAATAAATATAAACAAAAGAATATAAAATTAAATTGAAAGCCATTTTTTTTTATTTTATAAGATTTATTAATCATATTATTATATTAAATGTATTTAAGAATACTGATATTAATGTTTTTTTTTAAATTATAGGTCATTTTTTTTATCTCTTTATATATTTTTAGGAAATAATATTCAATAAATATTAAACACATATAATTAGTCTCACATACTTTATAGTGTGATCGAAATGGGAAGTGATTCTTATATTTTTTAATTGTAGATAACCTAGGTAAATTTGAAAAAAAAAAATTATGAGTTGCCTTTTTTCCCCAATAATATTAGATCTGACACATTATAAATAAAAATATTGGAAATTTTTTTAAAAAATAAATATCAATTTTTTGCTTGCTATAATAACTTATTTGCCGTCTAAAAAGAACAGTGTAGTCGAAACGGAAAGTGCCTCGTATATTTTTTAATTCTAGATAATCTAGGCAAATTTGTGTACCTTTTGTTTTTTTGAGTTGTATTTTTTCCCCAGTAATATTAGATCTTAAATATTAAAAATCCAAATTTTGTATTTTTTTAAGAAATAAATTCGAACAAAAGAGCACAAAATTAAAATTCAAAGCCATTTGTTTATTTTATAAGATTTATTCATCATATTAATATATTAAATGTATTTAAGAATGCTGATATTAATTTTTTTCCTGCAAAAAAATCCGAGGTCATTTTTTTTTATCTCTTTATATATTTTTAGGCGATAATATGCAATAAATATTAAAACATATAATAATGACTTATTTGCCGTTTAAAAGGAACAATGTAATAGAGACAAAAGTGACTTGTATCATTTTTTAATTGTAGATAACCTAGGTAAATTTATCTATTTTTTATTCTTGAGTTGTCTTTTATCTTCAGTAATATTAGATACAAAATTACTATTGCTATTATTGCAAAAACAATTAAAATTATCAAATTATCCCGAAAGAAACAACACTCAAAAACATTAACAAAAGAGTAAGCAAGAAAAAGAATATATTATTATTATTATTATTATTATTATTATTATTATTATTATTATTATTATTATTATTATGTTAATGATGAATAAAGAACAAAAATAATTAAAAGACTAAAAAAATCATAATAATATTAACAAAAGACCAAAAAAAAATCAAAGTTATCAGGAAAAAAAAATCATCTAACTTGAAAATAATAACAATAAAACCAATAAAAAATTAAAAGAAAGAGCACATAAAAAAATATAATAGATGATAAAACAAAGAAAATTATTAGCTGAAAAAATTATTTAATTTGAAAATTAAAAAAATATATATGTTCTATGTTGCGGGCTGAGTAAACAATTTTTATAGGATTTGCTGGATCAAAATAAAAATATAATTTTTATATATGCAAAATTTAATATAATAAAATAGCTCAACACACCCTACTATAATAATAGCAAAATCAAAGTCTGAAAATCTAAAATTATCATTGCTCTTAATATTAAAACAATAAAAATTATGAAATTATCCTGAAAAAAAAACACTCAAAAATATTAACAAAAGAGTAAGTAAGGGAAACAATTAAATTATTATTATTATTATTATTATTATTATTATTATTATTATTATTATTGATAATGAAAGAAACAAAAATAAATGAAAGACTAAAAAAATGCTAGAAACTTTAACAAAAGATAAAACAAAGAAATAAAATAAAAATGAAAGAAAAAAAAATGAAAGACTAAAAAAATGCTAGAAACTTGAACAAAAGATAAAACAAAGAAATAAAATAAAAATTATCATTGCTATTACTCCCAAAAAAATAAAAATTATCAAATTATTCGAAGAAAAAAAAATAAAAAACATTATCAAAAAAGCAAGTAAGAAAAACAATTAAATTATTATTATTATTATTATTATTATTATTATTATTATTATTATTATTATTATTATTATTATTATTATTATTATTGTGTTAAGCACACTTATATATACATGGACAATTGTGATTATTTTAGAAATTTTAAAAAATAAAAGTATAATGGCTGAAATGAAAATCAAATATAAAGGGATTAAAATCAAAAATTAAAAGTTTAAGGGTTGAAATGAAAATCATATTTATTAACATTTTTAATTAAAGGACAAATTTGCAAAAATAAAAACTTCTGTACCGAATATATTAAGCTTTTTCAACCCAATCAGGAAATTAAAAGAAAGAGGACCGAAGTGAAACATTAACATTTAATTAATTATAATTGATGGACCAATCGAACAAAATCAAAACTTATATAACTGAAATCAAGACCATAGACACAATTAAAAGTAAAGGGACCGAAGTGAAAGTATACAAAAATCAGGGGGCTCTTCTTGCACTTTTACGTGCGGGAGAGAGAAACGGAGAAACCGGATTTAACTCGCCACCGCCGCGTCCCACTGGCTACCGTGTGAGAAAACGCGCCGCACGTGGAGGAAGACCAAGAGTAGGCACACCGGAATAGACGCCGGTAGGACATTTTTGGCCACCATATAAGCCTTCACGCGCCACCTGAAAGGGGCGTGAGGCGAAATACTGTCGGTCGCGTGGACCGCACGCGCTGACAGTATTTTAATAAATAAATAATAATAGTCAATTACTGGTATACCTCTGTTTTTAATTAATCAATTTTGTCTTATTAGGGGCTATAACCGTATTTAGCCATTTTAAAAATATTGAAAAAAAAGTTGCGGCGAACCGGACCGATCTGTACGTGTGCAATTACAACTGTAGCCCCCGGCCGAAACTTTTTTTTGTCTTATTAGCGGGGCTAAAATTGTTAAACCACTGTTCACATCAGGAAAAAAAAAAAGGGTGGACGAACTCGCGCGATGTACGGACGAAAAAAGTCCAGTCCACAGTGCAACTGAGTCAGCATGAACAGTTTACTAATTGTTGATATATTTATTAACTTTTTAGAATTTAGTAATATAATAGTGGTAATTTTTAAAATATTTTAAAATAATATTTTTATTTTTTAAATTATCTTCGTATCAGCATATTAAGACAATTAAAAATAAAATAAAAAACTAAAAAATAACAATGATATGACAATCAGTTTGATATTTTCCCTCCCACATAGTGATCTCAAGGTTTTAGACTGTGACAGGACTTCTTATAGTCTCCAAAAAACACAGCCAATGAATGGTGCTCAATAACGTGAACGGACAATAATTTTTGTTTACCTGTGCATCGATTCTCCCGTGAAGCTAAACTTTCTATGCATACAAAACACGTTTTATTAATAAAGAACTCAGGCGGCATTGAGTCGGATTGGTACGATGTGGTGGTAAAAAACTTGAAATCTGAATAACATGTTTCAAGTTCTAGTTAATTTTTTAGAATTTAGTAATATAATAATGGTAATTTTTAAAATATTTTAAAATAATATTTTTATTTTTTAAACTTAATCTTCATATCAGCGTATTAAGACAATTAAAAATAAAATAAAAAACTAAAAAATAACAATGATATGACAATCAATTTGATATTTTCCCTCCCACATAGTGATCTCAAGGTTTTGGACTCTGAAAGGACTTCTTATAGTCTCCAAAAAACACAGCCAATGAATGGTGCTCAATAATGTGAAAGGATAATAATTGTTGTTTGCCTGTGCATAGATTCTCCCGTGAAGCTAAACTTTTTATGCATAAATGATTTTTTTAAAATTAAATTTTTTGGTGTTTTTTGATTATTTTACTTGTTAATATCAAATATAATTTTTTTTTTAAAAAAAAACTTCATTCTGATACTTTTCTGAATAAAAAAAATAATTTTAATCACACTCTCAGATAAATATTAAATCAACTCCAAACATGATCCATTGATTTCTCACATTTTTGCCCCCAATTTCATGATATAATGGAGCATCAAGGTTCATTAAACCACAAAATTTGCATCGCTGTACTAACCAAAGAAATTCATCGGAAAAAATAACCCGGGCAGTGCCCTACCCATTAGCTGGCAAAGCATCAGCACTATCCCTTTCAGAATCTCAGTCAAAAATACTACAAACTGTAAGCCAACAATATGGTCTCCCATACATTGCCATTGCCATTGCCATGAATTCATGTCATGTAATATTATAAATTATATTTCGAGAAATTATTTAATAATTTAATTTTTTAGATAAAATAATTTTTTTGATATAG